>CM022536.1:792158-1353378 GCA_012273795.1 Dendrolimus punctatus
AGATGCTAATTTCAGAAAACGGTAAAAAATAAATACCGTTATAAAACTCACTGTTATTTCTAGCCATTTTACCAGTAGAAAATATAACGTAAATACTATTTTTATCAGTAATTTTACCGTTATGTTTTGTTGCCATCGTCACTCTCTTTCATTCGTAACGATTGTCAAACAGCACTGTGCTAAGAGCGCGCGTAATATTTAGAGTTTTTTTTGTCGATTATTTTGGTAACATGCAGTCGTCATGGAGCTAATTCTTAAAAACGGCAACGTCGCTTAAAGTAACGTAAAAACTACTGATATTTATAACGTTACACATACGATTTTAACGTTAAAATCATAAAAGTTACCAAGTAACTGTAAAAAATATACCGGTAGGGTAGTATCTTTTTCGAAAATACCGGTAATCACCTATATTTTTAAAGGTAATTGATAACGTTTTCAAGCCCTGCTTAAACTAAACATTAATGAAATAAGCCCTATTTTTTATGTCCATCCGCAACGTTGAGTTTTGAAAAAGATATTAACCCTCTTTCCCCACTTCCCCAGTGGACGACAGATTTTATTACCGCCATGAATAAATTTCCCCACTGGGCTTTCACAACGTAAATTATAACGGTGAAATTCCGAGCTCGGTTTACATCGATGGCTCTGTTCCTTGTCAGCTAAATGCGTTATGAATTCAACGAGCAATGGTTAATGTATTCATTATTAAACATGAAATTCAGTTTAATCAATATATGACATTTTGTAACTATACTTTAATTTTAGTTGATTGTATTTGTTTTTAGTGAGTTTAATTTTATGTTGCATTTTCATAATAAACAAGAATCATTATTAGTTTATATTTGAACGTTTAGCTATCGTATAACAAACCTATATTTCGTTAAAAAAAATCTATCTATAATATTGTAAAGTAGTAAACATTTTCGTATAATATTTTAAAAAACCCTCATTAGTACTATTATGCGCAATGTTTTCAAAAAAATATTTTAAGTGAAATTAGTTAAAACGCATTTTACATTTACCAGCAAGTTCATTCTCTTGTATTCTTAAGTTTGCCAGGTGGTAGGGCATTTGCCCGACTGGATGGCTACCACCCCTGGTCTAGAGTATGTCGCCATAACAACCTTGTGTTGTGTTCCGGCATTAGTGACCAGGTTCCAGGCTCCCTAAAGAGAGCAGCAGCGCATTCGTAGCACCTTTGGTGTTGCAAATGTCCATAGGCGATGGTAACCGCTGTCCATCAAGTGGGCCGTCTGCCTGTCTGCTGATCTCCTGCAATAAAATAAAATAAAAAAATAGTTCTATTTTATCTGAATTTCAGTGGAAATTATGTTTATAAGTCGTGTCATAGAAACTTCTTTCGCGTTGTCATGATGACTTATTTGTAGGTTAATTACAACGGTAATTCCAACGTCATTTTTAAATCGAGTCCCGCACTCGTAAAATTTAGCTCACTGATATATTTTTTAAAAATTCTTCTTTGAGATTTAGCTACAACTTGGTTTTAATATTAACAATCAGCATATACTCTAATATTCAAATTAGGTGACGTGTGCAACATATTTATAATTGTCTTTGGCAGTCTAAGTTGACAGAGTCCAAAATGCTGCTGCACCAGTCTATGTCGAATAAATTTATACCATTTCTAAGGCTGTTTAGTTCACTAATAAATCCATCGTCATGGCAACTAGCACTAACTATATATACGTATCTTTATAACTTTTTATAATCTGCTAAGCCACTTCGCCTTTTTGTTCTCTTAATTAAGCAAAATTTCAAATATAAGATTATCTTATGAAAGCAGCACCCGTGAGAAATAAAAGCGTAGTAACTTGGAGTTTTTATTGTCAGTCGGTTAAGTTTATAACATAATTATGTCGCAAAATATAAAATAAAATATGAAACCACAAACTCGGTTAAAACAATACTAATTAATCTATGTTTGGGGCCCCTAAACCGGCGAGCCGTAATACGTGGCTCATATAGCTGATATAGGTGGCCACTAAAACAGCGGTATCGTTACAAAACGCTAGTTGCTGCGGCTAGTTTATGTGAAGAGGTAAATTTACTAACATTTTGCACACCAAAGGTGAATAATGGTATTAGCATGTTACGTAGGGCTGGTCTAGCATCG
This sequence comes from Dendrolimus punctatus, assembly GCA_012273795.1. NCBI lineage: Eukaryota > Metazoa > Arthropoda > Insecta > Lepidoptera > Lasiocampidae > Dendrolimus > Dendrolimus punctatus. Next base: position 794,296 of record CM022536.1, read on the forward strand.
ATATTATCCTTGACGATAATCTAATTAGTGTCATTTATTAAATACATTTGAAATATCTAAATCTGTTGTTTTACGAGAATTAGAAAATATGTAACGACTCATTGACTCTTTAGATCAGTGTTTTTCAACCTTTTTCGTGACACGACCCCTTTAGTATGAAGAAATATTTCGCGACCCCCCTACCCGTTGCTTTTTTAACCGACTTAAAAAAAAGGAGGAGGTTCTCAATTCGTCGGAATCTTTTTTTATGTATTTTATTTTGTGACAAATATTCAATCCAACATTTTTATTCATTTTCATTATCAGGGGTTCGACTAAATACATAATTAAGTACGTAAAACATTTTTTTTTACATCTAATGCGTCGCCATTAGATAACGTAATTTACGCGCATACGTACGACCACGTCGGATGCCGGCCGCCCCGCCCCTGCTCCGCATAAATGAGAAAGCGTTGCTGTCAAGTAGCTCTTCGTGTATCTAATGCAGAAAAACCTAATACTACTGCCGAAAGTTTGATTTTACCAGCGGCTTTAGATATGGCGGAGATTATGTTTGGCAAACAAGAGGTCGAAAAACTCAAAAGTATACCTCTGTCTGGCAGTACCATTCAACGCGAGATAAGCGATATGGCGACTGATGTTCGTAATAAAGACATAAAAGAAATAAAAGAAAGTACTTTTGTGTCCGTGCAATTTGATGAATCTACAGATGTTGCACAGACTTTACTGCAGTAGCTTTCCCAACCTATTGCAACTCCGCTACAGAAGCTTCGCGACCCCCCTAAAGAGGCTTCGCGACCCCCCAGGGGGTCGCGACCCACACGTTGAAAAACACTGCTTTAGATGATCAAAAGGCTGGTGCTTACCTCGGGCAAAGGATCAGTATGGCGATCTAGCGAGGAAACGTAGCCAGCCTTCTGGGCACCTTGCCCATAGAAGACGGTGATCTAGGCTCAGTATTCTACTTATAATCTTGAGGAACTATGGGTAGAATACGCTACAAATAAGTTAAGTTTTCTTATATTGTATTCGATAATTTATAAATTTCTTCAGCTTATTGTTAATTATATGTAATAGAAAGTTAAATTGTGTATTATATAGCTTTGTTTATTAAATAAAAAATAGAAAAAAATCTAAAGTCTACTTCAGCCAAGCAGACTTTAAACATGCGATATTTAGTATATTTGTCTCTCCTTTTGAGCATCACGTGAAAGCTACTGTACGTATTTAAAGAGAATTTGACTCGAGGCTAGTTTATATACCGGGCTAATACTTAGGACAGATTTTAGGATAGACGAATATAGCAAAATATGTTTAAACAATTATTATTAAATAATAATAAATATAGGTCGTCAAAGAAATTAAAATCATAACTTGCTAGACATGACCATGGGGGCTGTGATATTTTTGACGGGATAAAATGTGTGTTTCAGTTAATTTGATTGTTAACTACTCTATCACGAAAATGTCTCCCCAAGGTTATGGTACATATCACAGTTTTTAGCCTCGTTTTTCCAGCGCAGATCTTTAGTCCACCTTAGAAGATTTTGAAAAAGAAAATCTTCAAAGTCGTTCTGGAAGCACTTCAAAGAAGATGGTGGCCACGTTCGTTGGAAAAACCGGCCATGTTGCGACTATTGCACTTGAAGATCGTAGAACGGTTAACGCAGAGTGGTACACCACAGTTTGTTTACCACAAGTCATCGCCGAACTTCGAAAATCTAACTCAAAGCGACGCATCATCCTACACCACGACAACGCAAGCTCACACAGCGCTCGTCAAACGATTGTGTATTTGAAGTAGGAAAAAGTAGAAATTCTTGACCATCCTCCATAAAGTCCTGACCTAAGCCCTAACGATTTATTTACACTTCCTAAAATTAAAAAAGTCTTCGTGGTTAAAGGTTCCAGTCTGGTGAAGAAGCAGTCGACGCTTTTAAGTCAGCCCTTTTGAACACCCCTACTTTAGGGTGGAATAAATGTTATAATAACTGGTTTGAGCGAATGGAAAAGTGTATTAAGCTACGTGGTGAATACTTTGAAAAACAATAAAAAGTACTTAAAGGTTCTAGTTGTGTTTTTTTCTTCAAACGACAAAACTTAAAAGGCATGCCTCGTAAGTGTTATATTAATGTAAAATGACACATAGAATAAAAATATCCCAGCGTAATAACATTTAGTTTTACTCCAAAATTATAGCAATCTTATCGACAATTCTAATATCGAGTTAGCACATCACTACAGTTGGACCAGTTGGCGGACGATGCAGCCGTGTCGGGCTGTACGCGTCATTTGTCCGCTGAGTAACTGCCAATGGTGCGCCGTTTGTGACACACGTGCGCAACGCCAGCCAGTAGATTCGACACCCGAACAAGATAATTTGTAACTATTTCGATTCGACATACTCTGGGTTAAACCTTTGACAGTCTAATGTACTAGAACGCAGAGGCACTGGATTTGATTCTTGACATGGTTTTGGTAAACGAACTCTTCGGTCTAAGTGTTTGGGATCGAGCCCAAAATTGTCTGCTGCATATTTTTTTCATTGCACGATTTCAGCAGACAGGCCATCTTACCAGACCCATCTGATGGAATGCCCTCTAAAGGGAGATAGAACCTAGGCACTAATGCTGGAACGCAACTCAAAATTGTTATGGCTGCATACTCTAGACCAGGGGTGGTAGCCATTTAAACGGGTAAATACCCTACCACCTGGGGGTGAGTGTTCTGTCGCCTCTTACGATAGGCCGCCTGTCCGCAGGAAATTGTATTCTTTCTCTCTTCTCTTCTCCGGCATCAGTGGCCAGGTTCCAGTTTCTCCTTCAAGGCCGGTAGCACATTGGCAGGACCTCTGGTATTGCTAATGTTCATAGGCGACAGTAAGCATTTCGCATCACAGTTGAGCCGTCAGCCTGTCTGCTATGCAGACAAACATACATTTTTCACATCTCCAAATTAAGCGAGTTACGCTTGCGTTCTGGGTAATAAACCATGGTTTTCTGTGGCCCAGACATCCTGACCAGAGTAAATAACGAATTAAAATTGTTTGGGAAGTTGATCATATCAGGAATTGAACCCAGAAGGCGTTGCAGTAAGGTAAGCCGACAAAAGCTTAGCTCGCTTAACCAGAGAGGTCAACAGTCTTCTTTGTCTTTGTCAAAATAAAGTAAAATTATGAAGTCAAATCTAACGAAGTACAAAAACCTATTTTTATAAAAGCTAAACTAATTGCGCCGTTGTTAATAACTGGTTGTCGTTTTTAACTATTGGTAAGATTTCTATGTAACATTAGTTTAACAATTATAGACCTTTTGTCTTGCCAGTAAAGTCGGTTTTGCAATTGACTAATTTATATATCGCTTAATAACAAGTTGCGACATTTAAAAAATTACTTGGTAATTGGTTTGTTTAGTACTAAATAACTGTGTGTCAAGTTCTTTGTTTATTGTAATGACATTATTATTAGTAACTAGCTATGCCTGCGACTTCGTCTCCGTGGATTTTTTTTGAGAAACAATAATTTTAAAAGTAGCCTAAGTTACTCTTAATAACATCAACTATTTTTCCGTGAAGACAAATTAAAATCGGTCCAGCCATTTCAGAGTTTAGATGGAACATCCATCCATTACGCTTGATACTCATCTGTTTAAATTTATTGTATCTTATACTAATAAAATAAATAAAAAGCTGAAGAGTTTATTTGTAGAAACTGCTAATCTCAGAAACTACTGGTCTGATTTGAAAATTCTGTGTAGGATAGCCCATTTATCGAAAAAAGTTATAGGCTATATATCATCACGCTAAGACCAATGGGAGCGAAGCAGCAATGAAAAATGTTTCAAAATCGGGAGATTTTTCTAACTATTCAACGCGGACGACGTCGCGGGCACAGGTAGTATTGTATATATAGTAATTTTTCGTAATAATAAGTCATACAGTCTACATCGAGTTTTATTTGAAAGAAGCAACTGCCACCAATAATATTCCTGGAAATTTATTCACTTTTAGGTAGTACAAGATATAAAATATGTTAATTTTACATTAAAGCATGGCAACACTGAAAAATGATTTTTCATATGTGACAAAAGTTACAACATAGTGAGTGATGTTTGACAACATGATGATTAAAAATTGTATTTTCCTTTTATAAAATTTGTTTTGACATAATTTGAATTGCATAATTTTCATAATTATTACATTAGTCATTAGACTGGCCATGAAATAAATGTACTAAAAATTGTTTAAAATCATTTAATTAATTAATTATTTTTATATTATAGCTTTCTTTGCTGGGCCCAACTTACGTTAAAGACATAAAATATGTTAATATTACATTTAAGAATGGCAGCACTAAAAAAATATTTTTCATGTGTGACAACATTATAATAACGTTACGAGTTAGCAGAATTCGAATTAAAATGCCGTTAGAATCACTATAGACTTCATTAGAACTATACAAACCCGTATAACACAGGAACAAATATAACCGAGCACAACAAATCCAAACGTAATCCAGAAAGACGTGATTCAATAAAACGCGCAAAGTCCGTCACTATTCGATTGCCGACTGTACACACATCACGCCCGTATTGTTGTTGAAGCTCAACTGACTCCTTTCTCCATCGGGCCGTCGGTTTATCCTCCACAAATTTAAATGTGTCCGACCGACAACATCGCCACAGTTTCCTAGAATAGCTTGTAACACTTGGCTAATGAGCGAGTAGAATAGGCTGTTTTCCACTAGTAATGTATGTCAATAGATAAGGGAACAAAATCATCTGTGGAACTTGTCTTTATCGGATCTAGGTTGTAACAATAATAAAATTCTCTTCAACTTAAAACGGCTTGCTTTAATTCACCGTTTTAACGTCCCTCGTAATTCGCTTTGTTAAATTATGTAACATAGGGATCTATGTGTGATCAATGATAAAAATAATTTGAGCATATAAATCATATGAAATGAATTCGGCATCGCCATTACGTGTCGGCACGTCGATGCCAATCGCAATCGCCGACATCGATATATAGCCTTTGGACACGCGAATTTACCAAATGAATGGTTTACAATCGAAGCCATAAAGCGAAGATCACTTAACTATGATTTACCATTATATATATCAGCAGCTATAAAAGTAAGATAAGTGACTTTTTTTTTAAATAAACAAATATAAATATTAGGGTGGTCGTTAAAAATTAAATTTCTTGCGACGCCCCCTAAAAAGCTTCCTTTTAATGAAAAAACACTGGGATTTTTTTTATAATTTTTTCAAGTCAAGACAACACGTGCCTCAAGACGATTCAAGTTAATTTTTGGGTAATATCATGTTTTTTCAGGAAACTTCTTCATACTTAGAAGTAATAATTATTTTAAGATTGGAAAAGTTTTAACAATGAAATACCTTCCGTATTATCATTCTCAGTGATGAATTTCAAATTATAGTTTCAGAAAAGTTTGAAATTCTTCGTGATTCAAGCTTATCTTTCAATTTTTCTTATATTTTTAGTTTTAACTTGAATCGTCTTGAGGCACGTGATGTCTTGACTTGAAAAAATTATAAAAAAAATCCCAGTGTTTTTTCATTAAAAGGAAGCCTTTTAGGGGGCGTCGCAAGAAATTTAATTTTTAACGACCACCCTAATAAATATATAACAATGCACAGCCAGGTGGTAGGGTATTTTCCTATCTGGATGGCTACAACCACTGGTTTTGAGTGAGCCGCCATAACAACCTTGAGTTGTTATCCTGCATTAGTGACCAGGTTCCAATCTCCCTTAAGAGAGCAGCAGCGCATTCTTAGCACTTTTCGTTTCACAAGGGTCAATAGACGATGGTAATCGGTTTCCATCAGGAGGACCGTCGGAACTAGTTTAATTAAAAAATATGGATATGGAATAATGGATGAGCAAATCCCTATTAATATTATAAATGCGAAAGTAACTCTGTCTGTCTGTCTGTCTGTTCCGTTTTCACGTAAAAACTACTGGACCGATTTGGCTGAAACTCAGTATATATATATTTTTGATACCGAGGATGAACATAGGATACTTTTTATCCCGAAAAATGGGATAGTTTCCGGGATAAAATGATATTTGTCTGTTTGTTTGTTATGCTTTTACGGAAAAACTACTGGACCGATTTGACTGAAATTCGGCACGTATGTAAATTAAATACTGAGGATGAACAAGGGATAATTTTCATTTTGGCCTTTTTGGTAATTTTGGCCTACTTGGTCATTTTGGCCTTTTTGGTCATTTTGGCCTTTTTGGTCATTTTGGCCTTTTTGGTAACTTTGGCCTATTTGGTCATTTTGGCCTATTTGGTCATTTTGGCCTATTTGGTCATTTTGGCCTATTTGGTTATTTTGGCCTAATTGGTCATTTTGGCCTATTTGGTCATTTTGGCCTAATTGGTCATTTTGCATTTGTCATTTTGGCCTATTTGGTTATTTTGGCCTATTCGGTCATTTTGGCCTTTTTGATCATTTTGGCCTTTTTGGTCATTTGGCCTTTTGGTCATTTTGACCTATTTGGTCATTTTGGCCTATTTGGTCATTTTGGCCTTTTTGGTCATTTTGGCCTATTTGGTCACTGTTGCCTTTTCGGTCATTTTGGCAATGCCGGTCAGTTTGGCCTCTTTGGTCATTTTGATTATTTTGGCCATTTTGGTCGTTTTTGCCTACTCCGTCATTTTGGCCATGTCGGTCACTGTGGTTTTTTGGTCATTTAGACCATTTTGGCCTTTTTGGTCAAGTTTTGTAATTTATTTTGTTGACAGATAGACGGGGGATGGTATAATTAGCGATATAAAATGAAGTGAATCTTCCGTGGGCAAATACATAAAAAATGTAATATAATATAACCTTTAGCACTTGCTCTATAAACAACAGACACGCATTAGAGGTTAACCCGCGGCGCAGCCGCGGGGTAAACTCTAGTACTTATATATATAAGTAGATGTAAATAAAAATAAGAGAAAGAAAGATTCCGACACAATCATATTCGAAGGAAGTCGGTATATATTGTTAAAAAAAACTGATTTACATACAACATGTGAATTTTAATATATCTTGTTTTTATTACACTTATGCTTTTTTGTCTTGTGCACTGTTTGCTACAACTCCACCAATTCTTAGAAAAGAAATTAACTAGTTACCAAGATATACCAGCGACTTTGTATACGCTTGACTTGAAGTTTCCGTGGGATTACCGGGATAAAAAGGAGCGGAGATTTTAAGTCTAAGAATTAGATGTCGATCAGTGAAAGCTGCATCGTAATCGGCCCAGTAGTTTTTTCATGAATTCCGAACAAACTGACAAGAAATCTAAAGGGAAATGCATCATGTTCTCCATCGTTTATATAGTCTATTCCAGTTGTTTTTTAATAGCTTTAATGAACAGAAATGGCTTGTTTATTATTTTATAATAGTATAGATAGGTAACATGAAATGACATGAAGAATTATAGACTTCTAAAAGAGTTCATAGAATATTACTAAAACACAAAGAAGATTTAGTAGAAGGGGAAAACAATATTTTTGTACATACGTAAAAAATCTTGAGATATCTATTTATCCAAATACGAGCTAAACGAATTTCCAGCTCGACATGTTGGTATAGAGGTTCTTGCTGCTTCTCCTTAAACAATCACAATGCGTTTCGAAACGAAATACATAAAATATGAAGATGATGTAATTTTCAACTTATAAGTATGAAGTTCAAAAAAAAAAACTAGTCGAAATTCTACAATTTGAATAAAAACTTCTAAATTTGGTTGTCTGACAAAATCCACAAAGACGAACCATTAATTTTTTTAGTACCGTTCCTTACACTGTAAACATAAAACGTTTGAATTGATGTAAGTAAAATTTCTGAGAAAGAAATTAGTTAAGAAAGAATAAATTTGCATTATTTAAACGTTTTCATTATTACAAGAATATTTTACAAACCAATAGTAACCATACAATTATTTGAAGTGTTGAAAGAATAATTATTTTGCTCTTTATGTTACCACTAGGTGACGCGTGCCCACTTCGCTGGGCATCAGAAAAAAACAACTAAAAAAAAACTTATTATTAATCACAATCAAATACACCCTATGTCACTCAGGAATAATCTAGCTTTCCACTGGTGAAAGAATTTTCAAAATCGGTTTAGTAGATCCAGAGATTACCCCCTACAACGTCACAAACTGACAAACTTACCTCTTTATAATATTAGTAAGGATTAGTTCAAAACTTCTCGACACTACTTGAAGTTCTTATAAAACAGTTTAGGCAGATCGAAACTGACTACGCGTATCGTAGCCGATAACGTTCGTAGCACTTTCACACCTACGTAGCACTGTAGCGGCGTAGCAGTAGTACGTGAACGCATTTGTTACGGATATAGAGATTCCTCTCTAGAAGTGTTAAAATTTTGTCAGTACTAGTGTATTGCATTTAATGTTTTTTCAATTAAAAAATGTATAAGCAGTTTATCTGTGCTTTTTCAAAACTTATAAACATGCATTGTTATTTTTTTTTTGAGAGTTTGGGTACTTATTGTTTTGATAGACATCTGTTGATGTAGTGTGCTTACAAATATAATACACTAAAAACTGTCGAAATATCATATCACTCCCAAAATGCTTAATAAAATAGTTTTGGAATGGCATATCATTGAAGTTCATGTCATTTTTTGGTGCTGTGGTGTAGAATTTTTGGAAAGCAGTTCCTAGGTTTTGAGATTGCACAGTTGAGTTTTAATATAATAAATTTCTCATTAATTTTGATAAATTAATATAATAAGGATTGTTTGTTTATCTTTAAGTTCGTAAAGCACATATTTTCCTGAAACTTCATATATAGATTTTTACACCACATACGCCTTCAATTTCGTATATAAAATAATGTTAATTCTAGTCTTAAAATTAATTTACTACATTATAGAGCTACTAAGCGCCATAAAACACTCCGTAACACATGAGTTATAGTCCAAGTGCATATTTTTATATAACTGGATTACAGTAGACACAGTACAATACGAGTACAGTAGTCTAATGTCTCACTCGAATGAAAGTGGTTATCGCGGGTTTTATAAGTTTACAACACCCCTCTAAGAATGTTATTCATGTCATTGATGTAGTTTTACTTCATAAAATAAGGCTAATGGAAATAGGCTATATAAAGGCTAAATATGTTTTTATTTATAATATTCTATATAGTTTAAATTAAATAAGTTAATTTTTTAAGTTCAAGCCCTTTATTTAGACATAGAAATGTTTTTAATTTATCAAATTACATTACTTTGATTCTAATTTTAAATGCAACATTGCAAATGTGTTATACAAAAATATAATTACATTTGGAGGCTTAACATTTAAAACATCAATGTTAAAAGCATTTGCTATTTATTAACTTTAAAACAAACCCTAAAATGTTGCTGTAAAAAGTTGACAAATCTATTTTCTATGCATCTGTGTCATGTAGCATTAATAATTCGCACGTAGCAGATAGCTATTCGTAGCGCTACGTGATCTTCTACGCCGCGTAGTAAATTCTACGTACACATTTATTTATATGAAGTGAATTTGTTATTACCTTTTTAGATGACTCAGTAAAAAAAATCACCCATAACAATTCCGCTGAGTTCCTTTTCCTGTATTATCTATACAGATAAAATTAAAGTTCTGTTTGTATGTCAAAATAGCTTTTGGATAAATGCATATGAAAATATATACGGTAGTTATATAAATAAATAAATCTCAATTTTGAAAATGTTTGTGTGTCTGTCCGTCTGTCTGGATGTTCCGGCTAATCTTTGAAACCGTTCGACCGATTTTGACGGAACTTTCACTAGCAGATAGCTGATGTTATAACGAGTAACTTAGACTAGTTTTTATATATATTTTAGAGTACCGCAAACATAGGCTTTTTTATAATTATTTCAGTTTTTTTTAAAGGCAGTCAAACTTTGGACTCTCTAATATGAGGAAGGAAAAAGAAAGTTTCCGTGCTTTTGCAAATGTCTATAACAGGCGATGGTAACCACTTTCCATAAGGTGGGCCATCATTATCCGTGCAGATACATAGAAAGATTATACATACCTGCGGCCACGTGGCCTGTCGTAAGAGGCGATAAAAACACACAGCCCAGGTGGTAGGGTGTCTGCCCTTCTGGATGGCTACCACCCCTGGTCGAAAGTATGTTGCCATAACAACCTTGAGTTGTGTTCCGGCATTAGTGGCTAAGTTCCAGTCCCCCTTACGTGAGCAGCAGCGCACTTGTAGCATCTTTGGTGTTGCAAATATCCATAGGTGATGGTAGCCACTTTCAATCAGGTGGGCCGTCTACCTGTCTGCTGAACTTATGCAATAAAAGAAACTTATTCTTGGAAAGTTTCATATTATTTATTGTCTTCACCGCCACTGTTGTCTTTACATTTTCCATAGTTGGAGGTTGCTGAAAGAGATCGCTTTAAACGATAAGGCTGTCATTTGATCAACATTTACTGCACTTAGCTTTAAAAACGTGGTTTTAATTTTTGGTGAACAATAAAATGTTTTAATTCATTCATGTTACTAAAATATTGTTACAACTCAGGTCCAACGAAAACAAAATCCACCTGCATAAATGTAAAAACACTTAATTACCTGTCGGCATTTGAACTTATTGTATTTCTTTTATGATCGTCTTCTTTTGTTTACTTATTTCTTGGACATTTTTAGAGAACAGCCCATTGTTTTACTGTACTCGTTTATGGCGGCTCGCGGCCTATTCATTAGCCAGGTGTTTCAGATTACGTCGCTACGATACGGGCACATTGCATTTGTGCAGTATTAAACGATGGCCTGATTAAAGAAGTTAACTCAACTCCTCCATTTCCATTTAAGTAGTATAAAAGGACGGTCTGATTGAGGGAGGGGGAGCAGTCGAGCGAGAACCATACAGGCGTGACGTGTGTACAATCGGGAAACTAATAGTGACGGACTTTGCGCGCTTTATTTAATTACGACCTTCCGCATTGCGTTTGGATTTGTTGTGTTCGGTTATATTTATACCCATGTTATACGTGTTTGTATAGTTCTAATAAACTCTATAATAATTCCAACCGCATTTTTAATTCGAGTCTCACAACTCATAACAATATTTAAGGAAGTTTAAAGATCTACATGAAATTGAAACAGTTGTAATAATTTCACCAACAAACAAACCAAGACACACAAGGAGCCTAACAATTAATAACGTAGGCACAGAAAGAAAAAACAGCATACATGGCACTAGTTAAGATAATATATATAGGTATAGACATAAGGCACACACTGCACATACACTTTCTCACAACACCAGCATGTAACAGATACACTCTACATTAGTATAAGTTAAGTATTAAAATTAGAAAAAAATATATAAGTTATTCTTAAGGTACACAACACAACATAAAAATCATAAAATTTCACCTCCACACAAATGTCCATAGGCGATGGTAACCGCTGTCCATCAGGTGAGCCGTCTTCTGAAGTCATACAATAAAAAAAAGGTACCAAGTATTCTGCGAGGAGTCCTAATACTTTATAAAACCAATTAAAACGCTTATAACTCTAAATTAAATAAGTAAATGAATAACTTAACGCATATCGTTCATCGATTTGCCACAACTTGAAACTTGGCTTTGAACATTCGACAAATTATTTCAAAGAGTTTAATAGCCTTCTGAAGATGGGAGAGGAAAGATCAACACTCGAACTTTAAACATCCAAGTCGATTGGGGATGTGAATCGGACACAACATAGTCATTTGAGTCGATCGAGTAATTTATTTACTTATCGTCTGAAGCCAACATACCGGCAATAGCCCACATGACGGGAAGTGGTTACAAGTGTCGCTTAAGGTACGGAAAATAATAGATAGTTTGTTATTAAACCAATTCTCGTAGTTTTAACAAACAATCAAAACAATAACAGCCCATAAATGTCCCACTGCTGGGCTTGTGCCTCCCACTACAGTTTAACACATCGGTTATCTCGATGTGCAGGTTGCATCACGATGTTTTCCTTCAACGTTGTTAGCACGTGTTAATTGTAACAATATGCACATTAGGTCACAACATCAATCTAGCCATTCATTTGTTATGATCTTTTCCGGCCGATTTCGACTCATTTGGGTGAATTATTTTTGTGTGCGTTCAAGTGGGTCCCGGGATATTAAAGTCACGATTTGCCTCGTTTGATGTCGCCGCTGAAAATCTCTGTAACGGTTGGACCGATTTTGATGAAATATTTTGCGTTTTTGAAGTTATACTTCTTTAGGCGCGTTAGGGAAAAATGATGAGAGTAAATGTTTACGATGCGCGCGTACACCGTCACAGGAAAAAGCTACACTATGAAGTTAGCTATAGTCAACATTTTAGTTTTTCAGGGTGGCCGAGTGTAGTATGGTGGTTGCGTAGCAACGAATTCTTGATAGATGGATTGTGAATTTGTAAGACGAGCATTGTAATATTTCTTTACTTTATTGTGTTTTAATTAATATAAAAGTTTGATGACTTATAAATCATTTATTTAGTATCCTACACATATATATTAAAGTGATCAGCAAAATCAAAGGATTTATTTTAATTCTAATTCCAGTGAATGTCTAAAACAAGTAAATAATTATATCGCTTTTTTTAATACTTGGGTGTGATTGTGGTATTGTATTTATTTATTGTATTTGTATTTGTATTATTGAATATGCACTATTTGCTACAACTCCATTAATTCTTCAAAAGTTATTCTGTAACATAATTCTGTATTAAATTAAAAAAAAAAGTACTTAAATGTAAAAAATAGAACAACAAATATAAAGAAAAACAATTTTTAGCTAGACGTGTTGCTGGGGAGTTTCTTGCCGCTTCTTCTCCTTAACAGCAATAACACGTTGCGAAGCGGTGTACATAGACTAGGAAGTAAAATTAAATTTTAACCTATATGTATGACCTTCAAAAAGTTTTCTCCAGTGGAACTTATTTTGAATAAAAACTTTTGAATTTGAATTTGAATTTGAATATTTATTCTTATAAGTTATTTAGAGTTAACCTCAGCTTTTGATTGAATTTTTCAATACGGTCGGTTAAATAAATAATTATTTAATTTATTCAACCACTTTAAAGAAGTATAACTTCTAACGCGTGTACATAAGTACACACACACACATTGTTTTTTCAAGAAGAATGTGTTAACAATTGGACCCGGTTGACGGGTACAGCTAGTTAAATGATATAAGACAAATCGGCAGTTACGGCAGTCTTAACAGCGATATCTATTTATTATATGTACTCACATAGGCACACGTTCATGCATTGACCATGAGTCTTAATTGGTCGAAACTAAACATCAATAAATGCAATCAACGTATGAAACGTGACGTAATAATTAAAAAAATATCAAGTTAACACTTTAAACCCTATGCACGCTATGTTTCGTACTTTAGCCTTGACCGAATTATACGAAAAATATTTTTCAACACACTTGCTCATAAAGTGGCTCTATGGTCACCGCAATTAGGCACAGAATGACACCCATAATCAAACTGTGAGTAAAAAATAACTCACTAGATTTTTTTAAAAATTTTATTGTTTGAGTTGCTTTGTCCTTAAAATGACATATTAAAACCTTTTATTCAAAAAAAAAAGATCGTGTTCTATAGAACAAATAAGTTAATGTTCCTATTGCTTGCTCATTTCATGCAACTTCTTATTTAAATAGATAATTTTAACTCGTACGTGTTTAATAAATAAAACTTTCACTCATATATAACTTTTTTTTCTCTGTAATAAAAGAGAACTTTAAATTCCCCATTTTGTACGTGGCAGAATAGGCGCAAATCCTATGCGCGGAAAATAAAAAAAATCCTCATCCCTTTAGTCTGTGGCCGATCGCAATGCGCGCGCATAGGAAAACTGATTATTTTTTCCCGCCATAGCGAAACATTTTTCACAACTCGTTTTCACTGTTGAAATTATAGTTATTTATTAATTAAAATGTCTACAAGTACTAGACTAGACTAGACTACTTACGAAGAAAATGATTTATGTTGTACACCGCCCGATATAAGATGTGAAGCCCTTAAACGTTATGGAAAGTTTACTACCTGAAAACTCCAAGGAAAAATATCTATTTTATCTAGTAAATAAAATGTGTTTTTGTTATTATTTTATTCACAAGTGTGTTGAAAAACGTCGTATGATACACATGTGTATTGATGATTGCCGTCCTCGGCTCTCTTAAGACACTCGCCTACGGCTCGAGTCTCAATGGCGCCTCGACGGTAATCACCAATGTTACACACTAGTACCATAATGTACTGTAACCCTTCTTTAGTACTTCAAGTCGTTCGAGTGAAATTGACTTGCATCGCATCACTAATTTAAACTTAATTGTTTCATTTAAAACGTGATTTAATGCTAAAGGTCATCCTTAAACTTAAGTCAATTTTGGGTGCTTAAGTTCTAATAACTTGAAGAACTGCCAGCATTTAGGGCAGTTTAAATTTATTCAGTTTATGTTAAGAAAAAATTAAGTTGAGTTGAAACCCAAACAATATGCATGTGGATGTGAGTATATTTGTTTGTTGGTTTTCTTGTTTGCAACGCTTTCACGCCTTGACTACATGATCGCCCTGAAATTTTGCATACGCGTTGTCAGTGGTATAAAAAAGATAATTTTAATGTTAATATCTGCTGACAAACACACACATTGTATATTCCCAAGTTAAACAATTTACGCATATGCTATGGGTAATGTATAGCGGAAAATTCTGGGACCAATCCCAGACACCCAGACCATAGTAAATAACACCAGCCTACCAAAAACATATACGGTATGTACTTTTTACCAGACCCATCTATTCTTATGTATTTCGATGCGTTGAATCCGAATCTGGCCATAGACCCTGAACATTTTGAATGTGATTGCGCTAAAAGAGTGAATCTCGAGTCAGTTTGAGCAGTTTGAGAGTGTATGGACTAAAAAACCGAATCCGGTGTCAGTTTGGTCCTTATTATACCATTTTTTTTGTCAAGCGGTAAAAAACAGCGCAAACACAAAAAAGGTAATTTTTACTGTTTTTTTATCGCTGGAATACATCAGACAGGCAGATGGCTCTCCTGATGCAAAGCGATTACTGTCGCCTAAGGACATTTGCAACACCAGAGTCACTAACGCGCTGCCGGCCTCGAAGAAATTGTATGACACCCCTTTTAAAGAACCCCATGTTGTAGCGCTGTGGGAAAACCACGGCCGGGCTCATTTCAAATCCCCACAGTGTGCAAGAGAAACGTTCTAGAGAACCGTTGCGTACAAGAGCGAAGCGGCTCTAGGAAGTGGGGATGAACGCCCAACCCATGGCATGCGGTGCGGTGGTAAAAAAAAGTCTATAAAACGATATTTAAAAAAAAAACGAATTCATTTATTATGTAAGTTTATCTATGGTTTCGAGAACCATGGCATAGTCGCGTGGAAAACTCTATTGTATTTCATAAATATATACTAAATTATAAATTCATTTAAAAGAAAATATATCATTAATAAACTGAAAATATAAATCCATTTAATTTTAGATCTCTCTATAAATGTATTTTTTGTAACAAATGCGCCCACGGGGTTTATGCATTTTTAAATTTTATAAGCCTCTGAGTACACCCTCCCCATACAACCCCTTCCCAAATCCTTTCATACTTGATCCTATAATCTTCTCCAGCAAAGAGATTATGAAACATAAAAAGAGCGTTTCACATCGAACTAATATTTACAGAGGCACGTTCAAATTTAACTAGATAGTTAGTTTTTTTGGTTCCGTAGCCAAAAGGACATTGAAAATTTCACAATTGTAAATAGTGAAGAAAAACCCTTTGAATGACAAGACAAAAGTGCTATTTAAAATTTAATTTACATTATATTATTTCAATTCGTTTATTTTATATACTTATTCTCTTATCATTTTGTTTAGTTGTGCACGTGATCGCTAAAATGATTATATTGTTACATGCCGACAAAGTGAATGCACACCTGGTTTATTACCTTTCTCGCATTTGGGCTTCTTTTGTTTATTTTGTGTTTAAAATTTACAATTAGACAATAGCCTATTGTTATTGTATTCGTTTGTGGCCGTTCGCAGGAATAATTAAACAGGTGTGCAGATTAGGCTTTCTTGGAAAATGCAGTCCACGCGGTCGATTGTTGTATTGTACAGTATAGTATAAAACAAAGCCCGAACGGAGGTTTGGCGCAGTCAAGTGAAGATTACAATACAAGCAAGACGTGTACACACATAAGCTATATAGTGACGGACTTTGCGCGTGTTATTGAATCGTGCAGTTTGTACTGGTTGTGGTCAGTTATATTTATACCTGTGTTATACGTGTTTGTATAGTTCTAACAAATTCTACAGTAATTCCACCGGCATTTTATTTTATTTCTTGCTACCAGTTTCTGGTGGTCTGAATGAAGCCTTTGAAATTGACTTTTTATCATGTTCAAATTCATCGCATAAACTCAAAATACCTACAAATTATATTATTGATAGACGGATTACACGTAAAATATTATTTCATCTTAAAACTGTACTACTGAATAAGAGAAAAGTTCAAAGGATGTAAAAGGACTGAGCCCATTCAAGGGCAGATCATCGGCGGGGCTCAAAGGGCCGACTCCGCTACCGGCCGCCATTACTGCCCTGTTTAGGGTCCCCTGGACAAATGACTGTGACAGCCTTTGTGCCACTCTCATTATGGATGTCATATTTATGACTGTAGTACTGAAATGTCAATACGACGAAAGATTTTTTAGACGACACTGAATAGGTATTCGTTTGCCACCAAGCTCTTTTAGTAATAATTGATGTAAATAACTTTGTTAAAGCTTCTATTAGTGCTAGTGGTCGCCCGTAGTCGAAATTCTACCATAATAATGAATGGCAAAAACTATATTTCTATAATTACAGATTTCGCCAAGGCCACACTGTTAATTTGACTTTAACAATAAACAAAACAGTGAAGAGTGTGCTGTGATATTATTATTGTGATGTAAGGTTCTTGAATAAATATAACTTCAATCTTAAACTGGCTTTTTATTTTCACTTTTTGTAAGTATCTTTTTTGTCGTACAAAATGGTCTCTTCCTAAATCAATTCAAAAACGGTGTCCTCTTTTCATTTTTGAATTCCCACCAATGAGAGCGACTTTTATACTCGTCTTTCATTGGTTGGTCAAATCCTTACGACCTGGCTAACATAGGCATATCGGCATTGAGTAACAAAATAGAAAATAATTATGTAGTTGATAAATTAAATTAAATAAATAAGGAAATTGAAATAGATATTTATATGTAATTTGTTTTATGATTAGAAATTATGATTTAAATATGAATGGAAAACATACCGTAGATTAACAGAATGTTGTTGCTCTGTATTTTGTACGATAGCACTTGTCAAACGTCAAACACAAATGCCAAAAGGCTGACCTTGAACTTGACCGGCTTTTGTTTACAAATGAGAATTAGGTTAAAATACAAGTTTTATTTATTACAAATGCTTCCACAAGAAATAAATTGAAATACTATAAATGTAATCAAATAAATGAGTTGAAAGCCTGAGCTTGTGGTAACCAGGATCGTGGTACATTTCAAGCAAAAATATAATATATAAAATTCTCGTGTCACAGTTTTCGTTGCCATACTCCTCCGAAACGGCTTGACCGATTTTGATGAAATTTTTTGTGCTTATACGGTATCTATGAGAATCGGCCAACATCTATTTTTCATCCCCCTAAATGTTAGGGGTAGTCCACCCCTAAATTTTTTTATTTATTTTTTAGACAAAATTTTTAATTTCTATTTTTTTTATGATACAGCATTAAAAGATACATACAACCCTAAATTTTCAACCCTCTACGATCAACCCCTATTTTTTACCGGGCAGGACGACGTCTGACGGGACAGCTAGTATAATATAAAATTATCTACGACTAAACGTGGTAAGTGCATCCACTACAAGAGTATATTATGCGTGTGTATGTCAAATGCATGGTAGTGTGTGTAATGTTTTTTTTATTAATTGTATTTGAAAAAATACTAGCTTTAGTCGCTTTTTCTGTATATAAACTATAAATGTACGAAACTTCATACTCCTCCGTTCGCGCAATTTTTATAAAAAAAGTACATATTTTTTGCTTCGCGTATTATATTATAGATAAACTGCAATTTAAAAAAACGAAAATTAATAATTTATTACATTTAATCAAATTTTAGAGGTCGAATTTCTGTACAATGAAAAGAGTCAGGGGGATGTAAGACATAATATTTTCTTAAGTTTTCGCGACTTGTACACGACTTGTAAACAAAAAAGAAAAAATTACCGCGATTAAAACCGTTAAAACGTAGTTTTATTATGGGATGTAAGACGTCAAATAGAACTAATTTAGATGTTTTCATTTTTTTCTCTGTTTGTTTGTATGGGCTAATCTCAGAAACGACTGGACCGATTTAAATGAAATTTAAATCCGAACCCGCGTCCTTTGAGTTTTTGACGCGTGCGCTACCACGACCTTCTTAAAGTCTTTTTAAAGTTGACAATTCCTTATTTCAATCAAAATTGAAATCTTTTTTCCCGTTCTAATTGCTTACCGACGTTACAATCGTAAACCCAAGTGGAACAGCTATTAGACCCACCTCTAGACATGGGTCGCTGTGAGCGTTGTGTGATCGAATATAATGACCACAACGACCGCGGTCGCCTTGTGGCGTTCCACAAGGCGACCGCGGTCGGAGAGCATTTTGGGCGTTGTGAGCTACTAATGGAACGCGCTGTACGTCAGCTTTGTATTCCAAGGATAAAGAAAACTCAATACGTAGTCGATAATAAATGAAGATCGCTTAGTCAGAATTACTGCCCGACATCGGCGTTGCAAACAGATATTGAAATCAAAAAGTTTAAATGGAATTTTGATTTGATTTCTTTCCACGTTATAAAAATTATAATTTCAAATAAGTCTGGAGATGAAAAATCCGGATCGGACCATCGAAGTTTTGGGGGTGGCTTGGAGGGGCGAGGGGAGGGCCTCGAGTTGATGTTTGGATCGCTTTATCCAAACTGACTTTTGATGTAAGGTAATGTTGGAATTTTTTAATACATTGAATTTTCCGTTCTCCATAATCCCGGTATTACGTGAAGTTTCCCTGGTATTGTATTTGTTTACTGTTGTAACAAATTTTTTTCTTTAATATTTTCTTAAGTTTTCGCGGCTTGTATACATAATAAAACTACGTTTTAACGGTTTTAAGCGCAGTTTTGATTTTAGTTATTGCGACGTTATGGCCACTTTTCAGTGGCCGTGATCACGGAAGACAAAGATGACAAGAGTCAACGAGTATTTTTAAGTTTTATTTAGCCTACCTAACTTATTTATTTTAATTATTTAGTTTCAATTTTGTTTACGGCTATCATTTACTCTATGGCAGCCTAATCTAATTTACCACCGCTTCACAACATGTTATGGCTTGAAGAGAAGAAGCGGCGCAAGAAACTCTTCAGAAAACATGCCTAGCTCTAAAAATTTATATACTATTAATAGAAATAATGTAATTTTACTTTAAGCTAGGAACTCTCCTGGATGACACAACATTCGGGATAGCTACCTGCATTCGTCTGGGGGCAAGTGTGGTAGTACCAGATCGCAGTCGGTGTGGAGATGAGTTGATAAGTTAGGCCATCATGGCTTGTCATGCGCAAGTAGCGCAGGCACAATATCACGGCACGCGACACTTAATGACATTATCCATCGGTGTCTTGTCACCTCCGGAGCACCAGCAGGTCTCGAACCAAGTGGGCTGTGCCGCGACGATGGCAAGAGACCTTATGGAATGTCGTTGGTGCCATGGAAGATGGGATGCCCCTTAGTATGGGACGCAACTTGTGTTGATACTGTTACGAGTTACGGGAAGCCAATTAAAATGCCGTTGAAATCACAATAGAATTTATTAGAACTATAAACACGTATATAACATAGGTACAAATATAACTGGACACCATCAGTACAAACTGCACAATTCAATAACACGCGCAATGTGTGTCACTATATAGCTTATCAAATGTACACATCTTGATCGAATCGTAACCCTCGGTCGACTGCCTCACCCCGCCGTTCGGGCATTGTTTTAGACTGAATTTTGCAAGACAACGTAATCTGCACACCTGCGGCAATAAACATGTACAATAATTACAACATATAAACACAAATTAAACAAAAGACGTTAAAATAAGGGAAAGTTAATAAACTACAGGTGTGCACTCCCTTTTTGTCGGCGTGTAACAATATCAAAATATTCTACGAACATGACAAATTAAAAGCTTATTTGGTTAAAAAATAAACTTTTCAAAAGGATCCATTTTTTAAATTTGGTTAAAGTGTATATGGACAAATGCTGCGTTACTAAAAAGGTCTCACCGAGGGACAAAGTCCTATTTTATAGATGTTTATCTAAGGGTCCAGTGGACCCAATCGCCTGCACACTTTATGGTCAAGCTTTAATGCCTGCCGGGTCCGCGACCTTTGGGATTATTTTGGTTTTGTTTTAAAAGAATTTCCACAAAAACCTCCATATATTCGAACTCTAAAGCTTTTTGTACATAGTCATGTGGTGGGGGGGGGGGGGGTACCATCAGCAAAATCTGGAAAGACATCCTTATGTTTTTAAATTACTGGAATTTCAGTCAATATCTGGGGAGGCCAGAGAACTCGTTCAGTTATAATGTCTGAGTACCAGTTTAAGGAATTAGAAATCATTGTTAGATTGGACTGGGTGACAGTAACACAAAGTGGCAATACCCATGTAAGAAAGATTTTAAAAAATATATCTAGGCTACCAGGGCTTAATCGAGCTTATATCCAGCAATATAATAACCCAATGGATTCGTGGCGAGCAGCGATCGTGACGCCGCGTAGCCCTCCAACCACTATTGACCTGATAAAAAGGTGATTTTGAATTCAAGCACGAGTTACAAGCTGTAGCGTGTATTATTTTATTATAATTTAGATTTCAGATCAGCGGCAGGAGCTGGATGAGGAAGGCCCGGAAGGACCGGGATATGTGGCACTTACTTGGAGAGGCCTACGTCCAGCAGTGAACAGATTAGCTGAAGAAGAAGAAGAAGACAATACATTTTGGTTGCGTCGAGGTACACCTTGTAGATTCTCCTTCTCCACTTCTCTATCAAGAAAGACTAAACTTTAAATTAAGAATGTGCTAAAAACAAGAAAACTCTCCCGTGTCAGTGTTACCCTATAATACCTTTGGAGCACAATAAATAAGTTATTGAAAAAAATGAAGTGTGTCTGTGGTCTGGTGGTAAGGTAAGTTCTTCTTCCCCTTGCTTAATCCTCCACGTCTCTTGGCTTTTCCTGGCTATCGCATCGCACCTGCATTTTTACTAGTTACCACAATCTCACATGTTGTTAAAAGTGGGGTATCATAATTTTGTTGCATACAAAATAAAATTTTGAAATCTACTATTAAAGAGGAAGATGGTATACTTGATAGAAAGTGGTTACTGTCGCAATATTGGTACGGTTTTACTAGGCTCGAAGAAGTTTCATGACACCCTTCTTAAATAACCCGATATCGTAAAGTATAGGAATAGGTTTAGATTACCATTACATACATAGTTCGAGTAATAACATAAGAAACTCAATGACGGTGCGGTTGAGAAAATGAAGCCTTCGAATCAGATATAACAAATAATTCATCGGAGCAATCCGTATTGTATTGACGGTAAAATACATAAAGAGAAGCAGCGACTTTGAAGGCTAAGCGGCTGTAGACAGCCCGTTAGATCTAAATCATCGACCATGGGAACGGCGAGACACTGAACATAGTTTAGAAATGATCATTATGATAAGTGGATATGGAGATTTCTAGATGTAAAATGGACACTATAGACAACACAGAATCTTGCTTAGCAACCTCTAGAATGTAGCGAGTTTAAATCAAAATTCCACCTGCGCAGGAACAGAGAACAAAATATACTAATTCTGCGACCTGAAGTTTTAACTTCGAAGGAATAAATCAAGCCATATATCGCATTGGCCGGCAGGTTTTAAGCTCTCCCCTCCTCTCACTCTCAGGCCTGCTGCAGCACCTATGGTGTTACACTTTCCATCAGGCGGGTCGTTAACTCGTCTAATGTACTTCAGCAATAAAAATATTTTGTACATGCTAAAATTTTTCTCTCAGTCTAGTGATTTGGACCATTGGCAAAGTTTTTAGCAAACGTAGCCATCTTGTAGATTGTGTTCCGGCGGCGGACACTGCGAATAGGCCGTCCTGCC
Organism: Dendrolimus punctatus; assembly: GCA_012273795.1. Classification (NCBI taxonomy): domain Eukaryota; kingdom Metazoa; phylum Arthropoda; class Insecta; order Lepidoptera; family Lasiocampidae; genus Dendrolimus; species Dendrolimus punctatus. Next base: position 816,634 of record CM022536.1, read on the forward strand.
GTCCACCGACCCACTTACCAAGGACGAAAGAACAAATTCTTGACTCCGGTATTCCCTTAGATTTATTAACATAAAGACCTTTTGCCATAAAGGCTTTATTCAAATATTATTTATAACTACAGCCTTTGTGTTAAACCCTGATAATATTCGGCGTGTCGTAAATGTCTCCTTGATACGTCTAATAGGGTTATTACATATTTATACCTAAACGACGTATCTTGTACCGTGTCTTTGATATACGGAATTCAAATATTAAAGGACGGTTATTTCACACATCTTAAAAAACTAAAACTGAAGTGTCTGTTTGTATTGTCAAAGTACTTACTTACTCCGTTAGCTCAGCGACCCAAAGTGGGTCTTGGCCTCCAAAAGGAGAGTATCCCACTTTACTCGATCCTGTGCGAATATCAAAGTAATAATGTGAAAAAAATCAGAGGGGATTCGGACCAGGAGATTCCGAAAATGCTTTTTTTTTATTTTTCTGTGTGTTGTTTTTTTATTGCAGGATGTCAAGTCAGGCAGACGGCCCACTTGATGGAAAGCGGTTACCATCGCCTATGGACATTTGCAACACCAAAGGTTCTACAAATTGCGCTGCTGCTCGCTTTGGGAAACTGGAACCTGGTTACTAATACCGAAACACAACTTAAAGTTGTTATGGCGACACACTCTAGACCAGGGGTGGTAGCCATCCAGTCGAGCAAATACCCTACCACTTGGCTGTGGGTTATTTTGTCGCCTCTTACGACAGGCCGCCCGGCCGTTGTAAATTGTATTCTTTCTCCGTTCCTGCATGGATAAAACGGGATGTGTGGATTTTGGGGCTAATTTTGAAACGACTCTACTGGTTTTAACGGGAATTTCACTGGTAGATAACTGATGTTGTAAGGAGTAACTTAGACAAAAAAAATGAGTTCCGCAAAAAAAGCCACGCGACTAAAGTCGCGGGCACAGCTATGTGTAATATAATATATAAGACAAGGTTAAAATAGGCAACTAAAGTAATACATCAAAGACGCCTTTAATAAGCTGAGGTATGAAGTTGTAATGGATGTGTGGTTTTTAAAGAATAGATTAGGTGAAAATTAGTATGCGAGGTGATCTTTGAAAGACGCACCCTTGTCTGGGATAAATACTTAATAGAAAACACTCTTGGGTATTCCTATTTTGGGGCGGCGTACGACCATGTTTGAAGAATAGTGCTATGATGCTGGACGTGATGTAAGGCTCTTGAATAAATATAACTTCAATATTAAAACTGGATTTTATTTTAACTCTCGCAAACTATCTTTCAGTCCCAGTACAAAGTCTCTTAACAGCAACCAAAAACCCTTGAACATTTTTTACATTTTCAATTCCAACCAATGGGAGCGAGTTTTATACACAACTGTCATTGGTTAGTCGTATCTTTACGTCCTGGCTAACAGCTACATGGGTAGTGATTAACGATAGCAAAAGTAGATCATTCAGTATGTAACAAATTAAATTTAAATATGAAATAAGTAATTTAAAGTAGATAGATATATGTTTAATTTATTTTATATTTAGAAATTATCTAATATATAAAATTCTCGTGTCACAGTTTTCATTGCCATACTCCTCCGAAACGGCTTGACCGATTTTGATGAAATTTTTTGTGCTTATCCGGTATCTATGAGAATCGGCCAACATCTATTTTTCATCCCCCTAAATGTTAGGAGTAGTCCACCCCTAAATTTTTTTTTTATTTTTTAGGCAAAATTTTTAATTTCTATTTTTTTATGATACAACATACAAAAATACATACAACCCTACATTTTCAACCCTCACGATCAACCCCTATTTTTTCAGGCAGGACGAAGTCTGCCGGGACAGCTAGTGATCATATATGAACAATAAACTTAGCATAGGTCAAAAGATGTTGTTGCTATGTTTTTCTTATAGTAGCACTTGTCAAACGTCAAAAGCCAAATGCCAAAAGATTGACATTGTACTTGGTCTGCTTTTGTTTATAGAGAATTACATTTAATTACTAATTTTATTTCGAAAGTTTCTAGTAGACATGTATAAGCGCACAACTGAGTTGGAAACCCGAACGCGTGGTAACCAGGATCATGGCTAATATGCCATGATCCAGGTTGCAAAGTAAGTATCTACAACTAGGAGCGTGGAAAGTGTATCCACTTCAAATTAGTATAGGATTTGCGCTCTTCTAATAACCTCCTGTTAAAGGCACCAGCACATTCTTCAACTTTTTACTCCAAATCCTTCGCTGTGCAGGCTGTCTGCCTTTGGAACTCTTTACCCGTAGATGTCAGAAAAGCTAAATCACTTGCCATATTTAAAAAATCTGTCAAGAACCGTTACCTTAGTTTACAATAAAATATATATGTTTCTCTCCTTCTTTCTTAACTTAGCTGTTTACTGTCTAAATTGCACTGTTCTTCCTTTTTTTAAATTTAATTTTACATAGGTTGTTAACAGTATTTTCTCAGTCAGGTTGCCTGGAAGAGATCGCTTTAAGCGATAAGGTCGCCTTTTGTTTTGCCATTAAATTATTATAATAACTATTTATTCTGTAATTGTTTACTTGGTGAACAATAAAGTGTTTTCTATTCTATTCTATTGACGGCTGGCTGACGAAGACGATATCTTACAATGCTCCATTGTTACCTTAACTCAAAATACCAAGTAAAGGCCTAAAAATATAACCAATTTCACGACACAACGCAACAGAAAAGTCCATTTTTTTATATATGTATAAAATCGCAAATCAGATAATCCAAATTGGTTTTTAGGCGTAAACTCGTTTTCTGATGTGTACCAGTTTATCGGTAGATAGATAAATTGAGTGAGATAGGATACTCGGCGGCGCCGTCTGTTTTGGAGGGGGAACGGGGGGGGGGGGCGAGGAGTTGTAATAAGTTGCTTTTAAATTAACTCGATTGTAATCATCGAGTAGAGATTGATAGCCAACATCGAGTCGTTTATATCGATAATATGATAAAACGTAAATACGTTATATTTAGCACATAAGATTTTGATACAGTAAAAAAATAGACAACTTGACGGTAGTTATAACGAAACGATCCGCAGTTTACAAACGTCCACTTTTTGATATTTGGCAACAGAACCACATAAAAGCATTTATTATATTGTTATGAGTAGTAGGACTCGAATTAAAATGTCGTTAGAATTACTATAGAAAGTATTAGAACTATACAAGTACGCATAACATAAGTACAAATCTAACTAGACACTATTAGTACAAACTCCCATCTCCCTTCCATCATCAGACAACCAGACGCACCGGCATGCGGCACAGATATATGGTGGATATTCCACTTATAAGAACGAAGCGCTTTGCATCTAGCTTCATCATACGCACCGCAAAGGAGTGGAACTCATTGCCGGAGTCTATCTTTCCCGATACTTATAACCTGGGTGTCTTCAAGTCCCGTGTGAATAGGTACCTTCTAGGCAAGCGTGCTACATCCTAGACCACATATTTGCTTCACATAGGGCAAGATTGTGGTGAAACGCGAACCTATACTACAATAAAAAAAAACTGCACGATTCAATAACACGCGCAAAGTCCGTCACTACATAGATTATCGAATGTATACAAGTCTTGCCTCGCGGCTGGTTACCGCTCGACTCCCTCACCCCTCCGTAGGGGCATTGCTTTATACTGTACAAATACACTATGTCTCCTCGACCGCGTGGACTAAATTTCCAAGAATCACACCTGGCTAATGACTAGCATAAAGATTACAATACACAACGGGCTGTTTTACTAATTACAATTTTTAAACACAAATTGAACAAAAGAATTCCAAATGCCGAAAGATAAGAAACTGCAGGTGTGGATTGCTCTTCTTCGGTTGTAACAATATAATATCTGTGCAGGAACGGAGCAAGAATATAAACCACAAATCCTCGTGAAAGAGAATCGTTTCATAGTGTCTATTCTAGAATGATGCGTGAGGCTATTGAAATAAAAAAAAACACAAATTTCAATAGAGAAGATGGTTGGCAAGTACTAGCTGTTTGGGATCCGATCATCAAAACTATTAAGACCCAAACCCAGCAAAAACCAACTGCCAGACCTCAAGACACTGTGAGCTCTTTCTGCGTACAACGGAACACAAACCAACTCGACTGACAATTTCTTTTGTTTTTCCTTTCACCCATTTTAGTATTGTATAAAATTATTAGAGTTAGACATAGTGCTGAAGAATTTTTGTTGCGGAGCGGTGGTAAATTAGTTAAGACTCCAATGGAGTAAATAATAACCATAAACAGTAACAACTAAGAAACAATTAAGACTAAATAATTTAAATGAATACGTTGGCTGTAGGCTAAATACTGCTGAGTCCCTCAATCAGTGCCCTTCGGCAAATGCTTGCAATTTGCGAGAGGTATGCAGAGTCCCATGGTCTCGGGTACAATGCGGACAAAAGCGAGCTGCTTGTATTTAGGGCTGGTGCAAAGCACTACTCTGAGGTACCACCAGTCACAATACGTGGGACGCCGCTGAAGATAGTGTCAGAATTTAAATACCTGGGACACTGGGATACTGCAGACCAGACCGATGACATGAACGTGGAGAGGGAGCGTAGGGCGCTGGCGATTCGGAGTAACATGCTGATCCGCAGGTTTGGAAGATGTACAAAGGGCATCAAAAGAACCTTGTTTGGTGCATACTGCCAGACTTTTTACACTTGCAGCTTGTGGGTTAGCTGTACTCAGAGGGCATACAGCGTTCTGCGCGTCCAATATAATAACGCGTTTAGGATGTTGATGGGGCTGCCACGCTACTGTAGTGCCTCAGGGATGTTTGCGGAAGAACGCATAGATGATTTTTATGCTATAATGCGTAAGCGGGTCGCATCCCTGTGGCGCCGGGTGCGCGTCAGCTCCAACAGCATACTCCGGACTGTGGCGGAGCGGGTTGACGGCCCTTACTGCAAACACAGAGTTAAATTGCATGTGCTGCCGTCAAACCGAGCCGCCAAATAAGTGTGTTTGTTACTTTTTACTTGTTTTTTTATTTTACTAACAATTAGTTTTTAAGTCTCTTGTGTAACTAACAGAAATTTTGGACGCAAGTCTAACAAATAAAATTATTATTATTATTATTATAAATAAAACTTTAACAATACTCGACATCTTTACCTTCCATGATCACGAATGACATAGAAATATAGTCTTTGACAACAGAGCCTTAATAATCGTATAATAATTATGTATACCACCATCGCCACTCCTAATCAGAAAATTCTTGCCACGGGTTGTCTAGAAGAGGTCGCTTTTTAGCGATAAGACCACCCTTTGATGAGAATCATACTAGTTAGTAAATTTACTGTAATGTTGTACAATAAAGTCTTATCTATTTAATTTTCAAATTTATAATTTAAATTAATTATGGTCGAATTTCGACCACAAGCGACCACTAGCTTATATAATTCATCTATTATCATTATTCTCTGTCATATAGTAATCTGCTGTTACGGTATTCCAGTTAAAAAGACAAAGCACGTCCCAAGTCTGAGATTCCGGCTGAACTGCATTTCGTAAAATGTATGAAGTCCTATTCCAGAAGCTTCCTATCACACAACTTAAACCGGGCACGCGACACGTTATGCAACTGTCTCTAGTTTTCCGAGAACTTAAACTTTAAGTCACGTCCCTAACTCGCTGGGTATTGCAGCGATACATCTAAATTTCACTCGATACCTTCTCCATTAGATTGTTGGTATTTGAACTGAATTTAATAACACGTGGTACATGAAAGAGATCTTAAAACGATATTAGAAGTTCATTTTCGTCTTTCAATTTGTCAGAATCAACCAAAGTGATCATACATACTGTTATGACCTGAACGCCGACAAAAGGTACAAATTCACACCTGCGTTCTTTTGTTTACTTTGTGTTAAAAATAATTAATTATAAAAACAGCCCATAGTGTATTGTAATATTTTATGGTAGTCATTAGCCAGGCAAGATTCTAAGAAATTCAGTCCACGCGGTCGAGAGACATATTGTATATTTGCAGTATAAAGCAATGCCCCGATGGAGAGATAGTCTGACGAGCGATAACCAGCCGCGAGGCAGGTTATGTACTTGTGTACATTCGGTGATCTATTAGTGTGTATAGTTAGTGACGGACTTTGCGCGTGTTATTGAATCGTGCATTATGTTTGGACTGAACACAATTCAGTTATATTTCTACCTGTGTTATACGTGTTTATGTAGTTCTAATAAATTCTATAGTAATTCCAACGGCATTTTAATTCGAGACCTGCTACTCGTAACAATACTATGCATCCATACACAAATAAATAAGTTAGTGTAATGTTAAGTGTCTGTTTTTAATGTACACGAAACCGTACTTATATCAAATGAATTCAAAATATTTGTTTGTTTTTCTACTTGTTTCGGCTAATCTCTGAAACTTTGATGGAATACGTGTAGGCTTCTCCATGGCCCCATGTAAGTCCTCCAAAAGTCCGGTCCATTCATATGACCCGTGGTCTTCAGAGACATACACATTTCGCCAGGTGGTAGGGCATTTGCCCGACTGGATGGCTACCACCCCTGGTCTAGAGTATGTCGCCATAACAACCTTGTGTTGTGTTCCGGCATTAGTGACCAGGTTCCAGGCTCCCTAAAGAGAGCAGCAGCGCATTCGTAGCACCTTTGGTGTTGCAAATGTCCATAGGCGATGGTAACCGCTGTGCATCGAGTGGGCCGTCTGCCTGTCTGCTGATCTCCTGCAATTAAAAAAAAAAAAAAAAAAAAAAAAAAAAAAAAAAAAAAAAAAAAAAAAATGTATACTGTCATATCATGCTGATATTTCGGTAAGCTTTTCTCTACTGACAGATTCAAGATAATCCCTTAACTTGAAAAAGTCATTAAACAGATTTGAATCAAAATTTAAGGTTTAAGACATTTATTTCTCAAAATAATTTACAATTCTCTTACAGAGAAATAACTAGTTATATTTAATACACATTTACTCCTATTAGCGCATCTGTACTTTTATTATTGTAATATTCAATAAATGTTTTGTTTTCAAATGAATTTAGTTTGTTATTTATAATATGTGAGGGTAGTTTTAAGACGGGGCAACGCAAGTTGTTTGTTAAGGCAATAAGTTAACTCTTGCGGATTATAGTTATTATCCTCTAGAGTTAACTTGAGACCTGCGAGGAATGCGCACTCTCCTCCCGACCCCCGCCTTCTTACTGCTCTCGCCATTCCGACCCCTGCCTTCTACTGACACGTCCATGGTGAGAACGGGTCTCGCCATGGACGTGTCAGTACCTCGCGCTTACTTCATCCGAACGAAGTCTCGAGTTAACTCTTGCGGGTTGTACGTGTTTTTACAAACTTTTATTTAGCTTGCAATGGATGTATGTATGTATGTAAGTTCGGGTGGAATCTTGCAAATTAAATTTGACCAACTTCCCGGTTTCCGATAGAAATGAAATTTTGCACGCATATCTACCATGGAGCTGATCTGATGACGGAGTCGGAAAGTGGCCATAGGAACTCTACTAAACAAGATAGACCCGTCGTGTTTGGGCTCGTTTTACTTGTCTTGGCTAGCGCTCTGCTGCTACATGATATCCAGGATCTCAAAATCTTGTATTTAATGACCTTTTACAAAAGCCTTATTATCTGTCAGACTGTCTGTTAGTTACTAAGTAGATTTACAATAACAAATAGTGCAGTGTAGGCAGATGGACATATAAAATGATCTAAGTAAGAACAATGTATACATTTCTAAAACAGCATTATTATATTAGCATTATAGTACGTTGAATTAATTTCCGGAATAATATATTCTCCAAACCGAGCTATTATAACACGTATCCGCTATTAAATCCAAGTTAGAAGTTTTCTATTCATAACTTGTTTAATTTCGCAATGGAGTAGGAAGGCTGAGGGGCGCCACCCTTATATGCTCAGAGGGAATATTTTATGAGACACGGTAGGATTATAATATTACTTTTCAAACAGATATTTTTGTTTCAAAAATAAGGATTTATATATGGTATTTATCATGACTGGCTTTTAGCAAAGGTCAGGTGAAAAACAGTTTAATCTGTTATGCATGATGTAGAGGTCACTGGTGTTAATGCTTATTGAATAAGGGGTGACGCTATACAGAAGTGCTAAATGACGATCATCGATACAGCCACTTGCCAGAATTTCATTTACTCGTCAATAAACATAATATTGTTCCTCACAATTTTATATGTCATACTTATTGTTTACTACATTAGTCACGTGCTAGAAACTTTGTTTCCCATTAAGTCAATTTCAATAACATCATTTGTTATAATCATTATATGGCGTGATTATCATATGCCATCGTAATTGCTTCTAGAAAAAAATCATAATATCGGTTTAAACAAAACGATCAATAGGCTTAGGTTCGGTTAGGTTAGAACATGAAAAACAACGCACGAGCCGAGCGAGCAGGGCGGGCGTACCGCGGCAGCGGCCGTCGAAGTGCTAGAAAGCCAATTGCCTTTTAGGACAAAAGCGTTAGGTTAATTTTCTACGGTGAAATTAATTTAATATGGCGTTGAAATATTCTGTTAAATAATATTGTTGCGATTAATAAAATGGATAACAATACGTATGGCACTTGTGTCATTATGAAATCTAATGTACGAGCAAACAAGAGTATATCACATATTTATGGTAAACAAACAATTCGGGCAAGTAATATTATGGCATATGAGTATCATTGCTTATATTTTTGGGACAAACAATAGATAACCCTTGGAAGAGTGTGCTATGGAACCACACGATTTAGTTCCCGAGTACAAGCCAATAGATGGCGCTGTACAATAATTGAGGTCGCAAACAATACTCGAAACGTACAAACAATATGTAGAATATTTTAGAAGAGAGAGAAGACTGAAGAGTAACAGACTACCAGATAGAGCCTAAGCCGGCGAAGAAAATGAATAGCCTCACTGGAGATCATCTTTGAGACGGAGGAGCGTTCCTCCACTCAAATGACACGGGGCTCTCTCTTCAGGCTTAAGGCAATATATTACAAGTATTATAATTCTCATAAACATGGCCACACTGTAATAAAATTCAAATCACTTTTAAGGAGAAACTTTTTAATAAAAAAACTCTTTCAACCCTGGAGCACAGGTAAAGAGAACTTTCAACCCTTTCTTTTATCCACTTATTCGTACTAAGACGTGACTTTTAATATTGCCTCGCCCCTCTTTCATACCCCACCACACTTTCATTCACTCCAGATTACTCGAGGACTCTCGCTGTGAACGGTTAAGGAAAGCGACGTATTGCCATATACAAAATTAATAATACGTAAAAAATGCGTGAATATCTTGCGTTCTATTGTCGCCTTCAGTAATTTAAGTTATTTTGCTACTATTAAATTTATAAATTAGTGTTATGTATATTCAAATTGTACAGTCCTATCATTTTTCTGCTCCACCTACATCGCCCGATTCGTTAAGAATTTCTTTAAAGCTGGGTTGCCTGGAAGAGATCGCTTTAGGCGAGAAGGCCGCCTGTTGTATTGCCAAGAAGCATTTTGTTTTTGAATTGTTTATTTTGGTGAGGAATAAGGTGTTATCTATCTATCTATAACGTTTTGTACTGACGATTACATAAAATGGCGTAATTTATACGTGAAGCAATAACTTTGTACCCCTTTTTACGATAATTGGGGGGACGGTGGAGTATGAAATTTTACACACTTATTGTTTACACAGTGAAGAAGCGACGAACGCTAATTATTTTTTAATTATGCATAAAAAATACATTAAATCAATAAAAAAATATTACACACACGCATATACTTATATACTCTTTTGTTTATTGTTAAAGTCAAATTCAGTGTAGCCTTGGCGAAATCTGTGATTAGAAGTGTAGTATTTGACATTTATTATTATGGTCGAATTTTGACCACAGGCGACCATAGTTCATAGTGATGTGTCAATATTATCTGAAAACATAGATAGATAGATAGATAGATAACACTTTATTGCTCACCAAATACACAATCTCAAAATATACAATTACAATATTGTCATGGTAGAAACAAAAGGCGGCCTTATCGCTGAAAGCAATCTCTTCCAGGCAACCTAACTTAAGGAATAATTTAATCTAATCTGGCGATGTAGGTGGTGCAGATAAAACATAGAAAACATAGTTTGTGGCTTGAGATTCTAACCGATTTTTATGCCAGTAAGCGTCCCGTTGCTGCTGGAGTCATTTCTAAAGAGACCAGACCGTGTTGGGTATTTAATACTATATTTATCTTGAGGTGCGGGTTTCACCACGATGTTCTTCTTCACCATCACCACATCTTAAGAGGACAGTCAATCAATTGAAACAATTATTATCATTTTATATAACCTCGCAGCCTTATAAAGGACAGTATCCATTTTGAGTCCATCCAGGAATCAAACGAACCTTAACTAAATATCTTTTTAAAATCTTATATTTTTTATGTTTTATAGTAAACTAGAATATGCTCATGACTTCGTCCACGCTTGACCTGAAACTCTTGCGCAATTCCTGAGACACAAAAAAGGGAATGAAAAAGTCGTGGTAGCGTAATGGCTAGCGCACGCGTCCCAAGAGCTCAAAAGGTGCGGGTTCGATCCTGGCCGGAACGCATGCACCACTTACCCCCGGTTTCTATATTTTACCGACGGTTGTCTGTAATAGTAACTGATTGATTTTGCCAATAACCGATGATTGAGAGGGCTATATCCAAAGCCCGAGATGGCCACCGAACGTCAACGAATGGCCAACTAAACCGCAGACGAAGCCAACGCAAAGCCCGCGAAGGCCATCGGATGCAGCAGACTGGCCAATGAGAGCCGTTGAGAGACCGCCGTCAGGAAGGCTCCAATGGCTCCAAGCCCCGCCACCGACGGATAGTTGTCCGTCGAGTAGAAGCCGGGGTAAAGAGGTTTTCCTCGAGGCCCAAACCTCCTCGCCGCCTCAAAAGGCTAAGAGGAAGAAGACCACCAGAGAGATGGCTATACGAGCGTTTCACAAGCTCATTGTCCGTCAGAAATACTGTCGATTATCAGTAACTAATTTACTCCCAAACGTTTGTTAACCCAACGAAGTTGTTGTCGTAGTACACGCAACTTAATTCAATGAGTTGAGGTATAAGAACAAAATGATACATTTTCAAAACAAAAGATCTTTTCGGATATACGATTGTCATTAAAAATCAAGATTTCAAACAATCTGCTTTAAAATTACTTACAGAGCCATTTTATATGAATATTGCATGAACAAAACGCAGTAATATAAACAACATATAAACTTTTTAAATAATGATTGTGTTGTGAAAAAAAGATGAAACAGTGTTGTCACTTCAGAAAATTTTCGATAGTTTTAGTGATTTGTGATTTTTGATCGCAATTTTTTTTTAATAAATTAAAACTAAAAATAACGGTTTTTATGGTTGAGTCAAATGACGAAAACTTTGTGGGAACCTGGTCCGATTTTTTGTTTTCACTCAATTGTTTTAAGGAACTTTTTGTAATGTACTGCTTCTTTTGGGATAATGTTACAGTTATACAACGTTTCACACATATGTAACGGTGGATCTGATGTGTTATTTGAAGTGATGTTGTTATTTATTGTTAATGACGTTAAATATTGACAGTTGGTAGTACTTATACGTTATCTATAAATAATATTATATTCACTGACAGTGTTATTGATAATAATATGCTATGTTTATATCTTCGGCATCAATAAAAGTATATACATACTAAGTTACAACCAAAGCGGTCTAGTAGTTTTTCCGTGAAGGGTAAAAGACAGACAGACAAAGTTACTTTTGCATTTATAATATTAATAGAGATGAATAGTAAAGCAATACTTGGATTGGAATTAGAACTGTTAAAGATAGAAATAGTAAATTTGCAAGATGTAAATAAGAATTAAATCCAAGTGAAAACAAGGAGTGAAAAAATTTAGTTTAATTTAGTTTAAAATTACGCACGACAAAAAAACCGGCAACCCAAAACATACCGCCAACCGGCCGAAATCGGGTGGTAATCAAATTCCTACGAATAGTAATGTTGACAACCATCGGTTACAATATAGAAACACTTCATCTGTCGGTTCCATACAAAAAATCTACCGATCGGTTAGAAAATCCCTCCCATCGGTAGTTGGTACTTTCATGAGTAACTAGCTACGAACAGTTCATTATAGAAACATCAGTAGCGCTACCAGGCGGTAACATTTTAACAGTCGGTATCAAAATCGAATCGTTTTTGCGATATTGAAACCGGGCATTAGTCAGTTTTCTGATCTAATTTGTATATTGGTACAATCAATAATGATGAAGGAAAACATCGTGGTGCAATCTGCACATCGAGATAACCCATGTGTCAAAGCTGCCAAGCCGCCTTGGACAAGCGTGGCGGGTATACTATCCGTGCCCCATATAATAGGAGGCCCAAGCCCAGCAGAGGGACATTTATTGGCTGATATTATATGATATAATAAAGAAGAGAATGTAAAAATAATGTAAGTTAAGTTTAGTGAAAACTGTACCTGAATAAGCTAATTTTTATGCACTCCGACAACTACAAACCGCTCCCGGGAAAATTTCTACGAAATACTCGGGATAAAAACATCACACATCTTATTACATAAAATTTGCTATTAATTTCTATTTGCTAATTTTAAATCGTTTAATTTTATAACATTTGTGGACTACGAGAAAGCCTTTGACTCTATTGAAACTTGGGCTGTTCTAGAGTCTCTGCAGAAATGTCGTATCGATTGGCGATATATCGAGGTGTTGAGATTATAACGCCGCGACGATGACCGTTCAGATCCAGGACCGGAGGGCGAAGCCTATACCCCTACGTCGCGGGGTGAGACAGGGGGATGTCATATCCCCGAAACTGTTCACTAACGCGATGGAAGATGTATTCAAAACTCTGGAATGGAATGAACGGGGCATCAACATCAACGGCGAGCGTATCTCCCAGCTACGTTTCGCTGACGATGTTGTGATCTTTGAAGAGATGTTGGAAGAACTTGCCGACATGATGAACAGCCTAAACGAATCCTCCCGACGGGCGGTCTCGGCCTGAATTTGGACAAGACGAAAGTCATGTTCAATGAATAAGTCATGCCGGTAAACGTCGATGGCGTCCCTCTGGAAGTTGTTGAACTCCCTCTGGAAGCAATATGTCTACTTTGGACAAAATACAGGTCGGCAGGCACAATTTCGAGTCAATAGGAGGATTCAGTTAGGCTGGGCAGCTTTCGGTAAGCTTCGTCAAGTCTTCTCGTCGACCATTCCGCAATGCTTGAAGACGAAAGTCTTCGAGCAGTGCGTCCTACCCATGATGACATGCGGTGCCGAGACGTGGACACTGACATCAGGACTGGTCCACAAATTCAAAGTCGCTCTACGGGCTATGGAGCGAGCTATGTTAGGTGTTTCTCTTATGGATAAAATCAGAAATGAGAACATCCGTAGGAGAACGAAGATAACCGGTATAGCTCGCAAAATTAGCAAGTTGGAGTGGCAGTGGGCCGGTCATGTCTGTCGCAGGATCGACGGCCGATGAAGCAAACGAGTCCTGGAGTGAAGACCACGTCTTGGCAAACGTGGCGTAGAATGCCCGCCAGCCCGGTGGACTGACGATCTGCGCAAGATCGCCTCCAGGGACTGGATGAGGAAGACAGGAGACCGGTATATGTGGCACGTACTTGTGGAGGCCTACATCCAGCAGTGGACTGAGATTGGCTGAAGATGATGATGATGAATTTTAAATCATTCTCAGTAAATTATTTCGGGACTGGAAGAGTCGGATCTTTAAACCATTTAGCTACAATAACCTTTTTTATACGAAATTTCTTATGTAAATTCAATTTGGTGTATATTTGAGAAACACGAAACGTCGTAGAAAGACTTGAGTCCCTAAAAATGACGACAGAGGGCTTGACTTTCAGTACTAAGTAAAGGTAATACAAGTCGAAAAGGTCGAAAAGTAATTACGTTTGTGCAAATTCAGAAGTTTATTTATTATCAAATTAAGTCCCAAGGAGAATACCTAAACTAGAGAAAAAAAATCAAATTCATTTCTTAATGTAACTGAGTTTAAAAAAGAAGGATTGCAATTCGTCGTGTAAATGTTTTAAACTATTATTTTCATGATTATGTTTGTTTTGAATTCCGAGTATAATGGTAGAAATTTTATCAAAATCGGGCAGGTTTTTTTTACATTGCATGAATTCAGCAGACAGGCGACGGCCCAGTGGTGGAAAGCGATTACCATCGCCTATGGACATTCGCAACACCAAAGGTGCTAGAAATGCGATGCTGTTAACAGGAGACTAGAATCTGGCCACTAATACCGCAACGCAACCCAAGGTTTTATGGCGGAATACTCTAGACCAGTGATAGCCATCCAGACAGGCAAATACCCTGCCACCTGACTGTGGGTTGTTTTATCCCATCTTACGGCCGCCATAAAGCAGGATGTTATATTTTTATTTTCGTTCCTGCACGGATATTTGCGGCTTTCCGGCATAACTTTTTTAGCTTTAGATTTAGTACAGGTTCAAGATAGTTAATTATAAATTTCATTGTTATTGCATACACCATAATTAACATACAAATATATAAAAAATATAGCAATAAAGAAACCGACTTCAAGAGTGACTAAAGAAACACAAAATAAATATTTTCTACAACATCTCAGTCTTGCTAGAATTTTTTTATATAATATTCTCCATATTCCTGATAATATATTGCGCTGGCAACACAGAACTCTCAGTTAACCCGCACCGGTAACAAAGTTTTATTCAAGCTTCAAAACTAAAATGCAGGTGCAATCAAAAGTTATTTTTCTTTTCAGTTTCAAATGCAAACTACTAAACTAGAGGTACTGTCCGAGACAATGGGACAGTTTAGAAATTGGTATCGTGTGGAAATGGTTATTTCAAATGAGCTTTTTCTCGTTTCCCCACGAGACAATGTGAAAAAGAAATACTGTAAAACTACTTATTTAAATTTTAAAAAGTTAGCAGAAGGTATTATAATTACAGTGTTCCAGTTTTCCTTTTTATACTTGGTTTTAACTTTGATTCGTATTTCTTTAGAAATCTCTATTCAGGTAATATTCATAAAACTAATATAAGTTAAATAAAACTTTCTTATGTATTCTAGAATATAATTATTCCGTAAATTAATGCTTAACTTTAAAATCTTTGCAAATTATAAAGCATTTTTGAATATACTAGGAGAAAAAGTCTCAGCGGACTGTATTCAAAAGGCTGAGTACCGCTTTTATATGTTTAAAAACTGTTCTAATCTACTTTCTATTGGTCAAATTTTTGTACAAAGCAGAGCAGTTCGTTAGAGCAGACGTTGCTCACGCGACACTTTGTCTAAATGTGAAACACGCTATTCACGTGACACTTTGCACTTTGTCTAAGTATGATTTATTTATTTAGGCACACCAACAGCACACACATTATGGTTACATTACATATCATTTACTACAAAGCTTCTGATGTGTGGACCCATTAGAGGAGTGCACAGCATTTACAATTTAAATGTCAATTCCTAGTAATTTAATTAATTAATGTCAATATTATGCATATGTCAAGTAGAAATATTATAAAAAGTTAATGAATGTAAGTAATGTTGTCAAAAGAAAATAAGGAAAGCAAAAAAATAAGATAAAAAAATGCAAGAATTAAATTAAACATAATTATATAACTATGTACAAGCATAAACATGAACGGCCTGTCAATTATTTTAAAGTCACAGCTGATGTCAACACTTTATTTTTGAACCAATTATATGATTTGTGAAAAATATCAAGATCATCTAATTTTGAGTTTAGACGGTTGTAAGTATTGCACATTCTTGTGATAGGGCTGCTGAGGCCCAGGTTGGTTTTAACTGGAGGAATGTAGAAGACTTTCGTAATAACATGTCGAGGAATCAGACGAGGCACACTTATTTTTACGTCTTGGATAAGATTTATACACATTACGCTATTGTTGACGAGTTTATGCAAAAAACAAACATCAAACATCATTCGGCGATTGCTAAGCGTCTGCATTCTAAAATGTGACAACCGCATAAAGGTATGATCAGACGTTGTTCACGCCTGACTTTGCACTATGTCTAAATGTGAACAGACGTTGTTCAGGCGACACTTCACACTTTGTCTAAATGTGAACAGACTCTGTTCATGGGACATTCAATAGGAAATGAGCGTAACCGAAAACTGGAAAGAAAAATTCTGCGATTGCAAAATGCAATTTCCCTCAAGGATATTTTTTGTTAATAATTGCAACTATGCAACCAAAAGTCTCTTTATTTAAAACATTTCAAACAATAAATACTAAGGAAGCCGTCGTTAACAAGTAACTAGAGTCTAGACCATTAATTCACAGAGACTATCAAATTAAAAACATCAATATCTTTAAAATGAGAATTAAATTAAAATCGAAGAACACTCAAAACGAAGTTTCAGCTAGCAATTTAAAGTTTTCCGCTCAAATTAAACAAAATACAGCAAGTAACTTAATAACCAATTTAATTAATTCTTTTCATTTAATTTTTACATTTTTATGTTGTTTTAAGGTTTCAAAAATCCTCTAAACATTTTCAAGATATACATACATTTTATCTGAAATTATGCTACAATAAAAATATATGTGTTTCGGTGAAAATTTTAGAATAGGAGAGTAGAGAGGTAAGTCGATTGAGACACTTTATCTTCTTGAAAGACGTAGCCCCCTATGAAACTGGATCCTGGCCACTAATGCTGGAACAAAACTCAAGGTTGTTAAGGCGGCCCACTCTAGACCAGGGGTGGTAGCCATCCAGTCAGCCAAATGCCCTACCACCTGGCTGTGGGTTGTTTTGTCGCCTCTTACGACCAGCCGCCCGGCCGCAGGAATTTGTATTCTTTCTCCGTTCACGGAGGAAAAGTTGTATATATTTAAAATCAAAGGGTGAAATGCAATGGGTTCTTAGTATAAAAAATATGAATCATGGTACTACATTAAAACCCGGGATAAATAACGTTACTGAAAACAAAAGTAACCTTAAATGTTTTTTCAGATCAGACAAAAGGAATGGGCCAGAAGAGATAGGACAGAAGGATGGAATAAGAAGGTAGCCCATCGGAACTTTCAGTCATCGAACAAAACACGATTAGCTCCTATACGTTTCACGTCGATATTCTGTGAGAGCGTGACATCATACCGATCTAACTGGCCATAAAAACTATAATCAAAATATTGATTTCAGCCATGATTGTACCACACTTAAGAATAGGTTTATAAAGATTTATAATTGATTTACGTCTATGTTCCATTTAGATATCTTATAGGGATCAGAAGATATAAGGTCGTAGGCTTCGTGAACGAAGTGGCATGCACACGTAGTATGTAATAAACCGTCCTAAATTCAAAGATAGCATTGACCGAAATAATAATGATTATATCCGTTAAGAGCGTAACTAAGCCGTTATGTACACTGCCTCCAGCCACAATGAAATTATTTGGTTTGATCCCAAGATCATCGATTTAGGGTTATTCATGTTTTGATATATTAATAATAATATGTTATGTTATTGTTGAGGACGGAGAGCGCCTCCCTAACCCGCCCGTTGGAGCAAAACTTCTCTTCGCGTCTCGCATACCGCCGACGCCCATAGCTCGCATAATTAGCAGCTAGGCGTCGGATGGAACGTGGGATATAAGCGGCCTTGGAGGCCGGAAAGACACTCTTGCACTTACTTGCTCATTCGCATCACATTGCTCACATAGGTACTATAGCACCTATTCGCAACCTCTGTATTTATTTCTTCTGTGTATAGTTTAATTGTAAATAACACCAGGAATAGTAGTCATACAACATATACAACAAAAGTTATGTTATGTGTATTAAATCTCTTTTTTATCACATTATACCAATAATTCGGAGTCGGCACAATGTCTTTTCCTTCCATATTCGTCAATACTGATGTACATCCGCCGTCATACATACATCTTTGTTTTGTCTTCATCTCTCATAATATTCGAGGATCACTCTCGATTTCCCTGGGATCCACTTATCAGATCCTGGCTTGGTGACAATGGAACCAGCTCAGTGGTATTTAAATAAATTGAAAATCGGTCAACAATTGACGATGAAATCGCATACCAAACATTCGAAAATGAACATTGATTGGAAATGAGAATATCCTCCATTTTAAAGTTGGTTAAAATTTGAGCACTCGTGTTAAAAAAACAACGGTTAACGGTTAACAGAGTCTAACTTTCTGAGGCTGGTGTGTACCGACTTTTAACCGACGATTAAAATAAAATAATCGCCAAAAATGTATACATAAACAGTGATTATTTTATCTTAATCGTTGATTAAATATCGGTGCATACCAGCATAAAGATGTTGTGGTGCTGTTTAAACGCTATTTAGACACATAGTTTTAGCGATTATTTAATTTTAACCATCAGCTAAATGCTTACCAGTCTAAGGCTAGTGTGCACCGACTTTTAACTGATGGTTAAAATAAAATAATCGCAAAAATCTATGGAAAACATTGATTATTTTTGTTTAACCGTCGGTTAAATTTCGGTGCACACCAGCCTAAGTCTCAAAAATTATTCATAGATAAAATGACTATCCCAAAGGACAAATTGGGAATTATGTCGCTGATCGCGTGCCCGAAACGCGGCCTGATTCGATTGGGGGGCCCTTGGAGGCCTCGTAAGTGGTTTAAGGGCTGTCCTAACTAAGGGCGTCCTCCAATATGCAATCTGCCCGCTCTAATATGCGTGGAATGTGTTATTATTGGACTCTAGACACCGGCTGCTGACAACGGCCAATATTATTCAATGATAATTATTGGAACGGTGTTAAAGAAAAAATTAAGGCCAAAAGTTGTAACGACACTTTTTGCTATAGTTGTAAGCCGTGCGGCGTGCGCGTGTTTTTCTGTCTGTCTCTGTCTCTCTCATAGAAAGCAAGCCAGTTATTTTCGTTTCGTCTTTCTATTTCGCATTGAACAGTGTGGGGTCGCGACGATTATTTTTATTACAATTCCTTCACTAATAAATCGAAAGGAACTGCGTTTCATCCAGGTGTCCCTTGACACCTCTCAAATTTTTTGTATTAACTGTCAAACATCCGTGCAGAAACAGTGAAAGAATGTAAGAGGCGACAATACAACCCACAGCCAGGTGGTAAGGTATTTGCCCGTCTGGATGGGTCAAGTCAAGACTGCTGAATAAGTCAAATAGCGCTGATCTTCCGCTTGTGCCATTTGATTGATGTACATAGACTAAACTTATTACAAATTTACACGGAGATGAAGAGATATACAGTTGGCATAAATTTTAAGAAAAGATGAAAAAGAAAAAACGCTACTATAATATTAAAAGGCAGTTTTAAATTTGTATGAATGTATGATGATGAATGTATGATGATGTATGTTTGTTACTCTTTCACGCAAAAAGTACTAAATGGATTTTGATGCAACTTTACGCATAAGAATAGCATATAGGCTATAATTTATGGAGGTGAGACCGCGGGGCGCAACTAGTATATTACAAAATTCCGTTTTAACGCTTTCAAGCGCGAAAATTTATTTGATTTTTGATATTCCGACGTTTTGACCACTTTTCAGTAGGCGTGATCACGGATGACAAAGATGTCAAGTATCAAACACTTGACATCTATGTCACCCGTGATCATCCGAATTTTTTTTAGTATACACTTATAATTAATTAGGATTCTAATCTTCTAATTAATATAAGACTAGTATCACCTAACTGCAACATACGTTGTGACAAAAAAACTGGCAAGTGATGATCATAATAATCTTTAATTCGATACCCATATCAATAAGAGAAATGTCAAAAAGAAAATGGCTGATGGAAAAGTATTTTTATAACAAGGCTTTATTAGGTAAATTATTATTTTCATATTTTATTCTATTTGTTAACATTCATTTATTTCTGTATTTAACAATAATTAATCAAATTGTGCTTATAAATTTAGAACTAGAAAGAGAGTTGGTCTGAAAGAGAGTGTCGGGGTGAAGGTAAGGAAAGGAATGCTCCGGTGTTTCGGGCATGTGGAAAGAATGTATGATGAAAGAATGACTAAACAGATATACAATGCAAAAGTGAATGGATGCAGAAGTCGCGGAAGGCCACGACACACCTTCCATGATCAAATTGATCGTGTACTAGCAGAAGGTGATGTCAGGAGCCTTAAGAACAGGCGAGCGTGCATGACAAGAACCATGAATGTCAAAGAAGCAAGTGAGGTGTGTAAGAATAAGCCTAAATGGCGCTCTGTTGTTCGTGCCTACCCCGCAAGGGACCTGGCGTGAAGTTATGTATGTATGTATGTAAATTTAGAACTGTTATGATCGTTTAAATTGACATGTACCAAATTATTTGTATGACTATGTTTAGGTCAAATACAGTGAGAACAATTGACTGTGTTAATATCTTTTGTACAATTATTACGTGTTATTCAACAAATAAAGATTCATTCATTTATTCATTCCTTCATTCATTTAATCAAATTATTGAAACATTGATGAATTGATTTGATTAGTATACACTTATTATCAAAAATTGATGAATTCGGTAGTTGTCAATTTTTGAGAAACAGGTTTATTTTGAGCCTTATGGTCTGTTTTAGGCAAAGTACACAGATTGTACAAAGTTTTCTCTGGTTTAACATACATACATACATACATACATAACTTCACGCCAGGTCCCTTGCGGGGTAGGCACGAACAACAGAGTGCCATACAGGCTTATTCTTACACACCTCGCTTGCTTCTTTGACATTCATAGCTCTTGTCATGCACGCTCGTCTATTCTTAAGACTCCTGACATCACCTTCTGCTAATATACGATCAATTTGATCATGGAAGGTGTGTCGTGGCCTTCTGCGACTTCTGCATCCATCCACTTTTGCATTGTATATCTGTTTAGTCATTCTTTCATCATACATTCTTTCCACATGCCCGAACCACTGGAGCATTCCTTTCCTTACCTTTACCCCGACACTCTCTTTCAGACCAACTCTCTTTCTTACTTCGGTATTACGAACGCGGTCCGCGAGCGTCACTTCGCAGATTTTGCGCAGTGCTCGCATCTCAACTGCGTTTACTCTACTTTCATGCTCTCTGTTCCATACCCAACTCTCGCTTCCATACGTGAGCGTAGGTACCAGCACCGCGTTGTGTATGGCAAGCTGGGCCTTCTGGCTGAGGTTCTTAGCACCTAGAAGTTTACCTAACGCTCCATTCACACTATTCCCCAAATTTACTCTTCTTTCTATGTCAGCGGTGTACCTTCCATCCCTGCTAAAAGCACATCCAAGATATACAAACTCATTCACTTGTTCCAGCATAACCTCATCGACCATTATCCTTGCATTCGTTCTGGTTGTTTCTCTTTCAAACACCATAACCTTTGTTTTCTTCGCATTCAAATGTAAGCCTCTCGCCTGACAGTCATCTTTCATCATTGTGACTAGTGTTTGCAGTTCCGATGGCAATTCGGCTAAAAAAACAACATTAACATATTTAATTTAGCAATTTTATAAATATTTTAACATTTCGTCACAAAAACGCGTCAAGCTGTCATGGCGTCTCGCATGATGTCACAGGGTGTAAAACAAACATCTGTTTCATTGAAGTGTTATCTGAGAAGTCATTGATAACTTGTTGTGTTTTGCACACTGTGACGTCACGCGCTCTGATCGGCGTTCATTGTCACGTCGCTAATGGCTGCAATATAACAATTTTATTTCTCAAAAATATCAATTAATATTTAATATTTTAGTTGAAACAATTTATTTTTGTCATATTTAGATCGTAATCTACGATATATATTAAAATCAGCATATATTTTTCATTCTGTCAACTACCGGATTATATAATATCTATGCATGGATTATATCCAGGTATACATATATGGTTTAAAAGCAAAATCTCCATAAAATCTGGCCATAATGAGGTCATAAATCGCAGAACGCGTGTCGGCACAGGTCGGCTGGACCTTTCACAAAGAAAAGGTACGCGAAGGTACTGATCGATAGATATCACCATATTTTTGGGTACTTTCATTTTAGGGTTCCCTTCGAGACGACTCGAAATACCAGATATAATTGAATTATCCATCTATCCTGATATTATAAAAGCGAACGTGATTCTGTATGTTTGTAATGTTTTCACGCCTTAGATACGGAACATATCTTCAGGAAATTGCGCACACACGTTGTCAGGGCTATTGAACAGGACATAGGAAAGAAAGAAAAACTTTATTTAAAGAAATACCGACGTAATTACATTTCTTATACATTATTATACACTGAGCATATTTTGAGAGTTTGTACACCGCATTTTCGGCAAACACGGTTTGAACTCAGCATAATGCTGTGCCTCAATTATGTCCGACACAACACTGATTTTCAGTGCAAATCTTCCTTTTGGTGGAAGACCAAAACGACCCAATTTTGTTAAATAGTTAATAAAACTAATTCTACTTGAGTTAATTAATCAAATATATTTAAAAAACCAACAATAATATACTTTGTTACTCCAAAATTATTCGAATACAATTCGATAGAGTGCTTGCCGAGTATCACCACATTCTGTGTGCCACGTCACTGACATGAGGCAAAAAATGACATTATACTTCATAACCTATAAATATTTAATGTGTTATTTTGCTGTAAAGATATGAAGTGTTTAATAATATATTTTATTTGCCCACTCTATCTATACATATAAATAAAATTGGAGTGTCTGTTTGTAATATTGAAATAACCGCTTTTTACTACATGCATATTAATATATATACGGTACATACACCAAAATAACATTTTTTTTAAATTTTTGTCTATCTGTCTGTTTGTTCTGGCTAATCTCTGAAATGGCTGGAGCGATTTTGACGGGATTTTTATTGGCAGGTAGCTGATGTAATAAGGAGTAACTTAAACCACTTTTATTTTAGAAGAATTCTTTTATTTTGGAATTATGACGATTTTCAATCACCACGTGGGAGGGACCGCTGGGCGCAGCTAGTGTACTATATAATAGCCTTCATCACGGAAGACAAAGATGTCAAGTGTCAATCAATGAGTATTTTTTAAGTTTTATTTAGCCTACCGCCGACTTGTTGATTAATTATTTAGTTTTAATTTGGTTTATGGTTATTATGTATCCAATGAGAACCTAATCTAACTTACCACCGCTTCGCAACATGTTGTAGCTTGAAGAGAAGAAGCGGCGCAAGAAACTCTTCAGCATCATGCCTAGCTCTAATAATTTTAGCTATAATTAAAATATGTGGGTGGTAAAATAAATTACCGCGCTTAAAACCGTTAAAACGTAGTCTAATTATATAAGAAAACTTACAAATAAAACATATGAATAAATGAGTTTATGCGTTTAATTTTAAGCGGAAAAATGGCGTTGGAAATTACTAACAGATACTTCGTTATTATGGCAACGCAAACGAAGTTTCGCTGCTACATGTTTTTATAAAATACAATCTTTTTATAAAATTTAGTTAATTTATATGACTGTTTGTTTGCAAGCCTTACTAAACTAAATAAACAGATAAACAAATATGATACCGAGCCTTTTGTCAACTGTACTCCAGGTTCGAGAGCTATCCAAAGCCCATTTAGAATGTAGATGGGTGCTACTTATGGCCCCCGTTTTACAAGCACCCAAACAAATTTATTCACTATGATAAAAAGGCCATACCGTTCTCTGGGACGACAGGTGAGGCCACAAAAAATTGGCGGTATTATCCTAGGCCTGAAAGCTTGTAATGGTGCCCATTTATGTACACGTAATGTGTCACGCCACATACAGATTTTATCGCCCGTGGTCTTCAAAGACATACATTATAATAATCGACAGACAAACATACTGTTACGAGTTGCAGGACTAGAATTAAAATGCCGTTTACAACTATACAAACACGTATAACACAGGTACAAACATAACTGTACAAAACCAGTCCAAACATAATGCACGTTTCAATCACACGCGCAAAGTCCATCTTCGCTTGTGGCTATCGCTAGACTGCCTCATCCCTCCATTGGGCATTGCTTTATACTGTACAAATACAATATGGCTGCTCAACCGCGTGGACTGAATTTCCTAGAATCACATCTGACTAATGACTACCATAAAAGATTACAATACACAATGGGCTGCTTTTCTAATCACAAATTTAAACACAAAGTAAACAAAAGAAGTCCAAATGCCGGAAAGGTAATAAAACGTTCACAGGTACGCAGGTGTGAATTTGTGTTTTGTCGGCGCTCAAGTCGTAACCATACATATTGTGTATCTCCAAATTAATATCTTGTCTATTAAAAATTGATTATGTAAAAACTGAAAGCCCTATTTATACTACATATTAAATAACACTAACACACACACACATCTATATGCACCCATACTGTGTGTGTGTGAGCACACGCTCTAATAACTCATATAAAACTCGAAACTACCTGCATATTTTATATACATTAGTGTCAGCTAGTATACATTGTTAAGTAGCATATTAGGGGTCAGGAGTGCCATAATGACAGGATTTCTTTCCTAGTTTTGCCTCCCACCTTTTCCATCTATAGTTAAGAATTTTCCCCCTTTATTGTTATGTTTTGTAGAAAGGGAAAAAATATACAAGGTCTCATTGAAGTATAACATGTCTAGAGAGAGCATTGCGAACAAACAACATCGCCAAAAACGGCATCAAAAACGCGAAGCGTTGCTATATTCACTCTAGAAAAACTATCAATGTGTGCGTGATTTCGGGATATCAGCTAAAAAATATCAGCCCATTTTTATATTTTATAATTAAATATTTTTATATAAGTGAAAAGTTTAAATGATCGTAATGAATAGTCCCTCTTTGTGTTATAAGTTAATATTATTCAGAGGTTTCAGTTTTTCTTCTATAATTAAAGGATAAAAATCTATGAAATTAGCAACTAAAGTTGTGTGTCTTGGACCGAATCATAAAAAAATACATGCACAAATGAATTCATAACACGTTTTAGTATATGAAGTCATTTTAATTCGCAATTAAATGTCTGTACAGATATTAGTACATTTTTATAAGTCTGTTAATTACCAATACTAATTTAACGATTCTAAAAAAAATATCCATAATGGCAAATTCTTTTTGTATTACACAATATGTTCACGATGGTTATTAGACGACTAGTTATGGCCCAAAGATTATTTTACCCTAAAAATCAATGAAATAATTTCTAATAGTGGACTTGGGATGATTCGATGGGTTCATACTGGGTGTGTTATATGTAATGTAAATTTATATCAGTAGTAGGAACTAAGGGGTAAGTACACGGAATAGTTTAGTGCAGCGACTTAAGAGCAACTAAACCACTTGAAAAGGGCTATTATTAAAATAAAAATATTCATATCCAAAAGTTTTTATTCAAACTTTACGATTTGATTATTTCATAAACTAAAATTTGTTTTCTAACATGTCAATATATTAAATTATTATTGATTAGGAATTAATGCAGATGCAGGTAACAGAATATAGACAAAATTAATTTCTTAATGATGACAATAATCTACTAAAAAAATGTCAATACACCATATCTCCATAAATTAATTACATGTTTTTAGGTAACATAAAATAAGCTATACAAAAAATAAGTTTCGAAATCCTTCCCTCTCCCTCACTACTTCTCCTCTTTAGCGATAACTAAAATTGCATTAGAAGAAACTAAACAGTAAAAGTTAATTAATGTTTAGAGCACCAAAGATTTACTCTTTGATAATTTGTTGTAAATTATCTATCCAGCAAAAACAAGCACTATTGCAATAATATATAATTGATTATTTAAAATTTGCTTGCATGATACTTAAAATATCCCGCATTTTCTGTTTTAAAAAGTATGTTATGTTTATTTCCATTAACGCAAGTATATACATACGACAGTATTAAAATAAGTTTGTATTGTCGAGATTCATGGTAAATTAGTTCATTTCCCAAACTAATAAATAGAAAATATTATTATATATTCTAAAATAATATATATATTCCTCAAAATAATTGGAAAACACAAACGAAGTTTTGTTTGGATTCCAGTGGACATCTTGCGATTCCCAGATTTCTTTTATCCAACGAATTGCAACAATTGGATTCGTAGAAAATTTAAAACGTAATATAAACTGGTTTAAGAAATCCGGACGGACCCACAAACATTACATGTCTGTTTTCTATAGATTTTTCAAAATATTCGTATTTCACAACAAAAAAAAATCGTAACAATATCCCCAAATTTTGGAAAATAAGTTCGACTTCTCACCTGACAACATTATTCAATTCGATAACCTTGGAAATATCGAAATTAAATTTCATGTTTTTACTAAGAAATCATGAAAAAGGTGATAAGTTTTTCGTTGAAATAACATCATATCCTTATCCTTTCCTCTTTTAAAATTGTTTCGACATATTTCAATAGCGCTGGACGGTATAAATATTTTTTTCGTGAGAGCTCCAGCCAGTAAAGTAGTCAAAACGACACTAACAGGCGTGACCGGCGTTTAGGAGCGAGTGCACCAAATTTGGTGCACTGTTTTTGGGGCCGTTTTTGTGCAATTGATGCGTGATCTAGACGTGTATATGATCTAAGCAAGGTCTTCATTATCATTAATATTACAAAGGCGTCAATTGTCAATGAGTACCTATTGTTAAAGTTTATTACTGGTATTGTATCGAGAGATTATACCTACTGAAAAGTGGCAGGAAGATTAAAATAAAATGCCTTACTGAAAAAGTTAAAAAATTAGTTTTAATTATGTCTAAAAGTTGCAAAAGATCAATAAGAGATACTAAACAGATATTGAAAAAATATCTATCGCGCTTTGAATTCAAAAATATTGGAATATCCATTTAAATTTGAATCAGATATTCTCAAACTTTTATCGTTGAAAATGTCCCGATTAGTCGCTTCGAAGTTCTTTTGTCTTTCAAATAGAACGGATGACGACGCCTCAGTGGGTCCGCTGAGTCAAAGCGCCTTTGACGATTGCCCTGAATAATTTGATATAACGATTCAATATTTAATAGTTAAATATTTCATGCTCTCTAAAAGTTGATAACTATTAAGTTATTTGAGTTTTTATAACATACTGATTTACAGGAATAATAGATACAAATATAATCAGAACTAACTAAACGGAGTTATCCGTTAGCTCAGTGACAGGAACTTTTTTTTATTTCCTGAAGTAGGCAAACAGGCAGACGGCCCACCTGTTGGAAAGCGGTGACCGTCTTAGTAAGCGTTTGAAACACCAGGGGCGTCGCCAACGCATTGCCGACCTTTAAGACTTTTATTTTGACCTTTTTAAAAACCCCCTATAATAAATATTACAGCTACTAATGCAAATGTTAAAGGGAACTAAATAATAGAAACTCAGTGATAAAGGTGTCAATTCCTGGTACCACTATTTACGGTCTGTGAAGATTGTATGAAGAGAAAGCTTAGAACAGGCCTCAACATTATTCCAAAGATAATTATGTGTATTTATTACGAGGTCTGAACGCCTTCATGTATTAAATTTTAGAAGAAAAAAATCGTAGATGATTTCAAACCTGTTTGTACATTTTTTATGGTGCTCTAAGTGAATATGTGTGAGATTTTTCCTTGTGTGTTTTTCTTATAAGAGTTTGAAACACAGATACGTTATAGTCCAGTTAAATTTGTATCCAATACAAGCATAGATTATCAAACAATCGATTACTTTTTAATTGAAGTAAATTCTTAGTATAGTTTTTGAATTATCTGTGTTTTGTTGAACTAGGCAAAAATTTGACAGCACGGCAATTTTGACGGTCACCTTGTGGAAAAAAATTATATTAAAACTTAACAGCAGAAAGGGTTACAATAATTGTAGGCAATTCTCAAAACTTATTTTTCACTTAGCTAATAATGGCGTGAAATATAGTCAGCAATTATAATGTAACATGAAAAATGTAATAGCTTCCATTAAGGACGCGATTAGAGAATAAACAATTTTATTTCACCATCTATATATACGTATTTCTAAATTAACATGGTAGCAATTGTGAATGATGTAACGTATTTTGTAATATATTTTACACTACAAATTAAACCTACTCCAAGCGATCGCACACATTGTATAACCCAAGCTAAGCAGTTTATGCTGGTGTTAGAAGTAATAAATAACGGACCACTCTGGACTTGTTCCCAAACACCCAGACCACAGTAAATAACTAATTCTGCGTAACAGTGACAGAGGCTTAGACCAATTAATCACAGTAGCCGTCAAATGTAATTTTTGTAGATATTAATAGGATTCACTATATTTATTTAAATTTGAAAGAAAACGCAATCAATTTTAATTATAAAATGTTTACTGGAAAAGCTAAAATTTCACGTAACAAAGATGTCTGATACTTATCAAAGTTTTAGACTAACATAAAACTTCTGTGAAATCCAAAAATATTTTGCAATAAATCACAACAATATTTACATTACCCAAACTGAAATAAAATAAATATCTATCAATATTTAAGAAGCGAATTACAGAACAGTGGGCTGTTTTTTGTGTACACACACCTTTGTTTGTGAAAGTTGATGTATTCGTATTGTGTTCAATGAAATAATCACAAAACTTTTGTTGACTACAAACGTTTACCTACACGATTGAAAGTGGGCTAATTCCGACGAAAGTTTCAGTACCTGTTGAATAATTGATGTGATGTGAAAAGGCTGTGATTTTTCGTTTATTATCTATAGAATGTAAAATAAAAATTAATTCATGAACATGCTTTATTGCGTGTTAAAAGATGAGGGCCTCTGTGGTTGAGCGGAGTAAGTCTTTGTCTGCCTATCTCACTCCAACGCGGAGGCTTCAGGTTCGATTCCTGGTATGGAAAATTTCGTAAACAATATTTTCTTAATAGGAATATACAATATGTGTGTTTGTCTGTCAATTATATTATATTTATTTAGTGAAATGAAAATTTATTTGCATATGATATAGTATATAAAATTTGAACAGGTCTTAAATTATGAATCCGCATGTCATTACCCACACGGTGTGCAAATATTACAGTGTCTTATATTAAGATATAATTAAAATGTTACTGACGTTACCAGGGATAATTTAATTAAATTAAATTGGAGAATTGTTTTATGTTTAATGAGAGCCCATAAATGTCTCACTGCTGGGCTCCGGCCTCCCACTATTGGGGATCGGATAGTATATCCACCATGCTTGTCTAAGCGCGTGAACTAAGTGTTACAAGTTACATAGGTCTTATACAATCTAACTGAGAACTTATTACTTAGCTGACCTTTAACGGCATCTCAATATTAATCTTACCTAACCTATATCTAAATGTAATATATATAATATATTCATTTTAATTAACTAAAAATTAAACTAAGTTATTTCTTAAAATAAATGTCATAAAAATCAAAAATATTCCTCAGTACTCTTTTTTCATTTTTAGTAGATCTATCTGGGGTTCGTTACCATTGTCACGTGTCTTAAAAAAATAGGACCTATATACAAAACAAACGTTTAACTAAAGTTAATTAGCGTATTATTACAATCTTGTAGTGCAAGGAGTCGCAAGAATTTTTACTTAAGTTTTTAGATTTTTCGTGGGTCGCAACATAAAAAAGTTGAGAAACAATGCATATCATAAAGTCATTGACGTCACTTTTTGGGTGGCGCTTCGATAAAAGTTTCGGATACACATGTAAATTAAATATAAAAAAATTAAAAGTTTTCAAACTAGCAAAATAAGGCATTACAAAATTAATCCAGCAATTTGGCGTGGCCGTCATCTTGCCATTTGCTCAATTACCGTGGGTCGGCTTAGCGGCCTATTTGTCCAATTTGTCCAAACTTTCTCCCGAAGTGGAGGTGTGGGGGGTGGGAGGATGGCCCTGGTGACGTCAATCCAACGACAACCGATTCATTTTTAAGCAAGAATTTAACACTTTGCAATTTAAAATCTTTGAATCTAATAGCAAAACGGACAGTCAAATTAATTGCGTTACTTTATTGTCGTTTGTATTATTTAATTAAAATTAATTTGGAATTTATTAGAACTATACAAACACGTATAACACATATAACCGAACACAACAAATCCAAACATAATGCAGAAGGTCGTGATTCAATAAAATGCGCAAAGTCCGTCACTAATAGATTCCCAAATGTGCACACGTCTCGGCTTGATCTTGGTTCTCGCTCGAGTGCCTCCCTTCATCAAGTCATCGTTTTATACTGCCCAAATGCAATGTGTCCACCCGGTAGCGTGGACCGAATTTCCTAGAATCGGCTTGTACTTTAAAATCCGTAACACGTGGCTAATGATTACAATACAACAATAGGCCGTATGCCAATAAATAGGTAAAAAAAGAAGACGATAATAAAAGAATTACAATAGTTTCAATCTGGTAATAAATGTGCTTTTACAGAAATGCGGGTGTAAATTTGTTTTTGCCTGCACCTAGGTTGTAACATTACTAACAAACACGTCGACACAGCAACGCGATCAAAGTTACACTGAAACCGCTACTGTATGAATATTTGAATAAATGACTTTTCATCGACTTACATCGAATTAGTTATTCATCATTAGCAACGTCGAGATCAAAAGAATATTCAAATATTCAACGGTGTTTTAATGCTTGCAGAAAATTAAAGAAGTTATGGAGAGGCTGGATTTTAAAGAAAGACGACGGTGAGTTTCGCGACGAAGTAATACTTGCAAATCTCTCAAACAGTTTAATTAAGAAAGCCTGTATAATGCCGCAGTTATGCCTGGACTTTTGTTTCAGAAATGACTCTTAAAATATATACATTGGAGTGTTTATCAAGTGCCGAGAATCAGGGCGTAATTTTTAGGAAAATCATTTTTAGGTAATTTTCCTGAGAGCATCGTTTTCCGCTACATGTTTGTTTAAAATTCTTGCTAGATCATTTAAGTGAAATCTACATGAAGCAAAAACTTTGTACCCCTTTTTACAAAAATTGCGCGGCTCCGTTCGCGAGTATGGAATTTGGCACACTTATAGTTTTTATAGCGAAGAAGTGCGAATTCTATTTATTTTTTTATTATGCATAAATAATAGATTAAATTAAAAAAAAACTTTACACACACTACCATTTGTTTAACACACACACACACATATATAGTCTATTATTTATTGTTAAAGTCAATGTAAACAGTAAAACAGTATAGCCTTGGCGAAACCTGTGATTATAGAGTATAGTCTTTAACATCAGAACCTTAATAATGTTCAAACTTATAATGTAAACTAATTATGGTCGAACTTTGACCAATAAGCGACCACTAGTATTTCTAATCAGGCAACCAAATTGAATGCAATCCTTGAAGACAAAAGTCTTCGAGCAGTGCGTCCTACGGGGCCGAGACATGGACACTGACGACAGGACTGGTCCACAAGTTCCAAGTCGCTCAACAGGCTATGGAGCGAGCTATGTTGAGTGTTTCTCTCATATTAGAAATGAGGATATCTGTAAGAGAACCAAGGTATCCGATATAGCTCGCAAAATTTGCAAATTGAGTGGCAATGGGCCGGTCACGTCTGTCGCTGGATCGATGGCCGATGGAGCAGACGAGTCCTGGAGTGGAAACCGCGTCTCGGTAATCGTAGCTTCGGAAGCCTTCCAACCCGATGGACCGACGACCTATGCAAGGTCGCCTGTAGGCGCTGGATGAGGAAATTGGAGGACAAGGATGAGTGGCGCCGTGTTGGGGAGGCCTTAAACCTAATTCTATAATATTCTATGAAACCGATCCGAATATACACGTATTTTATGACGGGATCATAAAAACACAAAGCGGCCGATTCTTTATTCGATTCTTATGTAACGGGGGCCATATCCCGATCCGTTAATGGGTTGGCGTATTTTAATGCGGACAGCCATGCGGAATAAATTCCGGGTAGGCGGTTTTTAATAACCGGGCCATGGCAACACTGGTGCAGTAGAACAGTTCGGTGCAAATAAACATTTCTAATATTGAGTTTTTAGAATTACATAGTTTGCAAAATTTGTAGTTTGTCCTTCGATAGCTTATGAGCCAGGCACCAGAATTAACTCTCACATCTTCTCATTTAATTAAGCTAAAGTGTTATATACGTCGTGGCGCGGTGGATTGATTTTGAACGCTTTTTTGAGTAGAAACTTTTGAGTTCGTTGCGTGCGTAGCGGGCGAGTTTTACAAGGCCTCTTTTTGGAATGGAAGGGGGTAGAAGAGGGAGATTTTGGATAAGGAATAGATAGGAGCGAATGAATGAAATGAATAGCGCGTACAGACTGGCATCCAAGTGTACTGAAATATGAGTGCAAAATTATTATATTTTCGTGAACAAAATTGTATTACTTTCTAATGACAATGATAATAATGCAACAAAACTAAGAAAAAGTGATTTATTTTAGTAATACACTTTTATGACAACACATAAGAAAAAGAATTACATTATCGAAAGGTTAAATGTGAAGGCGGTGTGTGACTTCTCAATACCTAACGTCTGCGTTGTAGTAAGTGACGTTAGCCGGGAAAGCCTGGTCAACCCCTGATTCCGTCAAAGTGAATTGTTCTACTGATTTACTCTTGACTGCGTGCCATCAAATGAGATGAATTCCTGTTGTCATTGTTGGGTGACTATTACAGGTGCCGCCGACTCCAAACCGCCGCTTGCCATATCAATATCGCAGTCGGAAAAAAGTATAATTTACACATGAAAAATGCTTTTCGCTTTTCCTTTTCCTTCAATGTACAGGATGGGTGTGAAATCGAGCATTGCATTTAATGTTTACTTCTTATCTTTGTTGTATTGTACTGTGAAGTATATATATAATATCAGCCCATAAATGTCCCACTGCTGGGCTCGGGTCTCCCATTATAGGGGGAGGGGGGGAGCATGGACAGTATATCCGCCACGCTTGTCCAAGGCGGCAGGTTTGACACATCAGTTATCTCGATGTGCAGGTTGCATCAGGATGTATTCCTTCACCGTTGTTAGCATGTGGTAATTGTAAGTCTTGGTAGCGTAATGGCTAGCGCATGCATCCCAAACTCACAGAGCGCGGGTTCGATCCTGGCCGGATCGCATGCACCACTTGGTCAGTTTTCTGATCTAATGTGCATATTGTTACAATTATCACATGAAGTACATATAGTATTTAAATGAGATTGAAACTATTAATTAACGTAATTAGAGATATTAAATAAAGGAGACGGCGACTTTTGGGCCAAAGAAACGTAAGTTGTTGAGTTAGAGCTCAAACCATAGCCGTTTCAGAGATTAGCCGGAATATTTTTGTCTTTCTGTATGAAAGACAAAAATATTAAAAACTAGCCGCGCCCCGCGGTCTCACAAGCGTGGTGATGGAAAATATTTATATTTTGGATAATTAATTTATTAATTATTATAAGTTATCCCATGGGTTATTCTGATGTATAAGCTATATTGTTACTGTAAAATTTCATCAAAATCCATTCGGTGGTTTTTGCGTGAAAGAGTAACAAATACATACATCCATACATCAAACAAACTTTCGCGTTTATAATATTTAAGAGATAAGAGAAGAGATATTTTACAGATTACAGAGAAGAGATTAGTAGAATTGATTTTTTTTTTAAATTATCGTATATACTTTCATATGCATTTACAGACACTTCAATTTCATTTATTTATATAGATCGCCGCCTTACATACATGAGATAAATGTTATTCATAAGGCCCTCCTCGGCGTCCACTTCGAGTCCATAAAAGATATCGTCATTCGACTGACAGTGCGTAAAGTTATCGCTTCATGTGTTTTTTCATAAATTCGTGTTATTCTGGGTCTATTCCTCTACACCAAATACGGTTCACAGGGATTTTTATCATACTTATGTTATTTTTTTGCTATCTATACCTACATATAATAAAACTTCGAATTTCTGTACAATGAAAAAATTATAAAAACCGAGCCAGGGGGATGTAAGAAGTGAAATAGAACTAATTTAGATTTTTTTCAAATTTTTTGTTTCTCTTTCAATTGGCTATTTCAATGATACCAGACTTTGAAGACTTCCCGACTCCGTGGGAGCGGAGGCGTTCAGCCCGGAAACAGCACGCTTGAGGACACACCTCCTGTGAGGTTCGACCTCGGCTTGATTGTTGCAGGGGGATTGACTCTATAGGATTAAGCTGTAAAAGGCGGAATGAGCTAAGCCAAGCTGAAGTGTTTATATAATGGGGACTGGATATCGACTCCGTCGGCGGTGCCGATCCTAGTCTATCTTTACCACCGCTTTGCAACGTGTTATAGCTGGAGGAGAAGATGCGGTGGAAGAAATTCTCCACCAACACGGATATTTGTGTCTGTAATGACTGGGTGCGATTGGTTGGTCTTTACTTGGTTTGGATAGCGCAACGCGGGACATACGTGCGCACATATTAATTGTTGCACTATCTCGCTCGCAGATCATCCGTTCCGCTCACACACTGTGCTATATATTGTACTAGCTATACGACTTGCTAATATTTGTACTTAAGGCTACCATTTCCAAAATTAATTAGTTCACTTCATATTTTCTTAAGGTTTCGCGACTTGTACACATAACAAAACTACGTCTTAACGGTTTTAAGCGCGGTAATTTATTTGATTTTGGTTATTCCGACGTTTCGGTCGCTTTTCAATAGCCATAGTTATGGACGACAAAGATGACAATTAGCGACGAGTATTGTTAAAGTTTTATTTAAACTACCGCCAACTTGTTCATTTTAATTATTTAGTTTTGTTTATGGTTGTTATTTACTCTATGGGTGCTTCATCTAATTGCCAAAATCAAATACATTACCGCACTTAAAACCGTTAAAACGTAGTTCACTTCAGTTCACATTAGCACTCGACAGTGAATACTACTAGTGAAGTATTACCACAAGTTTGAATCAAGCAGCAATGAATATAATATAAAGTAGGTACCAATATATTGGGCAACTTATCAAAACATTTAGGCAGCCGCAACCCAACACAAACATCCGGCTCGAAACTTGAGGAACACAGTTCTGAGGAATCGGCGCGAGTTTGGTCACCGCGCGTTCAATATTTGCTCACAAGTATGTAGTGACGCAACTCCGGCCTCGAGAACGTCCATAAGCCATAACTCGAGGCAATAAAACGGACCGGACCGTATCAGAGGGCCGAAATGAACTGAAATATTGCGCATTAAATGTACACCCTACATAATATTATAATGCGTAACAAATTGCTAACATGGAGAAATTCCGCTCAACGAAAACATTCTTGAAATGTGTGTGTTGGATATAAATTTTGTGGGTAAGGAGACCGCGGTGTTGATCATGCAATTGATTCTTGTTTGTATTGTATACCTTCTTAAAACACCCTTTGGTTTGTGATTATTTTCTTAAAAACCCTCGCACATTAGGGATGAAAGTCACGTGACAAAAATAATGTTAAACTACAAGATAGATGGGCACAAATGTAAAGGGAGACCCAAAAAGATGGATGGATGGTGACAGAAGACGTATGTCAGAGCAGAGGAGTATGGAAGGAAAATAGTATTGTGCTGACCCCAAATAATTTGGGTATGGTGAAAGAAAAGAGACTAGGGTGGCGCAAAAAAACTGTCTAACTTTTTTGAGCCTCAACTGATTTTTTTTTTAGTTTTTGACGTTTTAAGAAGTACCCCCAAATGACAGGTCGCTTCGCATTTTTAAGATTGTAACAATCGCCAAAATCCGTTTTTTTCTCGTTACGGTATTTTATAGAACAAAAAAAATAAGTTACTGAAAGTTTCGGTTCAAAATTTGAATTTTACAAGGTCGCTCATAATTATTATAATTAAACATTACCTTATATTATAGTGCATTACCTTAGACTTTTTCGAGCGACCTTTTAAAACTCATAAATATTTAAAAAAAAATATCTTTAAAAAAAACGATGGGTCTGCTCAAAAAGTACAGAGTGCTTTTTTTCGTATTTCAGGTTCGCGTTAAATATCTTTATTTCCATACATTCTTGCAAACTTTCGCGTTTATAATATTAGTAGGGCACACCTATTTTTAGAACATTTTCTATATCATCGTAATTTAAATCTATAAGGTATTTCAATATAAAACTTTTGAAATCATATTTTCTTTTCCAAAGTTTTATTTCGGGTTATTTATCGTACATCAAAGAAGCTATAAACTTGATATGACCTTGGGAAAAACTAGTCCTAACTTGCGGTATTGAGCATTTATCAACGTGTTATTGCGTAATTTCTAACTTAGGTACAGATTCCCTGTGATAAATCTAAGCATTTCACATTTATAAGTATCCTGATAGATAGGACTTTCGCCTTCTTATATACATCCACTGTTGGGTGTTTGTATGATAAGTACAGCATCACCTTTAGCAAAGATCTTTGAGCTCGTTCGGGTACAATCATATTCAATTTAGCCGCATTACTGCTTTAGTTATAATTATATATCTTTCAAGACCACGGGCCATAAAAAAGGCCTGGACATATGGAAGGCTTGCGTGGGGCCTGGGAAGACCAACACGTAGAGGCCCCTAGACAAATTTAATGTCAATGTGGCGTGACACTTACCGGCGATTATCCCTGCCTACACCATATAATAATGCACCCAAGGACAAGCACCGGCCAGTGTAGGACTATTGTGGGTAATAAGGACAAAATGTACCGGCCTATTTGGGGAACTGCTAGTGGGTCTGGGAATATGGGGACTATGGCGTCTGCCCGTCGCAATAGTCGGGGAACATGGAAAAATGGGCAGACGGTGACTCGCCACTCGTTGCATTGGCCTCAAAAATGCCATAGAAGATAGGGGCAACATGGGTGTGAGTGGCCAAGGGGTGTGGTGAGGTGGCTGCAGGTTCACCGAAGCTACTTCTGACGTGATGCTATTTATCACTTTCCCCCCTGGAACTTGAGTCTTAGCTCTAGCGCTTCCACTCCGTGCTGGCTGGCAAAGGCAAGCACGGGAGCCCTGCCTTGCACCCCGGAGTCAGAGGCCCGAGGTGTCGCTACCCACCTAAGGCTTCGCCACAAAGCCCCCCTGCGGGTTTATTATATATTATTATTATACTACATTTTATTGATATATAGATTCTCGAACAGTGAACGAC
Source organism: Dendrolimus punctatus (assembly GCA_012273795.1). Taxonomy (NCBI): domain Eukaryota; kingdom Metazoa; phylum Arthropoda; class Insecta; order Lepidoptera; family Lasiocampidae; genus Dendrolimus; species Dendrolimus punctatus. Next base: position 853,884 of record CM022536.1, read on the forward strand.
GTAAACTCACGACCTCATTCCTATCGCCATACTGTCAGTTCGGTGGCAATATGTGACATATGAAATTAAATTCGCGTAACTCGCACCCACCTGACACGGGGTCGCCTGAAACACCCCATAGTGTAACCCCCAATCATGACATTACAACTTCCATAATATAACCATCACATATCTTGACACGTCTTTGGTCTGAATTAACCATATTATTACTATAGCACCTAAAATAAAGGATTTTCTTTGCAGAACAAGGCAGAAGCTAAAATAAACAGATTTTTGTGGAAAAAGAGACGGAGACTTTCCCGACGAAGAAATGTAATGAGTTCAGATATGGCCCTACAAGAGAAGCTTTTCCTTACTGAACAAGGTGAATACTACAATAAACTGATTTTTGTGGAAAAGGAAACGGAGACTTTTGGGACGAAGAAATGTAATGAGTTCAGATATGGCTTTAAACAGGCGTTATATTTTTCAATTACTAATGGAAAACAAATTCAAATTCAATCTGGAAGACGAGAACCCTTAAAAATAAAGTCACTTATACAATAGGTTATCAAATACAATAAACAAACACTAAATAATGTGAAAACACACAACACAACTATTTCATTTAATGTGTAAGATGGAACCACCACTAATTTGTTGGCGAAATTTTCACACACGGCTCATTGGGAAGTCCCACTTTGTGGTCAAATACAGATAATTGAAATGAACGTTGAACTGGTGCTTTCTCCCTCTAACTAAATGTAATTTGTGTTAGAATGAAAGAGACGATATAATTCTATTGGTCTTGGCGCGGAAATTTTGATGGCAGCTTGTAGAAAAAGATACAATTTATAGAAAGTTAAAAATAACTAAACCCACTACAATTATAAAGAATATGAACATTATAAAAAGATATATTAAAATTACTCTCATCTTTTAGTCTGGGTCTAACAATGTGTGAAAGTGTCCCCATCTCCTTTGGGAAAATAACAAAATTTATAGGAAAAAAATCACCAGTGTGCTGATACTTCCTAAAGGGAGACTGGAACCTGGCCACTTATGCTGGAACACAACTCAAGGTTGTTATAGCAGCATACTCTAGAGCAGGAATAGTAGACTCCAGACGGGCATATAATAATAGGATAAGCCAATAAGCCCGTCATTTCCATTCCGCCCATTTCCGTTCAAGAGCAATATAACAGAATATTCCAAAAGCACGAGGTGTTATTTACAAAGATAAAGTGGAACAAAGGCTTGTATCCAAGAGTCATTAATTAAAAGTTGGCCCGCGATCCACCACACGTAATTACCGAAAAACTTGAAATGTTTCAACCCCATTTATTAATGAGAATTAAATTATGACAGGCTGTCTTTTGTTTTCTGTAAAGCGATACAGTTAAGCTATTCACACCTTTTTATGAACGTTTCATAGGCATAATAGCAAAAACATCTTTATATTGTTACGGATTTGTGGGGTGTGGATTCGAAATGGCGTTGGAATTATCAGATAGTTTATTAGAAGTATACACACGTGATTCACATCTCTTAAAGCTGAAAATCACGTGACATAAATCACGCAGTGTTTGTCGTTATAAAATACTCTTTCCGAAAGTGTACTAGCCAATGGCTCGATTGCAGTTGAAACTCAATTAACTCAGTAGCCGACTGAATCGACCTTATAAAATATTAATAAAATATAGGCCAGGTGTTACGGATTACGTCGACTACGATACGGGCATATTTGCATTTGTGAATTGAGCGAGAACCAAGATCAAGGCGAGGCGTGTGCATATTGGGGAATTTATTAAAGACAGACTTTGCGCGTTTTATTGAATTACGACCTTCTGCTTTACGTTTGGATTTGTTGTGTTCGGTCATATTGTACCTGTGTTATACGTTTTTGTATAATTCTAACGGCATTTTAATTCGAGCCCCGCAACTCGTAACAGTAATTTGGAGTTGCCATACTAATATTTTTTTTAAATTGCCGCGCATTTTCCAGCGTCTGCTTTCATTGGCCAAATTGAATATTTGCTTAAAACAGTTCTATATATAAACAAAATTAATTCACTGAAACTCAATGCAAAAGGTAATAATCCCTTCAGTGAAAACTTAAGCACTTGTATTTTTAAGCACCCTAGCATAAAGATTACATCAAAGATGTGATTAGGATAAAATTTATTGCTAAATACAGCCTCTTTAAGCGCCGATTCAGCTCGTTATCTGTGACACAGCCGAGTGAAGGGCTGACATTGGGTTTAACGGCCCTTGAATATTGATTCTCTGGCTTTTTTCCCTATATACCGTCCAGCTATCACTTCTAGTCTGATTGATGTTAATTGAGGTGTAATTAAAGGAAGAAATCGGCCAGATTTGTTTGTACAAATCTCCGTGGTCCATTTTAGTAAAAATAACACCAATAAAGAAAAAAACAAATCGTGATTACAAAATTTTTAAATTGAAATGGTTTATAGAATTAAATTATGATGATTTAGAAAATTTTCTAAAAATGGGCATATAATGTAATATTTATACAATCTTTATATATATATAATTCTTTTGTTCGTGTGTTGATAGTGAATTCCTCCTAAACGGCTGGACCGATTTCAATGAATTTTTTTGTGCGTGTTCAAGTGGATTCGAGGATGGTTTAGAATTTAGATTCACAAATAAGCCCGGCAGATGGCGTTGTAGTCGGGTTCTAAATTTTATTTTTTCAGGGCAGGACAACGTCTGCCGGGACAGCTAGAATATTGATATAATTTCATACGCATTTTCTAACATACATTGACACACACATGCACACACTCTTTAAGATATTATATTATTGTTCTTACATTAAGGTAGAGGACCCTATAATACGGTGAAAACTAGTTTAGAGGTTAGTAGAATAAAAAAATACTGTTTGATCAATTCATAAGCTGATATTATAAAGAAAAAACATTTGATTGTTTGCATTGAATAAGCTTCGAAACTATTGAACCGATTGAAAAAAAATTTTCACTGTTGGCAATTAAAAAAAATTAAGGTGCCCTTAGTGCTTTTGTAATAAATATTTAATTTTATAAAAGTAAAACACTAATAACTTTTGACGCTTTCTTTAAAATTCATCCTGAGGCCAAAGTGACGCCACCCTTATTTAATGCATTTCTATGGACACTTTTCATATACAGAGATGGTTCTCATTACCTTACTAAGTCGTCAGGGCGACGCGAACGAATTTTCACTGGCACAAATACTATCTTCTAGACATGAAAGTAATAAGTCGCCATTGTACACTAGATGAAATCTCGTCTGTCATCCTTCCGAGGGCGTATTAACCCGGCGATCCTCAGAATTCCCCCTTCTTATAATTGATAGACCTCGGGGTTTAGATGATGAATTGACACATCGGTTCCTCACCCGCCAACCCATCAATGAAGGATGAGCTATGAATGGGATGAATACATAGACAGAGTATTATATAGTGATGGCATAGGCTAGAAAAATCATTGCAATATGTCGACGTTTAATATTATAGTCACACATCGAAGCTCTGGCGCTCCTAGGTTTGACTAACAAACCTCAGGTCTGATATAAAGTGCTAGTAGGTTAGTGCCTTTCTCGAGCAACGGATCAGTATAGCGATCCAGCGAGGAAACGTAGCCTACCTTCTGGGCACCTTACCCATAGAAGACGGTGATCCAGGCTCAGTATTCTACTTATAATCTTGAGGGACTATGGAAAGGAAGAATAAATAAAGATAAAAGAAAGAAGAAAGAAAACAAGAAGAATGAAATTATTTGCTAGGAAAGCGGCAATACAAGGATTTAGCAATAATGTAAAAATACATTTTTATGATTAAGTTCCATACCTTGTACACCGCATTTCCTACAATGAGGTCGATAACGGAGCATATCACTATAGGTAGAATACAATACAAATAAGTTAGGTTTTCTTTTATTGTATGAGATTATGTTAGATACACACATTAAGTCGACCATATACATAATAATGTTACAACTCTGGCCCTGACAAAACAAAATCCACCTGCATAGTTGAAACAAAGGGCATTTATTACCCGTCGGCATTGAAGTAATAACATTTAAGTTATTTTATGGTCTTCTTTTGTTTACATTGTGTTTAAAATTTGTGATTAGAAAACAGCTCATTGTTGTATTGTAATCTTTTATAGCAGTCTAATGACTGCATGAAGGCTAATGCCAGGTGCGTCGGATTAAGTCGACTTAAATACGGGGACATTGCAGTTGGGCAGTATAAAAGAATGACCTGTTGGAGGGGGAAGGCAGCCGAGCGTTAACCACGAGCGAAGCAAGACGTGGGTACTACAATCGGGAATCTAATAAGTGACAGGTTTTGCGCGTTTTATTAAATTACGACCTTCTGTTATTCCTACCTCCTTCGGTTATTTTTGTACCTGTGTTATACATGTTTATATAGTTCTAATAAACGCTTCAGTAATTCTAATGGCATTTTAATTTGAGTCTCGCGACTCGTAAAAATAAAAACCTCATGTTTACCGGGATAGCTTCTCTATTTAATTCTTACTCTATGGATGAACATGTAGGTTATTTTTAAATTTACTTTCCTGGATAAGGTTTATGATATTACATCATACTGTAGTCACTTGAGAAGAAGGTTCTCTTGCGATGTTTATTTTTCCCGTTAAACCTGCGCCAATTTTGTAAGTAAGCTTAATTACCGTTTTAGCACATTCTATTTCGAACTTTGGTATATTTCTGTAATTATCCGGTTGATTTCTAGCATATACTGCCAGAAAACAGATATTTGGGAATCTCAAAATCTTGTATGCTATTGTTGGCAAACTAAATTTATGTCAGGTAATGTATATTTATCGGAGACTAGCTGCGCCCCGCAGTATCATCCGCGTGGTGATGGAAAATCGATTTATTTTGCCCAATTCACACTATATGTTCATAAATTATAACCTATGTGTTATTCTGATATGTAATCTATATTATTGTAGTTTCATTAAAATCCATTCAGTAGTCTTTGCGTGAAAGAGTAACAAACATACATAGACATATTCTTACAAACTTTCGCGTTTATAATATTTATAGAGATATTACGAAGCTGCAGTTGTAGTTTTCTTATAATTAAAATAATCACCGTCTGCCCATTTTTCCATGATCCCCTAACATTGAGACGGGCAGACGCCATAGTCTCCATATTCCCAGATCCCTAGTACCACTAGCAGTTCACCCTAATAGCCCGGTACTTTTGTCCTTATTTCCTACAATAGTCCTAACTGGCCGGGGCTTGTCCTTGGGTGTATTATAATATGGTGAAGACAGGGATAATCGCAGGTCAGTGTCACGCCACTTTATATTAAATTTGTCAAGGGGCCTCAAAGTGTTGGCTTCCCCATGGCCACATAAGCCCTCAAAGTCCGGGCCATATTTATGGCCCGTGGTCTTGAAAGACACACAATATTTAATAATAATTCTAATCTATCAGATTTATTTTAGTATAAATCTGTAAATAGTTGGAGTTTGTATAGTGCGTTTAAAAATGTGAGAGAATTCAGAGGGAACCTTCAGAATTTTTATCCGTTAGAGCATCACGTGAAAACTGCTGAACGGATTTAAATGTAACTCGAAATAGAGCTAACTATCCCGGGGCGTAACTTTGATACGCCAGTAAACATGAACGCCCAACTGTTTCTTCAAATTTTTTTTTTCAGGCGGGGAAATGCTACTTATGGACAATAATGGGTCCTGGCTAGGAATCATACCAACATCGCATGCGATAGGGTTACTGCATGCTTTGTAATCCACTCGCATTCGATCAGCTTGTGTGGAGACTCCGAGATGCTGCACATGTAGCACCACAATACCCACTAAAACCACCCTCCCTCCATGTGCCCCTCGCTTTTGTGTAGGAAAGGCTGAGACTTAGGACGTGTTTCTACAAACTATACGTTAACGCGAGCTCAGCCGCGGGTAATAGCTACTTGCTAACTTAAGAATTTTGTAAGAAAATATTACTGCTTGGAATATAAAAGAATTTTAATAGGAATATTTTACAGTCTTTCGCGACGATAAACGAGGTTCAAAGAGTTTAGATACTTTAAGACGAAAAAAGTATTAATTTCTTTAAATCTGTTCGTCTTACAATCTAACGGCCTTACTTATAATAATCTCGTAAAGAAACGATTAGGCATCTCTTAAGTAACAGGATCAAAATCAGACCGTAATCAATGAATATCTTTTATTTCACTTATAAACTTGTATTACTTGTTATATACCTAAGAGGAGCACAGATATTTGAATGATGAACGTAACCTAAGTTACGTAACATAACGTACTCATATTCAACTAAAGAGGAGTTTATGAGTAAAATGTTCAATAATCATTTGCTAAGCAGTTTCTTTAAATTTAAGAAACAATTATAAGTAAGGCCGTATATTTATAAATTTTCTTTTCAGAAAATTAGAAAACGCAGGAGTCGAAATGAGGAAAAAATCGTGTTTAATGGCACTCTTGAGTTCTCCAACTTAAAATAGCGTTTACTAATGTATATAAAATATGTGATGATGTAAATGTGCCTGTGAATGTGTGTGGGCACAAGCGTGTGCATGTGAATGTGTGTAGGCACAAGCGTGTGCATGTGAATGTGTGTGTACACAAGCGTGTGCATGTGAATGTGTGTGGGCACAAGCGTGTGCATGTGAATGTGTGTGGGCACAAGCGTGTGCATGTGAATGTGTGTGCGCACAAGCGTGTGCATGTGTGTAGGCAAGAAAGAAAAGTCACAGTGGCAGCTTCGAGGACTTTCGGCTTGCGCATCCCTGTGCACTATAAAACCCCTTAACGTTATATGTCTGTATCGGTGAATAAGCATCGTGAAGCACTAATATCCATCTCGGCGAGATAAACAAGGCTCACTCCGAGCTCTCTACCCTTTGTTACTCACCCTAAGTGGTGGCTATTTGACAGTTTTACGGTATATAAACGTTGGGTAATGGATGTGAGGGTACTTTGCGATAATTAGCGCGCCCGAAACGTCGCTGCGCACATAAATCATTGCTCCATATTGTTATTTAATAGGTTCAAGGAAGGTGTTACCTGTTTTTATACACGAGATAATAATGGAATCCGCATAATGAAAGTAGAGATTGAAAGAGTAAGGCAAATTTAAAATCAGTATGGTAACTACAAGTTACCTCTTGTCCTCCCTCCCTCCTCCTCGTACCGCTCTCCTTAACAGCAATAACACGTTGCGAAGCGGTGTATATACGGTGGAAGTAAAATTATGTTTTTACCTATACGTATGACCTTTCAAAAGTGTTCTCCAGTTGAAATTATTTTTAATAAAAACTTTTGAATTTGAATTACCATAGTGTATCCAACTTAATTACCAATATAACCTAAATATAATGGTTATATTTATAACCCTATTTATTTCAAAATTGAATATCAAGCCGAGAGTATTTTCTTAACTTTCCGCGGCTAGCACACATAATAAAACGGTGTTTTAACGTCGGAATGATAAAACTTAAATAATATGTTACTTGATTTTTGAAGTGAAACTTGTACACGAATCCTAATACTAATACACGGAGGGTATTAGGATTCTTCCTGTCACAAAAAAGCTTTGCGTGGGAGGGAGTAGAGGGAAATCGCGTGATGAGAAGCTGCATGATTTTAGAGTAGACTATGGATGTTTATTGTTCCGGATCGAATTCAGTTTTTTTGTGTGATAACATAAAACATGTTTAAATAAAAAATCCATTCATTAAAATGTACCTAACTTAGGTTAGGTTAGGTTAAATTATCATTTGGTTAGCCAAATGATAATTTGCAGTTAACCTGCGAAAAATCGAAATGTGTGCTGGGACACATATTAGGAGTGAAACTTCAACGGACAACTGGCAAAACGTATCGCAACAATATTTTAACTTGAAGTTTTACGGGCAACTTTTCAAATTGGGCAAGTACATTAACAATCCGCCTGTAAAACTTTAAGTTAAAATTTTGTTGCGATTCGTTTTGCCACTTATCCGTTGAAATTTCACTTCAGTATGTGTTGAAATGTGTGCTGGGACACATAGATTTTATCAACATTAATGACTACTGCGGGAGAAAAATATAGCACAAAAGGTAGGGCAGGGTTTTGTTACACAATATTCTAAAATACATACTTAGATATATATATAGATTTATAAAACTTCCGTCACTATGTCGCTTATCGAAATTACTACACGTCTTACCAGTATCGTAGTCGTCGATTGTCTGCCCCACCCCTCACTTCGGCATTGTTTTATACTAAACTGTATAATACAGTCAAAGGGTTCACACACATCTGGCAAGCTTCGACGCAATGCAATTAAAACAAGGATTAAGTCGTTTGACACTAACTACAGCCATAAAATAAGTACAATAACAATAGATGTTTTAAATAAAAGAATTCGTTTTTACAACATGCCAGATGTGCGGTCTTTGTCGGTATGTAACAACAGAAATCCTTAACAAGTCTATTGTATAAGAATAGTGATTAGGCTTGTTTCACTTCTGGAGAGATCTATTATTTCTATGTTTCAATTTGGATGAATCAACCAAAGCGATCCACATTAGCACAGTTATAATAATAACTGGGCTTGGGCCTCCCACTCTAGGGGAACGGACAGTAAGCCCGCCACGCTTGTCAGGTTGTTGTGTTGTGATTTGTGACATCACGATATTTTCCTTCACCGTTGTTAGCTCGTGGTAATTGTAAACACCCGCATATTCGGTCAGAAAACTTCCTTAGCGGTCCATGCGTTCCGAAAGACGTTCAATAGCCCTTATGCTTTTTTTCAGGCGGCTGAAATGCTATTTACCCACAATACTGGGTCCTCTGCAAGGGATTAGACCGTTATCAGTTAAGGAGGCATCCATTAAAGGCAATCCAAACATAATGATCAGCTTGTGTGGAGACTCGAACCGTTGGACCCCCAACTCGTGGTAATAATACACTCTTTGAAATAAGTCGTACTTTGGGGGACCTCGCCGCCTCTGCCTCTCGCATCCAATTATTACTTTCGCCTAAACTCCATGGCACATGTTTGCCCGTCGATGCTTCCTACGCACCAATTAAAAGTTAACTACACACGTGCCATATTTCCCCATAAATAATAACGCCTGATCAAGGACGTGCCATGGACGTAATACGCCTGTATAAACTAGAAATATTTGTATGGCGAAGTGATTTCTTTCCAGAATTTGGGGTACATCTAATTCGATAAGATTCCGAGTGAAATGTTAGATCTGCCTTTCACTTAATTAAAAAAAAACTTGTTTAAAAAATCGACTTTATAAACTAAAAAGTATAAAATAACTTATTTTATTAAGACATTTTTGACATGACTAAACAGATATACAATGCAAAAGTGGATGGATGCAGAAGTCGTGGAAGGCCACGACCATGATCAAATTGATCGTGTACTAGCAGAAGGTGATGTCAGGAGCCGTAAGAACAGACGAGCGTGCATGACAAGAGCCATGAATGTCAAAGAAGCAAGTGAGGTGTGTAAGAATAAGCCTGAATGGCGCTCTGTTGTTCGTGCCTACCCCGCAAGGGACCTGGCGTGAACTTATGTATGTATTTTTAATTATAATACCTTATTTTTAATATAATATATTATCTTAAATAAACTTTTTTTTGTTACTTTTAATGTCTAGCTATGAATAGGCCTACGAAAGAAACGCCTTAAAAAATATGGGTCCCAAGAAACGGGAACGGAAAAAAAATCATACAACGAAAACTAATGGGCCAAACTATGTTAAATTTTTAAGGAGACCAAATGGTAACTACTCCGCATCAAACTAAGAGGAGGCACTTAAATCGGATCATATATCTTAGAGTAATCGGTGTACAAACGTTTAAAAAAATACCAATCAAGTTGAGAACTTCCTCCTTTTGGAAGTTGATTAATTAAAAAGCATCTTATTAAAAAGGGATACTACACTATTAAAGAATATTTAAATGACAAAAATTCATTTACATAGCAGCTCACTCCAACCTCTTACACTATGTTTTGTATTAACGTTTTTATCTTGCCAAGATTGTAAGGAATTTATGGAGATATATTGCAGCATAACATTTTAATACTTCATGTCATTATAATTGATGTTTTTATAATTGTTAAATTAAATTATTTTAAACTGTACAATATGGAAATAATTTCTGAAATAAATGAATTATTATATTATATTATTACTAAGTATAATAATATTTTTCTTTCCTTTAATGTGTCTTGGTCTTATTGAGTATGCAATGTTTGGTACAAACTCAATTCTTCAAAAAGTAATTCTGTGACATACTTCTGTCTAAAACTTATGAAAAACAAGAGAACTTGAGATATAAATAGGATAAGAAATATAAAGCAATAACAATATTAAGCTAGACGTGTTGTTAGGGAGGTTCTTGTCGCTTCTTCTCCTTAACAGCAATACACGTTGCGAAGCGGTGTACATAGACTAGGGAGTAAAATTCAATTGAAGACGTGAGTGGATGAAGGTGATATGTCGCATATTCGGTTTTTTGCTTTTTTTGCGTCCATCTACGTTATAAGTCGATACCAAATGACTACAGACCTTAGACCATAGATATAAGGCATATTTAAAAAAAATAAAGAGTTGAAAAGGGTGTTAAGTTCAGTTCAGTTTAAAATAAAAGTAAAACTTTTATCTCGATTTACTCAGAATTGGAATTATGCGACTTATCACCTTTATCCACTCATGTCTTCAATTTTAACCTATATGTATGACCTTCAAAAAGTGTTCTCCAGTGGAACTTATTTTGAATAAAAACTTTTGAATTTAAATTCAAATTCGGAAAGTTTTATTACATAAATTTCACTTACATAGATTGGCATGCTTTAGAGGTAGCTTCCGTTATGCTGCATCTAAAATATGGAACAATATACCACCACCTTTAAGACAATTCAATCACTCAAATATCACTTTTCGCAAGAAATTTTTTATTTTAATATTGCAGGAGTTAAGCAAACACACAGACGGCGCACTTGATGTAAATCGGTTACCATCACCTATGGACATTTGTAACACCAAAGGTGCTACAAATGCGATGCTGCTCTCTTAATGGAGACTGGAACCTGGCTACTAATGCCTGAACACAACAGAAGGTTGTTACGGCGGCATACTCTAGACCAGGGGTGGTAGCCATCCAGAAGGGCAAATACCCTACCACCAGACTGTGGGTTGGCGCTTCTTACGACAGACCGCCTGGCCGCAGAATGAATGACTAGCACTTGTTACTTAAATTATATACACATAAATCACGCTTGTTTCCAGCAGGGGTAGACAGAGACGATAGATTTCCACTTGCATGTATGTAGGTACATCTTTTGCTTCATGTACTTCCATTAATCTCGTTACATAAATTTTAGCATATGGGCATACACTTCGATTCCTTTATTAGTATTACTTTCCACATGGTGCAATCGTGTAACGCGGTCAAACTTCTGGGAACCTCTGCACCTGATGGAAATTAGGTTGATTTACACACTATGTGAATAGTGACCTATATTCAGATATTTATAATTTCTTAGGCGGTGAGCAGAACCAACATCCTAAGCTATATATTTTATTGTAAACGATATTTAGATATAAGTTTAGTTGCAAAAGGTATATCATATAATACCGTTTGCAACAAAAAAATTGATTTAGGCTCAATATGTCATGATGCGTTACGCAGCCAAGTGCTTATTATGAAAATGTACTCTACCGGAGTCCGTACTTCGCGTGCGTACAATACAATCCAGGAATCTTCGAGTCTCGTGTGAATAGATATTTTCTAGTAAAACGTGCGCATGTTGACTTCAAGGTGTTGTAGAAAATAATTTTCTTTTACATATTAGTGTGTTAATCTTCTTTTCTTATCGTTACATACCGACAAAGAAATGCACACAACTGGCTGTCGTAAAATGCAGTTTCTTACCTTTTCTGCGTTCTGATTTCTTTTGTTTAAAAAATCAATTAAAAAAAACAACCTACTGATATCGTACTTGTTTTTTGGCCGTCATTAGTGTCAAACTAATCCTTGTTGTTATTGCATTGCGTCGAAGCTTGCCAGATGTGCGGATTAATAGTGAACGCGGCCCTTTGTCGGTATTATACAGTTTGGTATAAAACAATGCCCGAACGGAAAGGTGGGGGCAGTCAAAGCGATAACACATGCGAGACAAGACGTGTGTACATTTTAGTGACGAACTTTGCGAGTGTTATTGAATTGTGCATTATATTGGGACTTATTGCGTATTATATTTGTACCTATGTTATAACTGTTGTTGTAGTTTTTATAAATTCCATAATAATTCCAACGGCATTTTAATTCGAGTCCTGTAGCTCGTAAGATTATATATTCTATGTATTTTACCTAATTTTTAATTGTTAATCTTAAAATTCTTGTTCTGTAGACATTGTGGTTGGCTTTAATATTATTACTTGATTTTATTGTAACTTTTTGTTTCATTTTATAAATTGCAGCTGTTTGGTCTTTAAATAAAAAATTGGGTGAACTAGTTCAGTGAGCGAACTGAACTAGAGAGGAGCGCTCACTTGGATGAGCGAATAAGCACAACACTAAACTAGAGCGGGTAAGCGAAGGAATAAAAAAGCCTCCCTCGATACAATTACGCTGCTCCACTGCCCCCTGACGATTGTTTAAATTAATTCGTAGAAAATACCGTCGACTGCCCTCCACCTGTTTTCCTTCAAAGGCATGGGTCCTTTTAATTATCCCCTGCGTATTTATCTACTTCCTTTTTGATCATAAAATATATATATTACAATTTTAATTATGATTTAATTAATGATTAAGTACTCATTTGAATAATTGCGAATTTTTGTGTTGTTGGATAAAATGATGGATATGGATACAGAACCGCTAACAAATTCAATTGTAAATGAAAAGTTGTTTTTATAAAGTTACTATCCGTTCCCGCCCGCTTCGCCAGGCGAATGACAAACAAACAAATTGAGAAAACATGGAAACATATATAGCCTATAACCATCTACGATTAATTCCGCGTCGAATGGTTGTGGTTTCATGCTGATCGGTCCAGTAGTTTTCGAGTTGACCTCGGACAAAGAAAACAAACTTTGCTTATATATATATATATATATATATGTATATATATATATATATATATATATATATATATATATATATATATATATATATAACCATTGGAATCCTATACAAATATTCCTGTTTACTTGTTATATGTGGTGTTGAAATTATTAGAGTTGTTTCAAATAAAAAGTTGAAATTGATTCCCATGGTATTAAGTAGCACAGAGTTAAAGTCTCATAATTTGCTGGCGATCATCGAAATCGGCCCAGTAGTTTATAGTTGATTCCGAAAAAACAAACAAAGCGACAATAGACAATAAATCTAATAGTGTATTCCAGTTGTTTTCTTTAAATATATTTTTGTGTGTGTGTATGGGTTCTGGTTGACAACATGGTTTAATTAATTAATAACTTGTATTTCATTCATTATGCCATCCACTCTATCACATACTAAAGGCTGGCAACGCATTGGCTTCGCTCTTGTATAACAAATATATTATTTTTATTGCAGGAGTTCAAAGGCTGAAGGTCCATTTGATGGAAAGCGTTTACCATCGCTTATGGGCATTTGCAACAACAAAGTTGCTACAAATAAGCTGCTGCTCTGTTAAGAGGACTGGAACCTGGTCACTAATGCTAGAACACAACTCAAGATTGTTATAGCGATATACTTTAAACCAGGGCCCAGGGGTGGTAGCCTACCAGTCGGGCAAATGCCATTCCTTCCTGCACGGAGAATATGATGTATAGGCGAAGGTAAACTTATCTTGTGAGCCAGGAATAGCAGATCCCAATTCACTGTCTTTCCGACTGCCCCTTCTTCGTGCGTGAAAGATACGATACGGAATGCGTTCTACATGAAGACATTAAGGTGGACAAAATACACGTGATTTTGAGTAAAAATGTTATGAACGATTTCGTCAAATACGCGCTTAACCGTCACCAAGGTTATAAATACCAACTGGTTATTAAATAACGCTGCAGACGTATAATTGCTATACGTAGCCGCCAGCGTTAAGTTACTTAGATTATGAATGCATTGTCTTAGATAAGCTATATATAGTCATCCCTATAAAAATAAGTAGATATCAAAAATAGATATGAAAAATAGACACATTGGTGGGCCGAGGCACCCGCCTACCGGCTTAATTCCCTGGACAATATTCAACGTCTTAGATACGCTTGGCCTTCGAAGAGACATCGCGTCTCTCGGCATATTCTACCGACTACACAATGGAGAGTGTTTCGAGGAACGAGGAACGCCATCGGCTGGGCGTTCGTCCCCATTCTTAGAGCCCCTTCGCTCTTGTACACAACGGTTTTCTACAATGTTTCTATTGCGTACAGTGAGGATTTGGAATGAGCTGCCAGCCATAGATACAATGTGAAGTTCTTTAAAAAGGATGTCATAATTTTTTTTGGAGGCCAGCAGTGCATTGGCGACATCCCTAGCGTTGCAAACGTTCATAGGCGACGGTAACCTCTTGTCATCAGGTTGGCCGTCTGTCTGTCTGCTGTACTCCAGCTATTAAAAAAAGCCCCAGATAAACTATATAATAGTCATTCGTATCAAAGTAAATAGATATCAAAAAATTCTGTTTGTATAAAATAAGAGAGTAATAGGAACACAAGTACCGCGTCAGGAACTCCCGCATCCGCGGCAGTCTTCACGTCAGTGAGATAGCAGACTGCAAGAGAATAGAACTCAATCACGTGGGGAACCAATGTCTAGCCATGCCGCCTCCGCCAGGTTCCGAGCAAAAGGACAGCGCCCAGGAAATACTGGCTTGACATTGTGAAGTATGACATGCGTACCAATGGTCCTAATACAAGGAACGCCGAAGATCGAGCGAAGGGTAGAAGAGAAAATAGGAAAGCGGGGTCTGGGCGTCAAAGTGAACGCAAACGAGATTAAACGGTCGAATGATGATGACACACACAACTATATACATAGTTTAAACATAAGCATTAACTTTAAGAAACGATATAAAAAATTCAAAAAGAAGAATAAAAAAAACCACTTCGATGTGTGATGTGATGTTAGATGGGATCTCTACCTATTGCCAGATTCGCTATAAAAAGAAATGGCTAGACATTTGCTCCCTATATTTCATCTGTCAGAATGACAGATGTCACTGTCATAAAGTAATCATAAAGTTACTTTAACTACTGCCTTCGTTCATTAATCTAAATTCCTAGCAATAATCTTAAACCACTCAACACTAATCTTATGAACACCTACTTAATTAGAGCGTGTCGGCTTTAACTCGTAAGTGTGTTACGGAATCTAGTTTTCAACTTTGTAATATTATATTAAGTTTAACATCTTAGGCATCGTAAGAACATAACCTAATTTAACAACGAAAAAATATTTTAGAAAATATCTCTTTGCTTTCGCATGGTTCCATTTATTTGGAGTCGATGCAATAGGTATGTGTTCCATACTCCTCTATTCTGGTATTCGTCCTCTGTCACACCACAATCTACTTGGCAGCGCGATTTTTCCCGTTTCACTTGCTTACCGGCATCACAATCGTAAGCTCAAGTGGAACGTTTATTCGACCCACCTCTAGACATGGGTCATAATTATGACGTCATTAGTGACTTTTGCGCCACGACTATAACGACCGAGGACGCCTTTTGGAACGGCAGACGGAGTATTTTGGACGTTGTGAGATACTACATTCCTTCATTCGTCTTTTTAAGAGCGCATTTATTTATTATTTGAGATATAAAGTGATAGTCAGGTGAATAGCTTCATTTTAATGAGACACTTATCTTTTTCTATTACAAAGATTTTCGATTGTGGTAGCTAGCAGGGGTAGCAGCAATGAAATATGTCGAATTGACTTTTGTGCGTAGGACCGGTATAACGAACCACGCAATTTGAAGGACAATGTTGCGGTTAAATTATATAAATATATATTATGCAACAGAAGAAAAAATCAGATGATTAGTAATCATTTTTGATGACCACATCAATAATACATATTGGGTGGGGACTCTTAGTTGAACCATACATTTTGTAGGATAAATATTTTTTCGAATGAGTCATGTAGAGATTTAAAAAAGACAGTAATATATTTTTGAGAATCATCAAATCGACATATTTCTACACTCACAGAAAATTAGCTTGATAGCAATCAGTAGCAAAAATGAATGGTGTGTTTCCCCGACTATCACTTTATATCTCAAATAATAAACAAATGCGCCCAATAACTAAGTATATCGCACCAATTGTGTATGCTCTGTGCTAGTTTTTAATTCTTGATAACATCAATGTTTAATGCAGTTTGTTTAACTTTGTTTGTGTTATCCACAGATTTGTAAAAACTCGTACAAGTCAACGATCAAAATCTTATTTGCCGATATGCATTGAATTAAGCTCCTGTCTTTTATCACTTTGAAATTGGCTAAATCAATACCAAAGGAAGCCATAATTTAAAAAATAAAGAACACATGTATATTACCCCTTCGCATAGTTCAAATTCTACAAAAATTCTTATACCGTCAACGCTATACTTTGGAACGCGCTGCCAACTGCTATGAGACAAGCAAAATCGCTACCATTATTTAAAACGATGATCAGAAATTATTATCTTTACTTGGAATATGATGATATTTAAATGTATGTACATATATATTTATCTATAAACATATATATATTTAGATATGTCTATCTATATACATGACATTAAATTGTAGGGGTCGAATTTCAGTACAAAGAAAAAAATGCTCAAAATCGAGTCAGGGGTGAAATAGAACTAGTTTACATTTTTTCAATTTTTTTGTATCTCTGTTTGTCTGTCTGTTTGTACTGGCTAGTCTCCGAAACGACTAGACCGATTTAAATGAAATTTTGTATGGCGGTAGCTTATATCCCTAGTCAACATATGGGAGGATGAGGAGGATTTTGATCCCGAAAATTAAAGCGTTCCCGTGGGATGGTTAAAAAACTTTCCACGCAGACGAATTCGCGGGCAGAAGCTAGTTAAGTATATATTTAACTAATTTATAGAACATCTTTATATACTGCATTTATATATTTATTACTACAATGTAAGAAATTGTACTATGTATTATGTATACCACCACCATCATTATAATCTCAATGCATTCCTGAGATAGTCTGGAAGAGATCGTTTTTTAGTGACAAGACCGCCCTTTGTGCATAATGAGACATAGGTTTAGTCTGTAAGTTCTTTTTTGAGTTGGTGTACAATAAGAGTTATTGATTGATGTAAGCGGATTTTTTTTTTGATAACCCGAATGCGTGATAACCGCGATTCTGGTATACAACGTAAAGATACGAATGCAAAAGTTTGACTATTAACAAATATGAATGTGGTAAGTGTATCCACTACATATTAATTTTTAACTGATTGAGTCAATATAAATTTCTCACCTTACCCGTTCTTGTAATCTTATACATATAAAGCTGAAGCTGAAACGCGCTAATCTCAGGAAGTACGGGACTGCTTGAAAAATTATTTTAGTGTTAGCCCATTTATCGAGGAAGGCTATTATAGGCTAAATATCCATGTATGTCATTTTTATTTATTTTTTCCTTTGTTGCATTATAATAATTATAGATAATTAAAGAATTTCATTTAAGTCAGATTGCCTGGAAGAGATCGCTTTTAGCGTTAAGGCCGCCTTTTGTTTTACTACGTAACTGTTGTCTTGTTGTGCATATTTTTGTATTAATTTTTTTGGTGAAGAATAAAGTGTTGTCTATTTTTCCTTCCACCCATTTTAATATTATATAACTATTTTTTTTAAGAACCAAGCATGTCTGCTGAAGAGTTTCTTGTGCCAGTTTTTCTCTTCAAGCCACAACATGTTGTGAAGCGGTGGTAAATTAGATTAGGCTCCCATAGAGTAAATAATAACCATAAACAAAATTAAAACTAAATAATTAAAATGAACAAGTTGGCGGTAGGCTAAACATACGTTGGACAAATGTCATCTTTGTCGTCCGTGATCACGGCCACTGAAAAGTGGCCGAAACGACGGATAAACCAAAATCAAATAAATTACTGCGCTTAAAACCGTTAAAACGTAGTATTTTTAAGTGTTGTCTATGACTATATCATCATGCTAAGACCAAAAGGAGCGGATCACCAAGGAAGAATGTTTCACAATCGGGGTTTTTTTTAACTTACTTTTTTTAACTATTCCACACGGACGATGTCGTGAGCAGAAACTAGTACCAAATATCCAATCAACATTCTCATATAAGACGATTGGCGCAAGTTTTCGGCTTTCCTTTTGAGGCCGCAGAAACAATAATAGAAACAAAACAACAAGCATATTCCTACAATAACTACGACTTACAATTAATCATCTAGTTTTCTAGGCTTTTCATATTTAACTCACCTATTTTTTTTGTAGCAATAAGTAAATTGGCCTTATCTTGATCTTGATATAATAAAATTTTTGTAAAACATTTTAGGCATTTGTAATTGCGGCGAAGATTTGTTATTTCCTAAAAAGGTGACGGTTATCTTTACAGTTATTTTTGTTAAATAATGATTATATTATTAACTATTATTTGCCCGTGACTTCGTCCATGTTGGGTAGGTAGCAATGATCAAAGTTATTTTGACAATATTTAAATGAAATGAAATATTTATTATTGCATAAATGTAGTTGTAAACAGATGTTATTCCTAGAAATGCATGGTTCAGTACATTTGGGTTAAAAGGGTTTTAGTGCACATACATACATATATAACTTGACGCCAGGTCCCTTGCGGAGTAAGCACGAACAACAGAGCGCCATTCAGGCTTATTCTTACACACCACACTTGCTTCTTTGACATTCATAGCTCTTGTCATGCACGCTCGTCTGTTCTTGAGGCTCCTGACATCACCTTCTGCTAGTATACGATCAATTTGATCATGGAAGGTGTGTCGTGGCCTTCCGCGACGATATAAGATAAAAATGTTATAGTAATTATAGTAATAATAGCCCATAAATGTCCCATTGCTGGGCTCGGGAATCTCATTAATAAGAGAAACGGACATTATACCCACCACGCTTAGCACAGGCGGATTAGCAGGTGTGACACATCGGTTATCTCGATATGCAGGTTTCATCACAATATTTTTCCTTCACCGTTGTTAGCACGTGGTCATTGTAACAATATGCTCATTATATCAGAAAACTGTCTTAGTGGCGCAAGCTTTCCGGTCAGGATACGAACCCGCGGCCTTTGAGCTTCAATTTACAGACAATGCAATTAAACTAACTTCTTTTTCACCTTCTCCCAATCACTTGAGGTCGGCATAATAGCATACGAACCTCTACCGCCATTTTTTTACTGTTTCAATTTCTAACAAAAAGGATAAAAAATCTACATCTTCATAAAACAGAAAAAGAGAAATAATTTTGATGTATTATTTCATATAGGTACCATTTTATTTTATTTCTTTGAATCAGTGAAGTCAGGACTCTATATCATACGATCCATTTCTGTACCTTACTATTTCTAGAAAATTAACATTGCTTGTAGAGAGCTTATGTTAGCTGTTAACAAGCTGTAAAGCAAATAACTAGATAGCAATCATAAATAGTCGCAAGACTAAGCTCTTCAATAAAATCTCACGTTGGGCGCCAATATCGCATTTGGTGCCCAACGTGAACTTCCAAAATACTTCGGCCCGCTATAGAAACTGTTATTCTTGAACGAAATACATTAACCTATTTCACATTCTTTTCAAAATTACACATAATCATCATGATTTTGCGGCGAAACGAATACAAACGGCATTAATGGTTATAGGTCAAGAATGTTATCGTGTGTTAATACACGACCTTAGATAATTTCAATATTGCGAGTCATTTACCACTTCATATTTCATTAATTATTAAATGTTTCACGTGCAGTAACTGCTATATATCATTTATCTATAACATTTTGGACTGGTTACATAAGTTCTTTGCAAACACAAGGCATGCATACATGTGATTAATACAAGAGGTAAGTAATTATTTGACTGAACTAACGCGTTTACCTTGATGACGTAAAAGCCTATTTTTGGCAACATCCAAAGTTATACGAAAAAGTTTGTATAAAATTCCCTAAAGGGAATTTGTGTTTTCCCTTTTCTGTCGTCAATGTAATAAAGAAACAAGAAGACATCCTATTAAAGACTATTAGCATACAGATGGCACAAACCTCAAAAGTCGCTATACAAGAAAATTTCACTATACCTTTTAACACTTCACAAACATGTTTCACAACACACACTTTCACTGAGTATAATGGAATAGGATTTAAAAGGAATATTTTGTTTCGTTTTATCGGTAACACTGTTCACTCGATGCGTTTGAGAATTAGACAAATACACGTCCGACCGGCACCGAGCCGCGGCCACTACTGAAACTGAACGGAGAGCGCAAGACTACACCGCTATGTCAAAGAATAAAGTCAGGATTGGTAGATGTAAGATGTTTATGATTGATTTTAAAATTAGAACGCTCCGCATTTTTTTAATATTAATTTTTAAATCTCGAACTCTTTACTAAAAGTTTATAATTCGAACACTTTCCTATGCTTCTGTTGGTATTCGTGCTTTAAACTAATTTAATTACCTTCATTTAAATGCACTTACACACTGGTCGGTTGATAGATAAATTTTCGTCATCTACCCACCTGTAATTAACAAAAGTGAAAAGAAGAAATGCTTGTAACGTGTATCTTGAACATTCTGCAAACACTTATGTTAGTTCTTATTCGTGTTTTGGTCCACGAATCCTGCAGTATAACCCTTCTACGTTGGACGTCTTAATCTTTGGCACAGACAGCTTTCAGTGACCGTACTCGTGAGATTGACAAATGAAATTTTTATGACCCTGTATGTAAAACAACACTAATAATTGTATAGTTGCACAACTTGTAATGCGACTGGCTTAATACATTTGAAAAGAAACTTAGCCAAGGGTTTCAATGTTTTGCTGATGTGGTCTAAATTCAAAAAGCAAAAATACATGAGGCTCCTATTTGTGTACTAGGATATTTTCAAAATCAGGTGACGATGATTGTTAATGCCATTTTTCATTGGCTAAATTATATTAAAAATAATTATAGTTATTAGTAGAGCTTATAGGCAAACGGCATCTCCATCTGATGGTAAGTGCTTACCATCACCTATCTCTATAAACATTCGCAACACTAAGTAAGTCGATGCTTCTGGAGACTTTCTTGAAGAGGATTCTGCCGTTGATTGGAGTAAGCCTTTGCCTGCCTAACTCACTACAATGCAGAGCCACCAGGTTCGATTCCCAGCATGGTATATTTCGTAAACGAACTTTCTTTTATTTGCTTGGTCTGGGGTCTGCGATCAGCCCTAGAGTGCTTCGTTGTATATTGCTTGGTTTGTTTTTATCACACCAACACACATATTGTATACCCCAAATTAAGCTAGTTACGCCTGTGTTATGGGCAATATACAACGGACTACCCTGGGGGCAATCCCAGACACCCACACCATAGTATATAGTGGAAAATTCGTTTCCGAAATTTACTATACAATTAATCTAGCCCGGAGCCTGAGTTGTAGTGAGGTAGGCTGGCAAAGGCTTAGCCCGCTCAACGACAGATGCCGTCATATTGCTTATAACACACGCGTAATTTGTTTATCTTGAGGAATATACAATATGTTTGTTTGTCTGCCGATTTTTAATAAAACGTGTTTCTTACACATCTTTTTGAATTAAAAATATATTTTATTATTTTACAAGTTACTATTATATTGTATAGTTATCATTAAATATATTAAAGTAAAAAAATACATAAATTAAACTAATTATAAATTAATATAGCCTAAAATTTAACTACACTATAAACCTAACTATACTTATAAAATAACAATCTTCAGATATATAGAGTGCTCAAAATGCTGACCGCATCTCCACGTTGGATGGCAACGCTGATGGGTTGCCCTTAAAAAAAAAAGGTTCAAGCCAGCCTTTTAGACACGCCTTTTTACAAGTTAATATTTTCTTAAGTTTTTGCGACTTATATATTATTGTAATAAAGCGGTTTTAAACGAATAACAAACAAACCATTATCGCGCTCAAAGCCGTTAAAACGTAGTTTTATCATTTTATAAGTTTTGGGTTCATTTCTGAACACTGTCTTCTAAAGTTAGGACAATACGTGGTCTATATAGAATGGGGACACTTACCCAGAAGATACCTGTCGACCGAGAAAAATCGAATTTTCTCACGAGGAGAAAACTGTGGTGGAGTTATTTGGGTCTCGCTAGCCAGGTTCTACCCTGACTGAGTAAGGTTACCAGAAAACCCACTTAAACTCTGTTTCTTCTGTTAGGCTATAGCCAATGGAAAATGCCTATCGACGAATCCGCGTGGATGCGGCCAAAGGAAGAACAGACTGGCTCAACCCTACAATTCCTCGGACCCAAACACACAGTGCATAGCATAAAGTGAATCGTGCAAACAGTAAAAGTGTAAACGTAGGGAGATAGGCATTTCTTTGACTGCTTTCAAATGAATGAGGGAGTCGTAAATAGGATGCAAACAGAGATACAGGGCGCAACGCGCGTTGAATGTGAAATTAGATGTCTAGGAGATTATTCACCACGGTTAGGGTTGCTACTTCTAAAGTAGTTACTCCATCTGGGATAATAGATAGATAGAACACTTTATTGTTCACCAAAATAAACAACTACAAAATTAAAATATTTCTTGGTAAAACAACAAGCGCTCTTATTTCTGAATGCAACTTCGATGCAACCTGGAGCTGAAAAAACGGAAAATTCTTAACTAGTTTAGCGATGGGGGTGGAGCAGAAAATAAGGCGATGGTAACAACTTTCCATCAAACACCGCCAGCCTGTCTGCTGTTTCAGGTAACAAAAATGAAGTTTTTAACTGCTGTTACAATTAATCATTTTTTAACTTCTCTGTATGTTCATAATCGTGATGGTAAGTTAATGTTCGTTAAGAAAACTCCAAACTGACCTCTTACTCAATGTAAAATTTTATCCATGCATGAACGGACAAAGGAAGGAAAGGAAGAAAAACATTTATTTAGAACTACAACACAAATGAAAATATAATATACTAGCTGTCCCGGCAGACGTCGTCCTGCCCGGTAAAAATAGGGGTTTGTCGCAGAGGGTTAATAATTTAGGGTTGTATGTATTTTTGTATGTTGTATCATAAAAAAATAGAAATTAAAAATTTTGTCAAAAAAAAAATTAGGGGTGGACTACCCCAACATTTTGGGGGATGAAAAATAGATGTTGGCCGATTCTCATAGATACCGGATAAGCACAAAAAAAATCATCAAAATCGGTCAAGCCGTTTCGGAGGAGTATGGCAACGAAAACTGTGACATGAGAATTTTATATATTAGACAAGCATAAATAAATAAATGTACAATGTAATACAATGCAATAAAAAAAGCAAAGAAAGTGTAGCTCTAAATTGGTCCCAGCTCGGCATGTTGCTGGTTAAGTTAACCAGCGCTGATCTTCCGCTACGGCCATTCAAGTGACATACACAGACAATGAAGCAAATAAAATACTAAGTGAAAAAAAGTATAAAAAAACACAATCCTGCGGCTGTCGTAAGAAGCGATGAAACAACCCACAGCCAGTATTTCGCCGTCTGGATGGCTACCACCTCTGGTCTAAAGTATGCTGTCATAACAACATTGGTAGCAGTTTTGGTGTTACAAATGTCCATAGACAATGGTAACCACTTTCCATCAGGTGGGTCGTCATATATTTATGAAAGAGACCGTTAGCTGCTACGACGTATTACAGTATACCTAACAATAAAAAATAAATTCTAAAAAATGTGAAAGAATATTGCGAGTTGATTTTATTTTAATCCTAAACCAACATTTGAACGCCCATGAAGTAGGATGGCTATCAATTTTGTTTTATTTAGATATATCGTAAACAAAAACAAACAGCGAAAAACTGCTGTAAAAATAAACGTAAAAATGATATATCACCGATTATTCTGGTACGAAGTCGATGATAACAAATATTTTGCTTTCATGTGTTAGTCCCTGTTAATGGTATGAAAAAACTTTTATCTACAAAACTCTTACATCCTACATTGCTACATGTCGTTGGAGGTTATGCTTCTCACGGTTCTTAAAATCTAATATATAAAATTCTCGTGTCACAGTTTTCGTTGCCATACTCCTCCGAAACGGCTTGACCGATTTTGATGAAATTTTTTGTGCTTATCCGGTATCTATGAGAATCGGCCAATATCTATTTTTCATCCCCCTAAATGTTAGGGGTAGTCCACCCCTAAATTTTATTTTTTATTTTTTAGACAAAATTTTTAATTTCTATTTTTTTATAATACAACATACAAAAATACATACAACCCTAGATTTTCAACCCTCTACAATCAACCCCTATTTTTTACCGGGCAGGATGACGTCTGCCGGGACAGCTAGTATTCTATAAAATTAATATCTATACATATAATAAAATTGTAGAGGTCAAATTTCTGTACAATGAAACATAAATGCTAAAAACCGAGTCAGGGGGATGTAAGATGTACAATAGTACTAATTTAGGTTTTTTCAAACTTTTTGTTTCTCTGTTTGTCTGTCTGTTTGTATCGGCTAATCTCCGAAACGACTGGACCGATTTACATGAAATTTTGTAAGATGATAGCTTATATCCCTGGTCAACATATAGGATACTTTTGATCCCGAAAACTTAAACAGTTCCCGTGGGATAGTTAAAAAGCTTTAATTACTTAAACAGCTTATAACAGACTAAAAGTAATTTCTCACAACAAATTAACATAATAGAAGCGGATATTTTGATAGGGTGTGGTGTCGGTGACAGAGTTTTGTCTTATATATATATTATATAAAGCTGATAAGTTTGTTTGTTTGCTTGAATGCGCTAATCTCAGGAACTACTGGTTTTGATTTGTGTTTTTTTTCAAGTGTATAGGTATAGGTTATAAACTATCACGCTAAGAACAAGAGGAGCGGGGCACCAATGAAGAATGTATTAAAATCGAGGGGGTTTTTTTAAGTTACTTTTCTTAAACTAGTTAGTTCTATGTATATATACGACCAATCAGAGCAGAGCATATGCCTCGAGCGGGGTCGAGGCGCCATCTGTACTTAGATACACGGGGTAGTCTTTGCGACACATTGGTGCGATAGCAACGGATCGAGTTGGATCGTTGAACATTTAAAAGGAAGTGTTGAATAAGATCCGTGCCCTGAATCCGCTACTCGGTCTTAAACTGTGACAAAATATTTAAATCCATATTAAACATACAATTTTTAATTAATTAATTTAACCGTGGCTATTGTGTTTCATTCTCACATTTTACCCTGATGACGCCCACTAAACCTGCAACCATTGAAGATGTCACCGAGAACGATGCTTCTCCGAGAGAGAGAGATATACATATACACACACACACGCAGACATATCTTAATATATATATTTCTTGTGTGCGTGTGTAATTGTGTATGTCACTGAACTCCTCCTAGACGGCTGGACCGATTTTGATGACATTTTTTGTGTGAGTTCAAGGGGATTCGAGGATGGTTTAGATTCACAATTGGATCCGGTAGGTGGCTCTGCAATCGGGTTCTAAATGTTATTTCTTCAGGGCAGGACAACGTCTGCCGGGACAGCTAGTATATATATATATATATATATATATATATATATTCATCATCAAACTTTCATGTGTACGGATTTTAAAAGTTTATGATTAGATATTCGAAAAATTTCAATTTCAAAACATAAGAAACCATTTTTATAGAGCATTTAATTTTCATCAAAAAATTGTATTGCGCATTTTGTAAAAGTCATTTATTGTCGAGTTATAAAATTCATAAACAAAAATGAAATTTGTCTTAAAATAATCAAAATTAAATCCTTAATGTCTTTCAAATGGTGAGGTATACGGAAAAAATATAAGATACCTTTTTTGTAAGCATTAAATTTCCTAAAAAATTCTCTCGGAACATTTTTCTGTTCAATCGATAAATGATGAGGTATGATTTTTTTTCTATTGGACTGAGAAAAAAATACAAAACTGCGATGCGGAGGATCTTCCTATTAAAATAAAGAGCTCATGCTTGGTGAGAATTTTTTTAAGGTGTCTAGCAACCAATTTTTCCGTGTCACTAGTAAAAAAAAAAAATTTTTTTTGACCCACCCTAATATATATGTCGCAGAACGGCCTCGTTCTCACGACGTCTTTAGTTATTGCAGGTTTAGTGGGCGTCATCAGGGTAAAATGCGAGCATAAAACACGATAGCCACGGTTTATACACTTTTAATTTAGATTTAAAAGACATTTTAACATAGTTTAGACCGAGCAGCGGGTTCAGGGCACCGCTCATACTTCCAACTTCAATGCTTTCTTTAAAATACTCCATGGTCCAACTCGACCTATTGCCATCAACCAAATGTGCCACAAAAACTCCTCAGTCTACCCAAGTAGATACTACTCAAAGTATAGAGGGCGTCTGATCCCGCTCCGCCATATGCTCTGCTCTGATTGGTCGTTTATTAAATTACAATATTCATAATTTTTATTAGGTTAGAACGATCTTTAAGTTATAGAAACATTGAACAAATCAAATTAAATTAAATTAAGAATTTTAGAAGTAATTAAAATGTAAACAAATGATATTGTGCGTTATACATCCAGTCAACAATACGTCCAATAATTATAGCTTCCCTCCGACATATATATATATATATATATATATATATATATATATATATATATATATATATTGATTTGTAACAATATGCAATATCTGATATCTAATGTTATAAGGAGTAACTAAGGCTACTTTTTTAGGGTCCCACGAAAAAAATTAAAACCATTTGTTCTCCAGCTTATCTCTAAAACGGCGGGACCGATTTTAACGGGATTTTCACTGGCGGATAGCTGATTTTTTATGGAGTGACTTAGGCTACTTCTTTTTGCAGGTTCCCCGAAAAACAATTCCACGCGGACGAAGTCGCGGGCACAGTTAGTATTACAATATAATCTGTTTTAGTACATACAAGGATTTTATCAGCTTACTCGAGTGCGAATGCCTACCCGGTTCCTATTCTAAATCAACAATAATATCAAACCTTTCTTTCACGTGTTTCCCTTCCAGGATTATCTCGCTTAAATCGGATACAGGAAATTGGTAAATTTGCCTAAAAACGTATAATACTCTTAAAGAACAAGATGATGTGGATTTTATATCAGGCAAGAATATGACAAATATTTTTCTACCCACAACGTGTTATTGCTTATCAAAAGTTTCTTGTGATTGTAAAATACTTTGATTACTTAACCTCCCACACACTAAAATACCTAATCAATTGAATCTTGTTCAATAGTATTCAAGGCTTTTTTTATTGGCTGAAGCAGGCAAACAGGCAGACGGCCCACCTGACGGAAAGTGTTTGCAACCCCAGGGTTGTCGCCAACGCGTTGCCGACCTATAAGAAATTTGTAACAACCTTAAAGAGTCCCATGTCATAGCGCAAAGGGAAAACCTCGCAACGTCTAATGGAGCGTTGGTGTGATAAATAGCGAAATATACTAATGTCATTGGTGGAAATGAAAATCGCGCCTTATTCGACAATGTCAATCGATAGAGAGAAATAATGCTTTATGGTCAACGCCCACTTCGACCAACCTCTTGACCAATTTTATTATTATTTATTTATTAACCAACAAACATCGTTACATGGGTCAGTGATGAATGGATGAATAAATTAATAAATAATCGACACACAAACACACATAATGTATATCCCCAAATTAAGCAAGTTACGCTTGTGTTATGGATAATATACAACGGACTACTCTGGGGCCGATCCCAGACACCCAGACCATAGCAAAAAACGGAGAAAATACGTTTCCGAAATTTACTATACCAGGAATCGAACCCGGAGCCTCTGTATTGCAGTGAGCTAGGCCGGCAAAGGCTAACCCGCTCAACCACAGAGATCGTCGATGACGTATCAGTGATGTTTTCACCACGACCATAACGACCGTGGTCGCCATGTGGAACGGCTGACGGAGCATTTTGGGCGTTGTAAGCTACTAATGGAACGCATGCTATAACGCCTATTCTTTTATATGCACGAATTTACGCATCCCTATTCAATAACACTGTCACTGTCTACAGTTCCACACTACCAGTTCGAAATTCAATTTGTAATTTGCTGCTAGTTTCATAATTACCCATAAATGATGTCCACTGAAGGACTTTTTAAGCACCTTAAAAACATACTTTATTTTATTTAGTTCATAAAAAAATAAGCAGAACATTTTTACGCAGATATGTTAAAGAAATATGGAAGGGACTTTCCTCCATACTTCTATAATTCATGAGCCAAGAAGCAGTCTTCGTCCAACCACCATCAGCATGCATCAATGACATGAAAATAAATGTATGGCACTCAAAGTCTTTATCCCAGCAAGAATAGAGAGAGAGATATAATATTATTTTCTGGGGCCGGCGGCCTGTCGTAAGAGGCGACATAACAACCCAGCCGTCTGAATGGCTACCATACCACGCCTGATCTAGAGTATGTAGACACAACAATCTTGAGTTGTGTTTCGACATTAGTGACCAGGTATTAGTATTATAAATGTCTATAGGCGACGGTACCCGCTTCCCATCAGGTGGACCGTCTGCCTGTCTGCTAAACACATGCAATAAAAAGCTACGCTTGCTACAAATGTAGCGATATAAGGCCGATACGTCGACGGCACGGGTATTGCCTCGACAATTCATCATGCAGCCGGAAATGTGCGCGGGCGCTTGCAAACAAAAGGGAAGAGAAGGTATCGATAATGAACTAATAATTATAATATCGATTATATTATTTATAATATTGGAACAAAACCGCGTTACCTTAGTATTGCTCAAATGGTAAAGCGTCAGGTGGAGCGATCGGCAGGGTGGACTGAAAGGAGAGCATTCAACTGAGTGGCTTAAGTGCATGCTCGGCGTTCATCGTTCACAAATTGGTTTAAACTTGTACGCAACGCCTCGCTCGACGCACATTTCAGCTGGTAGTAAAGACACTCGTTAACGTTACATTTAAATTAGTTATTCTACGGTCTCAGTGCACGCCCAAACCGAGCGTGCAGCGGAGCGGAGCGTGTAGCGTTCCTATAAACGATGCGTTGCTCAACGCAAACACGCGCTCCAGCCGGCCGCCACTAAGGACACCCGCTAGCGTTTCCATGTGCAGACTCGAATAAAACGGGCACTCAGTCCATACGCTTCATTCGTATCCTGGCCTAAAAGCATGCACTACATAAGCCATTTTCTTGCTTAAATTGCCACGTGTTAACGCTGAAGGAAAATATTATGATGACATGCATATCGAGACATATGTCAAACTCGCCAATCCGCCTTTGACCAACGCCTATAATACTATTCGTTTCCCTGTAACGAGAAACCCGAGCCCAGGCGTAGAACATTTATGACCTGCTATCGTTATTATAATAATAAAATGTTGACAATTCATTGGCTGATTATTGAGATCTTAATATATCTGGCAATTTATGATAATAATGTATGTAGTTTAAATGCATATTTTTAGGTAATATTATATTGTTACAGTACAGATGATCTGTTATACTTTTTAAGATTAAGATCAATTTAATTTAATAAAGTTCAAA
Source organism: Dendrolimus punctatus (assembly GCA_012273795.1). Lineage (NCBI taxonomy): Eukaryota > Metazoa > Arthropoda > Insecta > Lepidoptera > Lasiocampidae > Dendrolimus > Dendrolimus punctatus. Next base: position 883,657 of record CM022536.1, read on the forward strand.
AGGAACGAATTCAATTTTGTGCAGTTTTCAAACGACTTTATTAAATAATTAAACATATTATATTGACCAAATATTTGTGTGACTGACTTACTGTGACTCAGTATCACAATAACAAATTTTAATTAATGTCACCCTATATTAAAGCAGTGGAATAAAGGTCTCAACAACAAGCAAATTTTGTAATTAAATAAATTTGTTGTTAACATATTCTTTTAAATAGAATCTCACAACAATATCAAAATACTACCTTTACAAGTATCGTTCCATAATTAATGTTTGGCCTCTCTATTTTAGAGCTTCACACGAACTACATCATACTACGGTAAATATATTTAAGGTTTTACATACCAGGAATATTGATTAATATGTTTTACTTATTGTTAGTATGACGTTCCCTGACGTAATCCACATGATCATCGTGGTATAATACTAATTATTGGTTAATGCTGACTTCACAGAACGAGGCCCAGTGCACTCATTTTTTAATGTAACTTCGAATCTGTCATAAGTTAATTATTGTATAATGTAATCTATAATATTATGAAATTCTAAACATGCCGTGTCTGTAAATTGAAGCAATTAAAAAAAACTACAATAAACGATAGAGAAGACGACTCATTTTTTTTTAGATTTCCCCTCTTTGTTACGAATTCGTGTAAAAACTACTAGACCGATTTAGATGCAATTTTCACTGATCGACAGAAAATTCATAGACATAAAATCTACGCTACTTTTCATCTTGGGAATCCTGCGAGAAATTTTCTGGGAATTATTTAAAATGGCCAGATTGCATCTAATGCGATTTCGTCACTGATATAATTTTTTTACATAAAATGTGTCTGAGATACTTTTTATCGCGGGAATTTTCAAGAGTGTTTTAAAGTTCGGTTGCATAAAAACTAGCTTATTCTGACACAGTTTCCACTAAAACAATAGCTAACATTCTTTTCTATATGCTATAGTTCTTTATGTACAGGGAATACCGCGGGAAATTCAAGTCAAATGTACACGAAGTCGCGGGCATATTTTAGTATTTTAATAATAAACTAGCTTCAACTTTTTTAGTTCTCCTTGGTTTTAGTATTTAATATGATTCCTTTCGATATTTTTCTCCACTATCACATAGTAATTGTTACAATACGTGTAATATAGATATACATTAAACTGAAATTTCTGCTTAAACCGTGTATGTTGTTCTACCAGATACCAGCCTGGCTTCTTGAGACTGATATAAATAACTTAGCCACTGAACTACCCTGACTTGTCGACATCAATATAATCCATATGGATTAATAGAGAAATTGTTATAAAATAAATCTTATAGCTGAGCAGATCATAAATTGTGAAATTGCAGAATTTATGTTCACTGTCTTCATTTCGAAATAATACTGTTGTGTCTAGACTAGACGTAGAAATATCTATTTATTATTCAGAACTTGACAACGTCAATGTCATAATTTAGTTTCTGCTGGTTTTTTCCATACTTTTCTTGATATTTAGAAATTTAGACATCTGTGTTTGCGAATAAAAATAACTCTTATGCGGCTCTTTTGGTGGAAATTTGTCTGTGATATTATAATAGTGCATTGGATGGGTATTTATATTTTTTACTAAATTTTACATCTCAAACCATAACAAGTCGATGGTAGACTATAAGACTATTTTAAAACAATAATATTATTGAATTCTTGTCACTATTCCATTCACAAATCTTACTGTTCGAAATACAGAATAATGACATCGAATTAGAACATAGCCGGTTTTCGATTGTTACGCGATTCATACGAGGGCAGTGTTCTATCGCGTCGAAATAACGGTATTCCGCCGAATTTCTTATAAGACTCAGAGATTGCTGTACTCTACCAATTGAAAATAACATTCAAGATATAAAAGAAATTTGAGTGTTATAATACAGTTTTATAGTGTATGAAACATTATATTAGGTGTAGGTCATAAACGGTTGTATCGAAAAAGGACGAGGCGCAGATGCATTTTTCCATCCCCTGTAGTTTTTTTTTCTTGTAATAGATAAGTAGGATTTTTTATATATTTCAACGGATTCGTGTTCCCTCTTAAGTAAGTACTTAAGTACTAAAAATTACCTTGAGGGTTTCTGCCGTTGGGTTACCGATCCCGCTATATACGGTACACTTAAGATACCATATTAAAAAAAAACTACATACGATATGCCGATCACAAGAAAAATCATAGTTACTTCGATAAGAATTTATCAGAATTTGTAGATATTATTCCTGCAATAATAAAACACCAATGCCCCAATATCGATACCATCATTTCCCATCACTAGTACGAAACCGGCCGCGGCCGTCGCTAGGCGTACCGGATATTTGGTATAAAATACGTATTAGAGTTAGAAATGCAATCTTTTACCGAGAATCCGTCTGTCTATTAACGTATAGAAATATAGATACAATTCGGTATATTTTAGCCACTTAGATGTAAATACATAGAAATATCACTGTAGACATAAAAAAATATAGGTATGCGTAAGAACCTTAATAATTAACAAAAATGGTTTTTAAGTAGCTTTGGTAAATGAATAGAGAGGGGGGGGGAGGGGGGGGAGGGGGGGGGAGGGGGGGGAGAGAGAGAGATCTGTATATACTTACTTACTTTGGATACATGTTGCATACAATATGTATTTGTCTACCGATTATTATAGGAGTTCAGCAGACGGCCCACTTGATGGAAAGCGGTTACCATCGCCTATGGACAGTGCCAACCCCAAAGGTGCTACAATTTCGCTATTGCTCTCTTAAGGGAGACTGCAACCTGGTCACTAATGCCAGAACACAACTCAAGGTTGTTATGGCGACTTACTTTAGACCAGGGGTGGTTGCCATCGGGCAGTCAGCCAGTCAGTCGGGCAAATGCCCTATCACCTGGCTATGGGTTATTTTGTCGCCTCTTACGATAAGCCGTCCCAACTCAGGAAATTGTATCTGTCTCCTTTTCTGCACGGATAAAATAGAAACACAGAGTGTCTTCATAGAGAGGGACACAAATTTTACGACAAATTGTTTATCTTCGTTTTATCTATATAATCCCAAATTTAATACAAACTCGAAACATAAGCTTCTCGCTAGATGGCCCTATCAAGAAAGGCTGAGCCGACCACAGACTAAATTATTACCCGTTACCAGTTTGTCTAGTGCCAGAACAGGCTGAAACAGACCAAAATGTATTTGAACTTAAAAACAAGCTATGGTTCGGCCTAGACCCAGTATTATTAGAGGTCGCAACCATAGATATAATATCAAATAGAGAGTTTTTGTACATATTGTTAAAAAAGAAATTGTTGATGATATTTGTATTATCTCTATGTTAGGTTATAGTATAAACTTACTAAAGGATTTTTTTCATAAGAAATGTTCATAAAATGAAAACTACTGGACCAAACTACGTAAATTTTTTAGGGAACTAATTGGAAGCTATTCCGCGTCGAATAAAAAAAGAATCACGTAAATCGGATCATACATCACGGGGTAATCGGTGAACATACATAAAAAAAGATACCGACAAATTGAGAACCTCCTCCTTTTTTTGAAGTCGGTTAAAAAAGCAATGCAACAATACAACAAAATTTGTTAACTGACTCTATTTTCATGGAATTTCTTTTAACATTGACTATACATAAAGACATGTTAAGCAATTTTATTGTAATGTATAATTTATTTTCTTATAATTTTTTTGAGTCTATTATGAAAATTATATTTAAACTAGTTTTCCCGGCAGACGTCGTCCTGCCCGGTAAAAAATAGGGGTTGATCGTAGAAGGTTGAAAATTTAGGGTTGTATGTATTTTTAATGCTGTATCATAAAAAAATAGAAATTAAAAATTTTGTCTAAAAAATAAATAAAAAAATTTAGGGGTGGACTACCCCTAATATTTAGGGGGATGAAAAATAGATGTTGGCCGATTCTCATAGATATCAGATAAGCACAAAAAATTTCATCAAAATCAGTGAAGCCGTTTCGGAGGAGTATGGCAACGAAAACTGTGACACGAGAATTTTATATATTAGATAAATACTATTTTGCATTAAATTGAAACTTCCCTCCTGACTTTATAATGACGTTAGGGTATCTAAGTATTTTGTTGCTTTGTTTTTTTTGAATTTGTAATTTTTTTGTATAGCTTAATTTTCTTGTTAAAAAAATATTTGCTACTTAAACTTACCTTAGATTAAATGATTATGACAGAAAGAAAGAAAAACTTTATTTGCAAAAATAGAGACGCAATTACATTCCTTATAATATTAATTAACAAAATTGGGTCGTTTTCGTGTTACGCCAAAAGGAAGGTTTGCACAGTTGCACAGTTTCAGTGCAAACCTTCCTTTTGGCGTAAGACGAAAAGAAGATGACAAATGTTTACGCCTCACATCATATTCAAAATATAGCAGTATTTCTTTGTATTGCTATTATCTAGGTCTCGCGATGCATTCCTGGAAGAAGAAGAAGAATGAAAGTTTATTTGCCGAATGTGACACAGACAGAATATAACTAAGACTAGAAAAATACCTTTTGGTGTTGTATGCCGCAATTCAAATTATATTGCTGTGTCGGAAGATACTCCGCCATAGCACTGATTTTCAGTACCATTGTCTTTTTTCCTCTTGTTTATATTTAAATGAGGATGGTCTGTTCTTTCGTATATCTACAAAAAGACCTATCTATCAATGGGTGGAGTCAATGTGGTGAGTGGGTGAAAAAGCTTCATGATATAACCAGGCTAACCGGCTTTCATCTAGATCTAGGTCACTATAGTCCTTTATTTGCGAATGGAAATTAAAATATACTCTTCTCATAGAACTACACCTATTCTTGCGTAATGGGCCCTTATTATATTAATTACACTGTTCAACTGTGATTCCGTTGCCCTTGACTTTAACCTTTCAAATAATTTTGGACTAACAAATAGTAAAACTATGATTTTAGAATATTGACTCTAGTTATTTTTATAAGCTTTTATTTAACTTGCAATAGATGTACCAATGTATGTAAGTTAGGGTGGAATATTGCAAGTTAAATTTGACCAACTTTCCGGTTTATGATTGAGTTGAAATTTTGCGCGCATACGTATGTCGCGTGACAATGCAATAATTGGGTACCATGGAGCTGATCTGAAGATGGAGTCGGAAGGTGGCCATAGAAACTCCTGTACTAAGCAAGTAGATCCGTTTTGTTTGGGCTCGTTTTACTTGTCTTGGCTAGCACTCTGCTGCTACATGATATCCAGCATCTCAAAAGCTTGCATTTAAAAACCTTTTTAAAAATAAGTTATTTAAAGTTTAAAATTCATATTAAATTATTAATCTTAATTTTTATATAACACTAAAAAGCAGTGAGTATGAAAAAGACTATACCAATTATATATTTACTTTAACTGGATATGCCCGCGATTAGAAGTAGCTTAAGTTACTTCTTATAACATCAGCTATATGCCAATGAAAATTTCGTCAAAATTCGTCTAGCCGTTTCAGAGATTACCAGGAAGAAACAAAGAGACTTCTTTTTTATACGTAGGTACTGTAGTTACTTTCTTGTCTTAGGTTACGTTAGTTTCTTACTATTGTATGTCTTTCAAGACTACGGGCCATAAAAATGGCCCGGACTTTTGGAAGCGAACACGTAGAGACCCCTTGACAAATTTAATGTAAATGTGACGTGACACTGACCGGCGATTGTCCTTGTCTGCACTATATATTAATGCATCCAAGGACAAGCCCCGGCCAGTGTAGGACTATTGTGGGAAATGTGATAAGTTTCTTTATTATTATATGGAAAACACCAAATTAAGTTAAAGCTACTTGTTACTGCAAGTTTGACACGGGACGTAGCCGTGGGGCAGAATCTAGTCTTTTATATAAGATAGAAGTTATATGTACGTACAATAAAGAGTTATCTATCTAAAGGTTCCCTTTTTTCCAAAATGCCTACCCTAGATACCTAAGAAATAAATTATTTACCACAATCTAGGTAGAAGTATTGGCCTTTGTAAATTAATTGTAAGTTGTAACAATATTTTTTGCAAATTCACCTAGTAAGCGGCGTGTCGCGATAAAGTAGTCAGCCGCTTGTTCGTGGCTCCCAAGAGAGGCATACACACAGGGCTCGGCTCAATCCAGATTTCTTGTACGCACTGCGGTCGAAAACGCCGCGGTTTATTTATGGTATTGGCCTTTGATATTTGATAACATAGAAATTATATATTGTCGCCTCATGTCAGTGACATGCTATAATAAAACATGTAGCAATAATAGGTAATCGCTATATCCAATCGTATTTGATTAGATGATTCGATAAACATTGTCATGCGGAATATTTACACAAACATATTGTGACGATATAATAATAATAATAACAGATGAATGTAAAGGTGTCTCTTGATTGCTAATATAAGTTTAAAACCTGAATCAGTCTCTTATTTTAGATTCCGGTCAGCTCAGAAACCGCTGACCGTCACTTACACAAGCATATTGTGACAATATAATAATATTGTAGGATACTTGTTTCAAACTAGACACTTTGCTTACGTGATTTATTTCATCCCTTGATATGGATGGAGATGACTTGATATGCACCGGTGTGCACACGCTTGCACTACCCTGATGAGCGACGTTCGGACTGATGCTAAAAGCGCATACTTATCTAATTGCCGAGTCGGGAAAATGTACGTACTTACTTCGTACAAATATATTGGTATCTTGTTGAAGAGTCGGATGCAGAAGGTAGCTCTGTTGGACACGACCCGTATTGTGAGGAGACACCTATGTCTGGAGCCTTAACCAAAGGTAGCCTGGACCCTAGGTCCTACTGCCGGCGGAAATCAGTAAAAAACATTAATTGATGTACATGTGTTATCGGTAATATACAACGGATGACTTTGGGGCAGATTCCAGACACCCAGACCATAGTAAATATTTTTTACATTTTTAAACGCATTGTACAAACTCGAACCATTTACACATTTTTAAAATATATACATAGCAAGGTTTTTAACGCTAATTCTTTTTAATTTAACATGGTGGGGCTCCATCTGCAATAATGTTATAGCTAGAGGTCGTTTTACACGATATGGCGATGGGTTTAATGCGTTATTTGAAATGCGACATTCTTAGTGACGTTAAATATTGACAAATAACGTATGTGCACACACTAATGTGGTTATTTTTTTTGCTATAAATAAGATGTAATCGGCCAGAGCCTAAATCATTGACACTAATGCAGATGAAGCCCGAGTAAGAGGTGACAGATTATAATTGGTAATGTTCATTGAAAACGTGATGTTTCAGGAGCACAGTGCGTGAGGCCATAGGCAGCGCGTGCCGCACTAAGTTTGTCAGAAGCGCGATTTACGGTAATAGAAATATGAGTTATTCAGCGTGCGCAGGCGGCTGGCGCGGCAGCGGCCCCTTTACGATTGTATTCTCGATGATCTCTCGCAGATAAAGGTTTTATTGTCCGCCTCAAGGAGTCAGTATGCGTTTAATAACGCGAATGTGACATTTTTGATACGTGCCCTCAAGCCCTTATTTACGTTTATTGGTGTTCGAGCCGGTTTAAGCTGAGGGGGGATTTTTACGAGGGCATCTAGGCGACGGCTGTGGATGAGAAGCTGTCATCTCTGACAAATGTCTTACAATGAGATTATTTTTTATATATATACTTAGTCATGGAAGCCCAAGATCTTATGGTTCCTAGCAACACCAACGTCCTTGAAGATTTTTTGGGCGATGGAAGAGATTCCATAGACGCGTTCTTTTATCAGATTTATTATTGTATAATAAAATAAAAATTAGTATTTAAAGATAAAAAAAAATAATAATTTATAAATGCGAAAGTGTGGATAGATATTAGTTGCTCATTACGCCAGACCGGTTGAACAGATTTTATACGTGCAAGAACGGAGAAAGAATACAATTTCCTGCGACCGGGCGGCCTGTCGTAAGAGGCGACAAAACAACCCACAGCCAGGTGGTAGGGCATTTGTCCGACTGGATGACTACCAACCCTGGTCTAAAGTATGTCGCCATAACAACCATGAGCTGTGTTTCGGTACTAGTGACCAGTTCGCTTTTAAGAGAGCAGCAGCGCATTTGAAGCACCTTTGGTGTTGCAAATATCCGTAGGCATTGGTAACCGCTTTGCATCAAGTGGACCGACTACCTGTCTGATGAACTCCTACAAGTAAATTTCTGTAGCATTCTACCACCCAGCATTTCTTTAATCACTAATGATAGTAAATATTTAGCTCAAATTTATCTAAATTAAATAATAATTTAGTGAAAAGTAATTTCCAAAAAAAAATTGTTGATATATTTTTTAAATCTATGCCGCTATTTACCAGTGGCTGTAAAAAAGTTAGGACATAAGGCATGTATTATCTATGGTTCGCAAAGTTTTCTAAATTTTTTGACCGCACGAATTGTTTCCCAGGGACGAAAATGTGCTGTTTTCATCCCTTCCAGAATATAAGAAATAAAAACATATTATTATAATGCGTTTGTCAGCAGTACAATGCGCTATTTACTAATGTAGATACTTTCATAAGTAAGTAATTTATATCAATTTAAAATCCAAATTAAAAATGTTATAACGTTGATGACTTACACTTTTTTATACTCTTCTTTTTACTATTTTATTAGTAATTAATTATTGTGATTACTTTTATATTCGGACATATGACCGTATTTTCGTGTTTTTTATAAGCTTTTATTAAACTTGTAATGGATGTAAGTATGCATGTAAGTTCGGGTGAAATTTGCAATTTAAATTTGACCAACTTCTAGGTTTCCGATTAGGCTGAAATTTTGCACACATGTATATCGCGTGACAATGCAATAATAATGTAACATGCAGCTGATCTGATGATGGTGTCGGAAGGTGGCCATAGGAACTCCTGTACTAAACAAGATAGACCCGTCGTGTTTGGGCTCGTTCTACTTGTCTTGACTAGCAATCTGCTGCTACATGATATCCAGGATCTTAAAATATTTTATTTAAAAACCTTTTTAAATATTCAAGTCGTTTGAATAGACATTTTATGTAACTTTCCTGAAATTTTTGTTTTGCTGAAGCACAACAGTTGTGTATTGAGTTTTTATTATATTTACTGTTTTTGATCATTAGTATTTATTTTCTTAAAGACTATAACGTGTGCTAGCGAAAATTCGTGCGCGTTGTCTTGTCGTTTGTTATTAACCAGGAATAACCAACTGTGAAGCTCTTATGAATAATCGGCAGACAAACCCACATATTGTACATTCCCAAATTAAGCAAGTTGGATTGTGTAATGGGAGAAAATTTGTTTCCGAAATTTGCCATACCAGAAATCGAACCCGGAGCCTTGGCGTTGCAGTAAGCCGTCAAAAGCTTAGCCCGCTCAATCCCAAAGGCCGTCAAACACAAACGCCGCTCTAACAGACAGACAACCATTTTTTTATATCTTAATATAAAGTAGTATATATATATACGAGAGATTATGTATAAACAAAATTTTTGAATACAACTGCAGTGCCACCTACCGGGTCTTATAATGATTCTAAACCATTCTCAAACCCACCTGGCCACACACAAAAAAAATCATCGAAATCAGTCCAGCCGTTTAGGAGGACATACATACATTCATAAGGTAACTGGTGCCGCCATGTAATTTCAAACTATCTTCTAATATATTTAAGTTCTCACTTCAAATCTGACGTCGCGGTATCTTTTTTCACGCACGTCAATCATTCACTATCATGACATCAATAGATTAAAATATAATCGTCCCGGACTTTGTAAATATATAAAGTAAAATAACATAAAATATACCGCGCCTGCAACACATAAATGTGTATATTATGTAAATAACCCGCTCCGCACCGCAATCGTATATATAACTAGCTGTCCCGGCAGAAAAACGTCCTGCCCGGTAAAAAAAAAAATTAAGGGTGGACTACCCCTAACATTTAGGGGGATGAAAAATAGACGTTGGCCGATTCTCAGACCTACCCAATGTGCACACAAAATTTCATGAGAATCGGTCCAGTCGTTTCGGAGGAGTATGGCAACGAAAACTGTGACACGAGAATTTTATATATTAGATAAACATATATAATAAAAAATACAATAAATACAAAAACATCAAATAAAATAATATAAAACTATAACAGTTGGAGCGAAGTGAAGTAGACTGAGAAGCAGAGGAGCAGCTGCATCTCGTGCTCATTAATCAGGTACGTGCGTGTTCATTCTCAATTTCCCATCAAATTGTCTCGTACTACTTTTTCTGTAAAATTGGCACAGCTCGCTTATTACAAATCCAGCGCCGCCGCAACAGAAACAATAATTATTTATTGGTTGAGTCTATTCGTACGGGTACCGTACGAATAAATATAATTTATTCGTCTAGTACCCGTACAAATAGTCACGTCGAATGGCCGAGTCTATTAATACGGGTACTGTACGAACCATTTATAATTATTAATACGGGTACGGAAAATGTTCTTAAAAAGGCTCGGCCAAAAAAAAAACCTAACCTAACCTAATTAAAGATTGAAAATAAGTATTTTACGAAGTTCTTCCAATCCATACAAGAGCAGTACGCAAATACTCGCGTATACTTTGTAGTAACATATAAGCAGATCTTGTGTAGTAACATATAAGCAGATCTTGTTCCGTAATGTACAGCGCCAGTACACATAGGGACTAATCGTGTATGTGTCGGAAAATTATTTTTGGGTGGTTTAAAAAAAAAATAACCACGAAGGCTAACCTATATTAAAAATGTTCCGATTTGTTCATAATAAATAAATGTGCCGTGTATCTATACCCCACCCTCATTTTAGAATTTATTTATTTATTTTTATTTTCATGTTTTCAATAATTCTTTAAAACATGTCATTAAAAAAAACCTAACCTAACCTAATTAAAAAACAAGCTAATCATCCAATTCATTCTTAATTTTTTTTAAATAATTGAATGTCTGTACGAATAAATATAATTTATTCGTCCAGTACCCGTACAAATAGTCACACATGTTTCCCCTGTCTTCTATGGTATTTTTTGGGGCCCATGCAGGAAGTGGCGAGTCACCGTCTGCCCATTTTTCCATGTTCCCCGACCATTGCGACGGGCAAACGCCATAGTCCCCATATTCCCAGACCACTAGTACCACTAGCAATTCACCCCTACAGCCCGGTACTTTTTGATCTCAATTCCCACAATAGTCCTACAGTGGCCGGGGCTTGTCTTTGGGTGCATTATTATATGGTGTAGACAGGGATAATCGCTGGTCAGTGTCATGCCACATTTACATTAAATTTGTCAAGGGGCCTCTACGTGTTGGCCTTCCGATGGCCCTACGCAAGCCCTCCAAATGTCCGGGCCATTATAGCCAATGGTTTTCAAAGACATTATTTTAAAATTATAAAATACATAATTAGCCAGGATTCTTATATATTTGAACCTACAAATTCGTGTTTTTGTCTACTCATGATGTAAAGTCGTCATTTCTACAATAACGCAAGTTGAAATGTGCGAATCCGAGTAGCGGAGATGTGCGGAGCGGTTCTGGAGTGCGATCGTAAACTTATGGAAATCGCACTTTGATTTTATACGACTTACATTAAAAGAACCCTTTCGCTATATACTCGGTCCGTTTCATTCAATTTGTCTAACCTATATTCGAGCTTGTGGAATAATAACGTAAAAATGGGCCTCTCTCTCTCTCTCTCTCTTTTTTCATCTTCACGAAAAGGCGTTACGGCCGTGGTGAAAGGCGGCATAATTTTAGAGTAGACTTGGTGAGACGCAGCATAATTTTAGAGTAGACTGGATGTTTTAGTAAACCTGCGAAAAATTGAACTGTGTACTGGCATATATAGTAGAAGTAAGACTTTCACGGACAAGTTGAAAAACGAATCGCAACGTACAAGTGGAAAAACAAATCGCAACGAAAGTGTGGAAAAACGAATGGCAACGGAGAAGTGGTAAAACAAATCGCAGCAAAATTTTAATTTAAAGTTTTACGGGCAGGTTTTCAAATTGGACAAGTAAACAATTTGCCTGTATCATCGTATCGTATCGTCTTTCCACTTGTCCGTTGCGATTCGTTTTACCACTTGTCCGTTGAAGTCTCACTTCTAATATGTGTCCCGGCACACATTTCGATTTTTGTCACTTGAGTTTCGTCCCTCTTCATTAACGCCCATGCCACCTTAATCTCCTTCCTCTCAATTTTTCAGTCACTGGTGCAACTTTCAAAGATCTTTATGTACTCATTCCTTAACTTATCCTTCTCCTCCTTAAAACAGCATAATACGTTGCGAAGCGGTACAAAACGTAGGAAGGGAATTCAGATTATAATTCAATGATGTACTTTAATAGCACAGTATTTTTGTTCTCATTTCCCATAATAGTCCTACACCGGCCGGAGTTTGTCGTTTGGCGCATTATTATATGGTGTAGTCAGGGATAATCTCCGGTCAGTATCACGGCACATTTACTAGTACATTGAATTTGTCAAGGGGCCTCTACGTGAGGGCCTTCCTATGGCCTCACGCAAACTCCAAAAGTCGGGCCATTTTTATGGCCCGTGGTCTTCAAAGACTTACATAATAATATTAATGTTTTCAACATAAAACTTATATTTATTATCAAAATGGGTATCTTTCCAATATGCCAAAGTGCGTACACAATGAGAACAAGGAAAACCGACCGAAAATATGGTGTTCCAACCAAAGCCCTGAGAAATTGTTGATTAAAATAACGCTTTGCTCTGTTTGCAACGCTTTCCGGCAACAACAACTTTTTGCTGGTACCGTATCCCTATTCTGGAACATGGTGGATATTTTAAGGAAATACATATATTCAATTCATAAACTACTGCCTGCAAGTTTGTTGGCATTAATCTTCAATATTTTTTTATTGTATGCATTCAACAGGCTGTCGGCAAACCTGATGGAAAGCGGTTACCATCGACTACGTATATCTTTCACACCAAACGTGTTAGATAGTAATGTGCTGCTGTTCTTTAGTTGGAGACTGGAACCTAGCCACTAATGCCGCAACACATCTCAAGGTTATAATAAAACTACGTTTTAACGGTTTGAAGCGCGATAATTTATTTGATTTTGTTTACTACGACGTTTCGTCCGCTTTTCACTGGCTGTTGTCAAGGACGACAAAGATGACAATCGTCCAAATGTATACAAGTCGCGAAAACTTAAGAAATTTTTACAACTAAAGCTTTTTATGGCGACATACTTTAGACCAGGGGTGGTAGTCATCCAGACGGGTGAACACCCTACCACCTGTGGGTTGTTTTGTCGCCGCTTACGACAGGCCGCCCCAACGCAGGAATTAACATTCTTTCCTCCGTGCCTGCACATACGCTGAAAACCTTACCTTCGTCGTCGTACCAGCCATTTTAGCACCGGCTTGGCGTGCGACGATAGCAAGAGACCAGACGGAATGACACTCGGCTCTTGGAAGGTGGGATGCGAATTGTGTTGACACACTGGTCCCTTCACGTCTTCCATTGACCGAGTCAAGGGTAGGCAACCGCCGCTATAGCTGAAGACGTATAGTGAAACGGCGCAAATAAGAAAAAAGTTACATTTTTGTGCTTTTTTGTGGGTTGTAACATTAGGTCCGTGAGGTCCTTTGGCCAACAGTTTCTTTAAAGACATTTGTAAGAAACTCTTTGACACTACCCATGATCAGAAGACTGGCTCTACTAAAGACTAGACGTGGCTGTGAGTTGTTTTGTCGCCTCTTACGACAGGCCGCCCGGTCGCATAATTTTGTATTATTTCTCCGATCCTGCACCTATAAAGTCTTCTTGAAGTTAGTTGTGCAATTGTTAAAAATGTATTTATTGTAATATTTTCTTAACAGAATACGCCGGTGAATGAAAGTGTTTACAAACACTTCAGCAGCGATTTCTCGTCAACTCGCTTACAACGGAGACTGGGATACAAAAACTGTGCCGAGGAATGCACAACAACTTTTGTTGGGAAATTCAATTATGGTCACATTCGGCTTAGTCATTGACGGTCGTGTGTATTCAGATAGAGATTGTATTCTCCAATATCTAATATATAAAATTCTCGTGTCACAGTTTTCGTTGCCATACTCCTCCGAAACGGCTTGACCGATTTTGATGAAATTTTTTGTGCTTATCCGGTATCTATGAGAATCGGCCAACATCTATTTTTCATCCCCCTAAATGTTAGGGGTAGTCCACCCCTAAATTTTTTAAATTATTTTTTAGACAAAATTTTTAATTTCAATTTTTTTATGATACAACATACAAAAATACATACAACCCTAATTTATCAACCCTCTGCGACAAACCCCTATTTTTACCGGGCAGGACTACGTCTGCCGAAACAGCTAGTTGTATATAGATTTTTAGACCTTATTAATATACTTTTTTCAAACGAATTATCCATTTACTTATTTAATAACAACTTTAATTATAAACCGAGTTTTTGGACGTAAATTTTGCAAATATATTTAATTAAATTGAACACTCCTGCGCATGGCTCAACTTTCTATAATAATGATTTTACCGTTAAGGCTATACAGCTTTGGAACGCCCTTTCTACATAACTAGATATAATTTTAGTCTTTAAGTTCATTTTTTTATAGATGTATAATAGAGTGTTATCTATCTATCTAGTATTAGTATATCGACGCCCCCATACAATAATCCAGGGTCAAAAAATTCAAAATTTATAGAAAAATAATGTGTTTTGTTTCTGTAAAATAAATATAACGATATATTTTTGATACCTGTATCAAAAGTACACAAATTCAAGAATAAATAGTTCTTTTCATTTCATATCACGTATGAAAAAGAAAATTAAAACAACAAAAAACAATCCGCAGTCGGTAGGATTCGAACCTACGCTCCCAGAGGGAATCTGATTTCTAGTCAGACGCCTTAACCGCTCGGCCACGACTGCTGCGTGGTCCAAATATAAAAACTTATATTATACGAGGTAAGTTGACTTTCACTCATATGCTCGTAAACATGACGTATGCAACATCTGGTTTTTAATAACATTATCTAGGTCACCTTACATAACCATTATGGACTAGCTGAGCCCGCTGCTTCGACTTGAAAATATTGTGATTTTTTTTATTTTCTTTATATATATCTTCGCACTAGCTGCGCCAGCGGTTTCACCCGCTTGGTGAAGGAGAATTGTTATATTTTGGATATTTATCACTATATCTTCATAAGTTTCATCAAAATCCATTCAGTAGTTTTTGCGTGAAAGTGTAACAAACATACATTCTTACAAACTTTGATTTATAATATTTATATAGAGATTGCAATGTCGTCGGAATTTAAGTGTATAGTATACATTAATTATTGTGTATTGTGTAACCGAACACGACAAGTCCAAACGTAATGAAGAAGATCGTAATTCCATAAAACGCGCAAAGTTCGTCACTTATTAGATTCCCGATTGTAGTACACACTTGCTTCGCTCGTGGTTATCGCTTGACTAGCCCGCCCTCCATCAGGTCTTTGTTTTATACTGCGCAACTGCAATGTCCCCGTATCTAAGTCGACTTAATCAGACACACCTGGCTAATGACCGCTATAAGAGATTACAATACAAGAATATGCTATTTGCCAATAAGTGAACAAAATAAGACGACCATAAAAGAATTTCAATAGTAGTAATTTAAATGCCGACGGGTAATAAATATGCTTTGATTCAGATATGCAGGTGGATAATGTTTTTGTCGGGACCTGAGTTGTAACAATATTTTCATCAACCTCGTTTCATCTTCACATCTGCAAAACACTTGATTATATTTGGAATGAAAAGCACTTGGACAGTTTCTCGATGGTGCTTATATTCTTTGTTCACATACGCCGTCCTTGGTCGTAATTTTGTGTCCTATGGACTTCTTACCCGTTTGATCCCTCCGTCCCCTGTTACTCGTCCTGAAGGGGACATGAATATGATTTTCATATTATTTATGGGTCAATAGACCAAATCTCATTGAGATTTTTCATATCCAATAGAAAATAACTCTTTTTTTTTCGAAAGGATGATACATTCACCTCAATAACTCTTCAATATAATTTATTTGTGAAAAACATTTGTATATTATATCAAATATATATTAATGTTTAACCAAGTATTGAACAAATAAATTTGATTTGATTTATAATATTGTTACGAGTTACGCAGGACTCGAATTATAATGCCGTTGAGTTAGTACAGAATTTATTAGAACTGTACAAACACGTATAAAACAGGTACAAATATAACGGGATACAACCAGTACACGATTCTATAACACGCGCAAAGTCCGTCACGATATCGCTCATCGAATGTACGTCTTACTCGTATCGTAATCCTCGATTGACTGCCCCTCTCTGCCTTGGGCCATTGGTTTATAATGCACCGATCCATACCTGGTAAGCTTCGACGTAATACGAACAACAAGGACTAGTTCGACACTAATGACGGCCATAAAACAAGTACAATAACAACAGAATGACTTTCTTAATTACAAATTCTAAACACAAAGTAAACAAAATATTTTCTAAATAGTAGTAGGAGGTAATAAACTGCGCTTTATGACAGGCAGGTGTGCGTTTCATTTTGTCGTTATGTAAAACTATTGTATACTAGCTGACCTGGCAAACGTTGTTTTGCCATATAAACGATAACTTCTGCCCGCGCCTTTGCCCGCGTGGTGAGGTTTTTTTAACTATCCCACGGGAACTCTTTAATTTTTCTGGATCAAATGTATCCTATATGTTGACCAGGGATATAAGCTACTACCATACAAAATTTCATGTAAACCGGTCCAGTTGTTGCGGAGATTAGCCGTTACAAACAGACAGACAAACAGAGAAACAAGAAATTAAAAAAAAATCTAAATTAGTTATATTTCACTTCTTACATCCACCTGACTCGGTTTTTAGCATTTTTTTTCATTGTACAGAAATTTGACCTCTACAATTTTATTATATGTATAGATATACACTAGAATGTACCCGCCACTTCTCCCTGCTTGACTTGAAATTCTGGCTGCATTCCCGGGACACAAATATCACATTTAAAAAAATAATGTAAGCTATGGTTTCAGTGGAAACTGTGTCGGCATAAGCTAAATGTTATGCACCCGAACAATTTCAAACGGCTCCCGGGAAATTCCCGTGGGATTCCCGCCGATAAAAAAAAATATTAAATTAAATATTCGATTTCCATTTTTGCGGCAGTTGTGACAATTATGACTTCAGTGACCGAAATTTCCGACACAAGTGATCGACCATTATGAGGCTAGTGATTAAATATTATGACACCAATGACCTGTCATTATGACGCTACTAAACGATCATTATGCCGCCAATAGACCACCACTGTGATGCTATTGCTTGACCATTCCGACACGATTATAATAGCACACATCAATTATTAAACATGTGTTGTTGGATTTACATAATGGTTATTATATTGACTGAATAAAAGGGTTCGTCCTCCACAAATTACACAGACAGAGGTAACACCAAAGTCATTCTGCAAGTTAGCCCAAATTTGTTCTGAGTTATAAAGCTTTGATCAATCACTGTCATTATTTTACATTCATTTACTTGTCACTGATGTTAATCGCGACTAAATCGCCTGTCGCAGCTTACACTAATATCGGTTTAATAGTTTGTTTGTTGTTTTGTATGACCTCTAAAATGTATTACAGATTTTAAGCCATCGAAATCTTTTATTAATACGCTTTTATTAGCTTCACACGTATGTTAGTATGTAACGGAATCTTTCAAGTTAAATTTGATCAACGTCCCGGTTTCCGATTAAGCTGAAATTTTGCATGTATGTGTATATCGCGTGACAATGCAATAATATGGTACCATGGAGCTGATCTGATGATGGAGTCGGAAAGTGGCTATAGGGACTCCTGTACTAAACAAGATAGACCCTTCGTGTTTGGGCTCGTTTTTACTTGTCTTGGCTAGCACTCTGCTGCTACATGATATCCAGGATCTCAAAAGCTTGTATTTAAAAATAACAAATTAAATAATAAACATAACGTTCCATTTTATCATAAGAGTGTATTTAGTTCTTTTTTCAAAGTTTCCAAGGAGAAGGGAATTAAATAACTAAATAATCACTTAAAAAATGAAAAATAAATAATAGTTTTAAAAAAACTAAAAAATTCGCTTTTATGCAGTGGAAAGCTACATTATTCTTGAGTGACATAGGGTATTTCTGATTGTGATTAATATGTTTTTCTGATGCCCATCGAATTGGGCACAGGTCAGCTAGTGATCCTATAAGCCTCTGTAATAATTATGAATAAGGGAATGGATTTTATATTTTATTTTATATACGTAAGTTCATTAAAGAAACTAGCTGATCAATCCAGAAACTTGTTCTCTCATTTAATATTAAGAGAAGCTCTTTAAGGGTCTATTCAGACAGAGTAATCAGTCAGCGCATAAGTAAATGCTAAGAAAATAAAGTGAAGCAATAAGTATAGGAATCGCTTAATAAGTTGGAGGGAACTAACTTCCTTTGCCGTATTGCTCCCAGGGTTCCTGATTTATACATGGGGATGCAGACTGGCGGCTAAAAAACGCCATTAAAAAATTAGATATATATTTCTACATATCACAAGCTTTTTATTGTGTTGTATAATTTGTTTCAAGTAATAAAAGTTACTGATTAAACATTATTAATAAAAATATATATGTCACAGCCAAAGTAATAAATCCGGATATTATGTATAATATCTAACCATTATTTATAATGTCTACTCAGTTTAGATAGTGATTATTGACACAGAATTAATCACATTAACCAGCTATTTTATATGATATCTTCGAAGACTTGGATAATGTGATAAAACAAGTGGATATAGGTAAAGATCATAAAATTATATAAACACGGCACATTTATTTATTATGCACAAATCCGAACTTTTTAAATATAGGTTAGAAGGCTAAGGCGGGTGCGAAGCGAAGCGGAGCAACCGCCTTAGCCATCGTGGTTATTTTTTTTTATCCACACAAAATTAATTTTATATCTCAAGTAATAAATAAATGTGCTATATATCTATACCGCACCCAAAATTATATTTCAATTTGCCCAAGAATTAAAATAACATTACATACATACATAACTTCACGCCAGGTCCCTTGCGGGGTAGGTTGTTGTTAACATTGCCATAGATAATAATTCTACGTTAATTAACATTGTTATAAAATTATTTAACTTTAGTTTATAAAGTAAATTTAAAGCTCACTAGCCATAAAACAAAATTTAAAAAAAAAACACAGTGTTCAATACAAGTATTTGGTATCACTCTTTAAAGACTACAATAATAAAATATTTAATTTATTACTTTGGCTAACTTCAACCCGCTATTGTGAATATTATCCGGATAAAGTGATTAATTTATCACATTGTCTAGTCAATTTGGCTATTATATATAATAACCAGTCATTATATATAATGGCTATTTAATCACTATGGCTGTAACATATATATACATACATATACCTGCAAATATGGAATAATTCATGACTTAATCATCTCATAAATATATCATTATCTAAGAATTTTATATCATCGAGGTCATCACAGCTGGTAGAGACCTCACATAACCAAATGCTATTAGGAAACGCAGCCTGCGGTTCAGGAACGTTGCTAGCGGACAGTTATCCGTCTATCCGTGCAGGAACGGAGAAAGAATACAAATTCCTGCGGCCGGGCGGCCTGTCGTAAGAGGCGACAAAACAACCCACAGCCAGGTGGTAGGGCATTTGCCCGACTGGATGGCTACCACCCCTGGTCTTAAGTATGTCGTCAAAACCATCTTGAGTTGTGTTCCGGCATTAGTGACCAGGTTCCAGTCTCCCTTAAGAGAGCAGCAGCGCAATTGTAACACCTTGGTGTTGTAAATGTCTATAGGCGATGGTAACCGCTTCCCATCAAGTGGGCCGTCTGCCTGTCTGCTGAACTACTGCAATAAAAAAAAAAAAAAAAAAAAAAGTTACGTAGTACCCATACTTTAGTCAGTTATTTTTTATGCATAATTAACTATATATATTGTTAAGTATTATTTATCACTCGTTAAACTTGTATTTTGGTTTTGAAGCTTACATAATACTATTTATAAGCTATTGCATAGCTTTTATCGCGGGCTTTGAGCGCGGCGATCGAATCAAGACATTCCGTAACGAAAATAAAACCTAACACCCCCCACCCCGCCTACCATGTAGCTCTGCCGAGCGTTCGCTTACCGTGTATGTATATGGTACGACTGTACGAAGCTCGCACGAATCGAGACGAGCTGTTCCGAAATCGGACGAATACGTAAGCAGCTGTTTGTGAGAAAGTATATAAGTGTATAGGTAATTAGGTATCTATCATATCTTTATAAGGCCAAACTCATCGCATGTGCGCCCCGTAAGTATACATGTAGGTATATTATGTATTGTATACATAGGTGTATCTATGTACAACAGTGAATAGCATTTGCTGGTGAATAGCTGTACGCGTAAAATTTGTGTATAAAGTGTTTTAAATATTAATAAACAAAGTGCATTTATTAATGAAGAAAGTGATGAAAAAATAGTGAAAGAAAATGAGTGATAGCTTAAAAAATACTGCATAAATAAATAATTATAATTGGTTGATAAAAAATGCTATGCAATAGCTTTACCGCGGCAGTGCCCGAGGGCCACAAGGAGTTTTTTTATTATGTGTATGGCCAGTTCACATGCAGTAGAAGTTAAAATTCAGAGAATATACTCACAGGTAATTCTTCAGTAACTTATACTAATGTAAATATAATTCGTTTGGCCTATATCCAACAACATTTTATAATTCCAAATAAACTTCTTAAGCATCACTTTCAATTGTTCACTGTGTTAATCTAAAATATATTATTATCGGTTTTATTTCTGTCCAAATTGGACCTATGCTTAATCATCGGTCTTATGGACTCTCTAATATGTGCTTCCCAATAATCGTATCACATTCTCTCGCAGGCTTAGTCCTACAGATTTATGTGTTTATCTCTTTTTTGTGTCACTTTTTCGTTTTATCGAGTTCCAAATCACAACGATTTAAAAAAGTTTATGTTCAAAAATCTTAAGGAAGTATTTCTACAAAATTGCATATATAAATTCGAAATTCTGTTAAATTTCTTATTCTTTGTGTACCGAACAATATTTAGCAGTAATTAAAAAATAGTCGAACAAACATAAATACTCGTAGGTTTAACTACAAAAAAATCCTTGCTGCACTATATAATGTTAAAAACCGACTTAACTTGACCTATTAAAACAAACGCACAACTAACTCAAACATAAGTAATAACTAACTCACACAAAATAACAAGTTACTGAAACATAAAATAATAACTAACTCAGTGTACCCAATAAACAGCCAGTCTGCGTCCAACCCTAGGTGGGAAGGTAGAAACCTATGCCTTATAAAAGCAGTGAAACAAAACTGGCTCACAGCTCAAAGGGAACTTTGAACGCAGAAGTATGCAACGAAGATGGATAGCAGTGGCTTTTGCCTCAATCAGACACGAATTATAGATCTTCGAATGTATTATTACTATATAAGAAAATTTTTAAAATTTAATATATATAATGTATTTAACGATTTAGAAACTAGAGGAAAACTTTGAATTGGTAGCCATATCTAGGGGAGCTATAACATTGTTGCTATAAATCCCTCTCTCCTCAGTTCATATGTTGTATCCATACATATAATTAAAGTGTACAGTCGAATTCCTGTACAATGAAAACAAATGCTAAAAATCGGGGGATGTAAGAAGTGAAATGAACTAATTTAATATTTTTTCAAAATTTTTGATTCTCTATTTATCTCTCTGTTTGTACCGGCTAATCTCCGAAACGACAGGACCGATTTAAATAAAATTTTGTATGCTGGTAGCTTATATCCCTGGTCAACATTTAGGATACTTTTGATCCCGAAAAATTAAAGACTTCCCGTGGGATAGTTAAAAAACCGCACCACGCGGACGAAGTCGCGGCCAAGAGCTAGTTTTTCATAATATATATATCTCTGTCGGGCTCTTTATTTGAATACGTACAAAAGTTATATTACAATTACTTTTCAAAGAATGAATGATATTGTAATGAAAAAAATATTGTTACCGTCGCAATAATGACATACTAAGAATTCTTTTTAAATTCCTTACATGTTATGCAAAATATAAGCGTTATACAGAAGATAGTATAAAAGGCTAGAGCGAGCAGCTATGTAAATTCAGTTAAGCTAATGTAATAAGATATCTGCATATATAGTTGTTGCGGACAGAGAGCACCGCTTCTCTCCACGCCCCGCATACCTCCGAGCCCCATAGCTCGCACAGTTAATATTAGGATACTGGTGTCATTTCTGCCTTATAATTCGTCACAATTGATTGCAAGATAAAAATGGAAAGTCGTTTATGATTTTACGTATTCATACATGCAGCAGTCGTGGCCGAGCGGTTAAGGCGTCTGACTAGAAATCAGATTCCCTCTGGGAGCGTAGGTTCGAATCCTACCGACTGCGAATCTAATTTTTATTAGTTTTAAGCCTTTCTAGTATTTATAAGGTTCTATAATAAAATTTTGCAAAAATGGAATCCTTGTTTATTTTAGTTCGTTAGTCTTCCGTAGTTCAGCGGTCCTTGTAGGTCAAAGTTATTTTTTCTCAAAAACTTTGTGTTGGAAATAGCGCCATGTTTAGTACCATAGTTCAGCCAGTACAACACTAGATGGCGTTATCTCTCAATTAAACATACTGTTACACTCGGGTCCCAACAAACACAAAATCCAACTGCATATCTGAGACACAGCACATTTATTACCCGGAATTTGAACTAATAACATTAAAATTCTTTTATGGTCGTCTTCTTTTGTTTACTTATTGGCATATTACCTCCTATTGTTGCATTGTAATCATTAGCCAGATGTTACGGATTTAAAGTACAAGCTGATTCTAGGAAATTCGGTCCACGCTGCTGGGCGGACATATTGCATTTGTGCAGTATATAAGAATGGCCCAATTGAGGGAGGAGTTAGTCGAGCGAGAACCACGAGCGAAGCGAGACGTGTCTATGGTCTAATCGGGAATGTAATAAGTGACGGACTTTGCGCGTTTTATTGAATTACGACCTTCTACATTACGTTTGGACTTGTTGTGTTGGGTTATATTTGTACCTGTGTTATGCGTGTTTGTATAGTTCTAATAAACTCTATAGTAATTCTAACGGCATTTTAATTCAAGTCTCACGACTCATAACAATACTATTATTTGACACACGCAAATTTACAGGATTCCTCTACTGATTTCATATTTCAGTTTAATAAACGAGTTCAGCAAATAAGTATGTTTCAATTAATAGTGCCACTAATTGCCTAGGATTGTTGTTTTTTTATTTGACTTGATTTTGTTTTGTTGGTCCGAAGACCTCACAACTTTACCGGGGGTTTTGGGGCGAGCGCCTTCGCAAGGCGCAAATACCAACTTACCCCACTAACTAGTATGATAATGTGTTTTACACATAAAAGAATAGGCATTAAAATAATGTATTATGCTGGGATGTACGCGCGACTTCGTCCATCCCTGACTATTCCCAGGACGGATTCCCACGGGATTCCCAGGACAAAACAACCACAGTTTTAAAAAAGAATATAGACCCGTTTGAATGAAAACTGTGTCGGAATAAGCTAATTTTTTTGCAACCGAAAAATTTCAAACCACTTTCGGTAAAATCTCCACGGTAGGTTTGTAACGGAGGCCTTCTTAGCGGAGGCGGAGGCGGATGCAGAGGCGACGGATTTCACCTCCGCGGACGCGGAGGTTAACGGAGGTGGAAGTGAAATTGGATGTAGAATAAAATAGTAGTTTATGGTTTATTAAAATTATCAATAGTACAACATATTTATTTTGAATCAAATAAGTATGTACTACGTCTAACAAATCCATGCAATTCGAAAGATTGGTTCCTGTCGCGTATCATTCATTTGACAAATGACGTTTGAACGCCCCCCGCCCCTCCCCAACCGCGCTCCCACCGTGCACGCTTTAATTCTTGTTCATTTGCCGCGTGCGGCTGAACGGCTGAGTCGTTGTGAGCGTCGCTGCTTACGTATGATTAGTAAATAAACCTCCGTTATGACTCCGCAAAAATTACACGGATGCGGAGGCGGAGGCGGAGGTAAGATTTCTTGCGGAACTTCCGCAGTAACGGAGGCGGAAGCGAAGTTCCGTTACAACCCTACTCCACGGGATTCCCGAGATGAAAAAATTTCACACATTTTATAGAGTATGGCAAATGAATGGTCCGTAAGATATACGAACTATTCATTGATCATCATAGAACAGTTGTTAATATCGATTGATAATTCAATTTGCAAACAAACATAACATTTGTTCAGAGGCGAGCAATATAAATCCACTAAAATGTCACCGTGGAACAATCATCATTTTAATTGGTGGCGGGACGCGAGCGCGGCGCAATTCGGTGCAAAACAAATGAATTGTATGTAAATGAACGATTGATTAGTAAGGACCGGTGACCGGTGTACGGCGAATGACGACCGGTGATCGAATTACGGGAGCTTTGATTGTGGCCGCCTGTGTTTACGTGATGCCATCTACAAACCATACAATTTATAATTACAATAAAATACATTTGATTAAAAACATAGTATAGTACAGAAAATTCGAAAAGACAGCGTTGTGTCAAATTTTATTTCGGCACAGCAATAAGCAGAATGCAAACCTTATTTGCTGAAAATGCAGCGTACAAATTTTCGAAATATGCTTTCTGTAGAATGATGTATAATAAATATCATTACGTGGCTATTTCTTCAAATAAAGCTTTTCTTTTGGAACGAATTTCCTTATCGCGCGTTGCGAAAGGGGGCTAGGCGGAAAAAATTAAGACCAAAAGTTATAACGACACTTTTTGCTATAGTTGTAACCCGTGCGGCGTGCGGGTGTTTTTTCTCTCTCTCTCTCTCTCATAGAAAGCAAGCCAGTTATTTCCGTTTCGTCTTTCTGTTTCGCATTGAACAGTGTCGTGTCGCGACGATTATTTTTGTTGAGTGTATACAGGTTTCTTGTACATAATAAATAATAATAAAATAAAACTTTATTACGATTCCTTCACTAAATAATCGAAAGGAACTTCGTTCCATCCGGGTGTCCCTTGACACCTCTCATGTTTTTCTTTCAATAAACTTATTGTCAACTTTTTTCGCCTATAAACCTTATGTAACTATTATGAAAAATGAGACAACTTTTTAGCATGTGTTTATAACCTTAATAAAGCGCTCTTCACTAGAAACTTGGTTTGAATAAAATCTTCAATTTGATTATAAAACACGTGAACAATTAAAGACCAGTCCAAGCATTAACATTTGAGGTCCAAAAGAAAAATATACATCAAACAGAAAAAAACCCCTTTCAAGCATACGGTTCAAGTGGCAGTTGGGCAAATGTAATACGAACGTTTGAAATATAATACATTCTCGCACCGGGGAAAGGACTAAGTGGGCATCCCTTTTCAGGTCTACCATTACGCAGGTCTTTCAGTCTTTATGTGAGCTCGACCTTAGTTAAGGCAGTCACACATTTAAACGAACAAAATTGCATTAAGGATTGTAATCACGCCAATGTCCTTGAAGAAATTTTCGGTACTGCTTTTTCAGGTGATAGCGGGTAATTTATATACGCGTTCATTTTTCAGATGCATTATTATGTACTATTTAAAACAAACCCAATTATTGGATGGAGAACAAGATGTCTATCCGTGCAGGAACGGAGAAAGAATACAAATTCCTGCGGCCGGGCGGCCTGTCGTAAGAGGCGACAAAACAACCCACAGCCAGGTGGTAGGGCATTTGCCCGACTGGATGGCTACCACCCCTGGTCTAAAGTATGTCGCCATAACAACCCTTAGTTGTGTTCCGGCATTAGTGACCAGGCTCCAGTCTCCTTCAAGAGAGCAGCAGCGCATTAGTAGTACTTTGGTGTTACAAATGTCCATAGGCGATGGTAACCGCTATCCATCAAGTGGGCCATCTGCCTGTCTGCTAAACTCCTGCAATAAAAAAAAATTATTTCTTTTTTAGATTTCCTCCCCGTTTTGTTTGTTTGTTCGGGATTCACGTAAAAACTACTGCGCCGATTTCGATGTGGTTTACGCTGATGGAATCCAAATTCTTAGATTAAAAATCTGAGCTACTTTTTATTCCGGGAATCATGTGGGATATTTTCTGGGAATGTTCTAAAATGACCAGATGGAAAAAAATCTAATTCAATGCGATTTTTTTATTGATCGATAGCAAATCTATTTTAATAAAATTTGTGGTTTTTATCCCGGGAATTTTCCTGGGAGCAGTTTTAAGTTATTCGGATGCATAAAAATTAACTTATTCCGACACAGTTTCCATGATAAATTATTTTTTTTAATGCGATACTTTGTGTCCCAGGAATACAGCGAAAATTTCAAGTCAAGCGTGGACAAATCTCTGGTATATCCTCGTGTATATGCGATATTATAAATCAAATCAAGTTTATTAATTCAAAACATGGTTAAATATTTGGCATATATGTTTAGTGTACACATGTTTTGCTCACATACATGAAGAGCTATTAAGGTGAATGTATCATCCTTCTTTCGAAAAAAGTAATTGTCTATTGGATATAAATTTGGTCTATTGATTCATAAATAACATAAAAAGAACAACTAAAACAATAACTTACATTCTTAATTTAAATGCTGCAATCCTCGTGTCTCGGCAATCCGTAACAATATTTCTCGGATAGATATAGTCATTCTTTAACAGGCTGACATTCTCTGAACAATTTGTTAAACTTTATTGGCTGAGGGTTACATAAATTTTCTGCAGAGAGCATTGACCTTGGACTTGGTTACTTTTTTAAACAACTAAACTAATATTAAATTCTATACGTGACAGGCTTAACACTAAAAGCTTAGATATTTGGGCCAGTGAAAGATAGGGGAATGTTGCGAATTTCAAGTATCTATTAAAAGCTATATTACCTAAATTTTCAGATGTCCAATAGAGTTTGGATGTTGACATGATCTTCCCAATCTTGTACTTAATTTATATTTGTTGACTAGCTGTGCCCTAGACTTTGCCTGCGCGGTTTGTTTTCGCGGAACCCTAATTTGAAACGTTGCCCAAGTTACTCGTTAAGCCCGCGAAGGCCACCGAACGGCGCAGATTAGGCAACGAAAGCTGCACCGTGCGGAGAAGACTTTTTTGGTGGTCTTCTTCCTCTTAGCCATTTGAGGCGGCAAGGAGCTTGGGGCCTCGACGAGAGCCTCTTTGCCCCGGCTTCTACTCGACGGACAACTATCCGTCGGTGACGGGATAAGACTCCAGCAGCTCCAAACCCAGTTACCGGTGGCCACCGAGATGCAGCTGGGGTGAAGACGTAAAACCTCGAGGGCCCAACCTCTCCTCATTATAGATAAAGAGGAAGAATACCCTGGCTCAGCCCTCCCCCTTTTTTAAAGGGGAATGGGCAGTATACCTGCTAGGGCCGTCCAAGGCGAATTGGCGAGTTTGAAACGTGAGTTATCTCGATGTGAAGGTTTCATCACGATGTTTATCCTTCATCGTCAGTGTGTGGTGGTTGTAACAACAAGCACATTAACTAAGTGGAGCATGCTTACCAGCCTTGATTTAAACCCTGGTTTTTTTGCAACTTTTTTGAAACACGTAATCCACTTACCACGACCTTATTTACTAATTTTAATTAAATTGTTATTTAAAATATTGAAAGTATCGGGAATGCCAGGTCGTCTTTTGGCGTTCTGGATAATAATGTGGGTCTATGTTCCTTCATAAAAGCATTCCATCCCCGAAACTCTGTGGTTTCCGCGAAATTATTACAGTTGTTAATTGTCTTTGGAATAATTAAATACGTATTTCTAATTAAAGTCGAGTTCGACACATCGCGAGTAAGGGCCTTCTTCATCATGTGCGTATTTATTATTTTTATTTGATACATTCCTTTTTAATTATAATCGAAATATGAATTATTAATATCAGAAAAATAATGCAAATAATCTAATATATAAAATTCTCGTGTCACAGTTTTCGTTGCCATACTCCTCCGAAACGGCTTGACCGTTTTTGATGAAATTTTTTGTGCTTATCCGGTATCTATGAGAATCGGCCAACATCTATTTTTCATCCCCCTAAATGTTAGGGGTAGTCCACCCCTAAATTTTTTTATTTATTTTTTAGACAAAATTTTTAATTTCTATTTTTTTATGATACAACATACAAAAATACATACAACCCTGAATTATTAACCGTCTGCGACAAACCCCTATTTTTACCGGGCAGGATGATATCTGCCGGGACAGCTAGTTAAATTCTAACTAAGTTCCGCTGGAGATCATTTTTGGAAGAAATAGCAAGAAACTCCTCAGCAACACGTCTAGTGAAAAATCATTTCTCACTTCCTGTTTGTTTTTCTCATTTTTTTATATATGCAGAACTACAAAACAAATCGTGGTACATAAAAAAATGGTAGAAATATTCTGTAAAGTCACATGTTTTAGCCTCTAGTGCATGCAAAATACTGCGCCTATTATTATAATTTCTAAATAATAAATTAATCTTCTTATATATTTGGTATCAATAAAAAATCAATATTACAAAATTAAATTAATTAAGAATAATTACAATAATGTTAGTAATAATTCAATTAAGTCATTCTTTGAAATAAATGTCATAAAAATCCAAATTATTTTACTAGTAACTAGTAAATAATACATTTAGTAATTTAAAATCTATCAATAAAATAATAATTAATACTGTAATTAGACGATCAAAAATGTCCTTAATCTATATTTGAAATAATTATTACATGCTGACAAAAGCAAATGCACACCTGCCTGCCATAAACCTGGTTTATTACCTTTCCCTCTGGACTCCTTTTGTTTACTTTGTGTTTAAAATGTATAATTAAGAAAACATTCTATTGTTATTGTACTTGTTGTTGTTATAGTTTTGCGTCGATGCATATTGTATTTGTACAAAATAAAAGGTATGCCCGAAGGGAGGGGTGAGGTAGTCTAGAGAGAACCACGATCAAAGCAAGACTTGTACGTTCGTAAGTGATATAGTGACGGACTGCGCGTGTTATTGAATCGTGCAATTGTACTGGTTGTATCCAGTTATATTTGTACCTGTGTTATACGTGTTTGTATAGGTTCTAGTAAATTCTATAGTAATTCCAACGGCATTATAATTCGAGTCCTATAGCTCGTGACATTATTATGATTTTGAATGTATGTCCTCCACATTGAACGACAGAAACGTACTGTTCGATATCAGCTTAACTCTTTAAACCAGAAATATGCCAATTTAGCATAATAAATTATAAGTACACGAGCTAAAGCAATTAGTGTTAATGCCTAAATAGTATTTGCCCCCAATTTCACTAATGACCAAAATATTTGCCATCAGCATAAACTAGGTTCAAAGCAAAGCAAAAACTATAATAATTAGGCAGGTACTATTGCGGCTAATTTCATTTGGCAAGGCATTCAAACTTGTATAGCGTGACCCAAGTGAATTAGCAACAATGCTGTTTGTTTCTTAACTCCTGTACCGTTTTAAATTACTTGTAATCTGTCTTTTGGTTTTCATTTTACAGGTAACATAGCATGATAAATGTCAGATCAACGTCGGTAGGATATGTCGTTTAGGGATGCCCTGACTAGAGTGGAGGAGCGAGGTGGAATGCTCCTCCGTCGTAAAGGAAGGTCTTCCAGCGAGGCTGTTGTTATGGCCTTGTGCCCCCCTGTTCCACTATACTAACTATACTGTCTAATGATGATTTAGGATATTCAAGACTACTTCAGTATCTTAAATCATCATTAGACTTAGTAGAATGTCACAGAGAAAGAAATTTATTTACTTAACGTTTCATATGTGACGTATTAAATGAGTTCATCAGACTTGGATAACGGATGTTACTGATTTCATTAGGCATTAGTTGTTTCTTTGATTAGTCAATTTTTATCAACTTCCTCATATTCGAAAAGGCGAGCAGAATATTTCCTTAGAGTGAAAGACCTATTTAAGTACTCGAAATATTAACGCCCCCGCCATGCGCGTGCGCTCAACTATCTCATGCCTAAATACTACAAGTATTCATATTCTTGATTTTCCTACATTTAAGATTAATAACAGCAATGTTTAACTTTGTATTCTTTGTGTAACTTTTATTATGATGTAGTGGTATGAAGATTATTGTCTAAGGTCTGACGATAAACGAAGACGCAGGACGGCCGAGTGTGGGAAAGATATATCTCGAACGCATGCTGTGATGAATGTAAGACCATATTTCTGAACGAACCCATAGTGTGATAGAGATGACGAGTGAAACAAAAGAATAGACGACGAATGGACGACGTACCCACTACGCAGCATAAGAGACGCTCTGAGTTTTATTTAAGAATATTGTAAACGCACAGAGTCTCGTGGCTGAGCCTAATATACTAGTGTTAGGAGAAATAAAAGCTCACCGCCTCCGCTTGCTCGGTCACGTAGAACGGATGGGAGAAGATCGCAGCGTGAGGAAAGCGTATTTGGCGTCCGATCGGCCGTCCCGAATATCGCTAGGACACAGTGGAGGCTGACCTGTCGGTGCTACGAGTCAATAATTGGCAAGAAACTGCGCAGGACAAAAAAAGTGTGTGTGTACTTATGTACACGCGTTAAAAGTTATACTTCTTTAAATTGGTTAAATAAATAAATCAAAAACTGATTACTTAGAAAAATAAATACCACAATCATACTCAAGTATTAGAAAAAGCGATATAATTACTTTCTTTTTTTTTAGACATTCACTGGAATTAGTATTAAAATAAATCCTTTGATTTTGCTGATCACTTTAATATATATATATATATATATATATATATATATATATATATATATATATATTTGATTATATATATATATATGTAGGATACTAAATAAATGATTTATAAATTATCAAACTCGTATATTAATTAAAAACAACATAAAGTAAAGAAATATTACAATGCTCGTCTCACAAATTCACAGTCCATCTATCAACAACTCGTTGCTACGCAACCACCATACTACACTCGGCCATCCTGAAAAACTAAAATGTTGACTATAGCTAACTTCATGGTGTAGCTTTTTCGTGTGACGGTGTGCGCGCGCATCGTAAAAGTTTACTCTCATAACACGCCTAAAGAAGTATAACTTCAAAAAGTAACATGCTCTCGTTTCGGAGGCCATTCTGGACCCATTCTGGGTCGCTGAGCTAACGGAGTAAGTACATTTTGAGATTTTCAAAACAGACCATATTTGAGTCATATTTATTAACAATAAGAACAGCGCTGATTATTTCAGTACTTTGGTCCATTGTTTGCACGTCCTCTGGGTTGGAAGCGAGCCTCACAGACGCGCTTTCTTAATGCAGAGTGAAAGATGAACCGGGCTCCAAGTAAATCGTCGGATGCTGTATATACGAAACACTCGCCTCTGAACGTAGCCTTTATGATATTTCGCACCGCCCATGAACGGGGAGCCCCATTATTTGAGTAGAAACTTAATGAGTCCTTTTGAAGTCTGCCTTTTGTTTGAGTTTTGCGAGCAGACGTCAAAATTAACTGCGTGCCGCGTCGCCCCGTAATTACCAATAGGAATTCTCGCCCCCCACCGTTCAACCCCCCACCAATTACTTCTGGTTTGGAAACAAGACGTTTTAACGAATTTTATTAATGCTCCTAAAGATTCCGGCCGGAATCCGCTTGTTCAACTTTTGCTGGCCTTTGATTGGTTTCCTGATTTGGGGGTTAGTCGAATTAAGATGTAAGATGTCTTTTTGGTTTAGTGAATTTGTAACAAGGATTGCGAGTGTTTGAATGGCTCTTCATTTTGGCAACCGAGCTCTTAACTTCGATTAAAGAAGACTATTGAATGAAAGATTTCGGGAGTTGCTTGTTTGCTTTGATGGATGGAGTTTGCTACAACTCCATTAATTCTTCAAAAGTCATTCATTAGTCAGTATAAAACTTTAAAAAAAAACTCCTTGTGGCACTCGGGGGACTGCGGTAAAGCTATTGCATGGCATTTTTTTATCAACTAATGCAATTATAATTATTTGTGCAGTATTTTTTTTCTTTGATATTAATTCAAGTTTTTTCTTTGATATTAATTCAAGTTTTTTCTTTGATATTAATTCAAGTTACACTTTTTGAGCGTGGTGACCGATAAGAAAACAAATCACCTGTATACTTTCTCACAAACAGCTGCTTACGTATTCGTCCGATTTCGGAGCAGCTCGTCGTCTATAATTTGCAATACCTGACATACCTCGAATCGTTACGAGAGCTCGCGGCTCACTGTGGCCACTGCACGCCTCCGCTCGCCGCGCTCGCCTCAGGCCCCCGTCACCGCGCGTGGTAGGTGGGGTGTGGGTATGAGGTGTTAGGTTTATTTCGTTACGGAATTTCTTGATTCGGTCGCCGCGCTCAAAGCCTGCGATAAAAGCTATGCAATAGCTTAAAAGGACTTGAGATATAAATGGAACAAGAAATATAAAGAAAAAAATTATAAGCTAGACGTGTTGCTGGGGAGTTCCTTGCCGCTTCTTCTCCTTAACAGCAATGACACGTTGCGAAGCGGTGTACGTAGACTAGGAAATAAAATCAAATTTTACCTCTATGACCTTAAAAAAGTGTTCTCCAGCGGAACTTACTTTGAATAAAAACTTTTGAATTTGAAT
The DNA here is from genome assembly GCA_012273795.1 of Dendrolimus punctatus. Taxonomy (NCBI): domain Eukaryota; kingdom Metazoa; phylum Arthropoda; class Insecta; order Lepidoptera; family Lasiocampidae; genus Dendrolimus; species Dendrolimus punctatus. The sequence continues at coordinate 916,512 of CM022536.1, forward strand.
TTAACAAAAAATGAAATAATTAAAATGAATAAGTTGGCGATAGGCTAAATAAAACTTTAACAGTATTCATTGACACTTGACATCTTTGTCTTCCGCGGTCACGGCAACTAATAAGTGGCCGAAATGTCGGAATAATAAAAACCAAATACATTACCGTGCTTAAAAACGTTAAAACGTGGTTTTATTATGTATACAAGTGGTGAAAACTTAAGAAAATATTCGTTCTCATCTGATTATTAGATGGGGAAGGTCGATCTTCGCAGTCTTCTCTACTATAAGGCGTTATACTTAATGGAAATCTGTCGTTTGAATAACACGCTAACTTCATATTTAAGACAGTTTAGATGTTTTCATATGTATTTAAGAAACTAAGACATGTGGCTGATTGGAAAATTGGAAATTACTAAAAATGTTTTATCAAACTCTCTGTGAGTAAGTGCTTTCTTACTGTAGGTATATCAACATGGGAAGGTTTTTTTGTTGCAGGAGTTCAGCAGACAGGCAGACGGCCCACTTAATGGAAAGTGGCATTTTTCCGACTGGATGGCTACCACCATTGGTCTCGTATGCCGCCGGAACAACCTTGCGTTGTGTTCCGGCATTAGTGTACAAGTTCCAGCCTCCCTTAACAGAGCAGCAGCGCATCTGTAGCACCTTTGATGTTGGTGGTAACCGCTCTCCATCAACTGGCCTATCTGCCTATCTGCTGAACTCCTGTAATAAAAAAGAAAATAAATAAATAAAATAAGAAACTAAAGTAATTTTTTTATGACGACTTGTTTCGTAGTTAAGATGTGAAAAAGTCACGAACCTTTAGTCAGGAGTAGGTTTTGTCACATATTCCGAATCTGTTCTAGCTGGAGCAAATACGTATCGGCCACATAAGACCTAACTGTGTCAAAGTACTAAAACAAACTGAATCCTTCTAAATTAACGCTGTTTCGAATTCCCTGATCCCTGGCGAGGGCGAGGGCGCCTCCAGGATCACCAACTTTAATTACCACTACAACATTAACCCTTCCCTATTACGGGGCTTGCAGACGGACGACTACAGAATTAAGGCTCCTATTGCCGCAAAAGTTCGAAAATGGACCTGCAAAAGAAACAACTTTTCTTTGGTAATTACTAATCAATAAATTACCATAAAAAAATCAAAAATCTTCGCAATATGAGACGTAATGTCCTTGTTTCGTGATTTTTCTATAGTTACTTTTGGTTAAGAAAAAAATCACCTCCAAATTATTGTCATTAAACCATTTTACTCCTTCAATTTTTATCATAACAAGGTGAAAAAAATATCTACATAAAAGAGACATAAATAATTTGTCTTTTTTTTAGATATTACTTTATTTTATTCAGAGTAAAATAATAATGTATCTGAAAAACGATCACGTCTGTGGAATCCCCGCTATCGCCCGAAACTTTTTTATCGGAAAATCCTCAAGGTTGGTGGCATTGCTAGAAGCCTTAAATACTAATAACTACCACTGCACGACATCGCTCACGTAAACTTTGAATCGGTATCCTGGATATTCCTATTCCTTCTTCCAGGATAAAAAGTGTTTCGTATTCATCCCATTTCAACGTTTTGGCCACCTTTTAGTATGCGTCATCAGGGACGACAAATATGTCAACTGTCGACGAGTAATGTCAAAGTTAATATTTCGCCTACCCCCAAATTGTTCATTTTAATTATTTAATATTAATTTTTGTTTATGGTTGTTAATTATTACTACGCTCACGCTGCTGTTATACCTATTCCTTAACAAGCACGACGAGATCGCAACACATGCAGTTTTGGTGCAGACCATGAAAAAAACCACGCTCGGGAGCAAGAGGTCAAGTGCTCTGTCCAAAAGAAGGACACCTGAAGGGAGTGCAGTGCCCTGCCCTCGCTGCCTGTCTGGCAATGATGGCACCCTGACGTTGGCTCATAGCCTAGTCAACACAAGCACTTCCCGTAGCAACGATACCTCGTGAGGACCTGCATCAGCCGGAATATTAGGTCACCATGCCTGTTTCTGTAGCTGCTCTTGCAGAACAGCCCTTACAACCTAGATGGTGGCGAACGAGACAGCACTCTTCCCTATAACTATGGCGACACCGCGGGCGGTTGAGTATCTTGGACAAACGTACAGCAGGTATGACGTATTACTGTTTGGAGATTATTGTACACCACTTTGGAGGTGTATATCTCGTGGTATTACATTATAAAGCTCGAATGTACAGGAATTTGGGGACGAAGACACATCACTATGTAAATAAAGATATATCTATATTTACTTCGTGAGGCGCGTAACAAAATCTTAACATTGTAACATGGAAAAAATAATATAGATAGTTCTGGCGTTTAAAGTTCGTTTAGCTAGTATTTCTTAACCTATCTACCTTCCTTTTATGTAAATGTTACGAAAATTACAGTACTTTGTATTATATTACGAAAAATGTGATTTGATTCATTAAACTATACATAACATGCCTATACAGTTTTTACTGACGCTGTGCATCTAATAACCATAGATGAAATCATTAAACCAGTTTTTGAGTAAAACCAGTCTAATCCTGTTGCAGGTGATACGATACAGAATGACTGTGTGGGAACCACATCAAATAACTGCAATTATTTGCAGTTCAATTTGCAAGCTTTCGACGCAACTTGCAACATGCACTCGAACTGACTGGGTTTGACGTGGGTAGGATATTTAAACTCTATGTTTGCAACACTAAATAATAAATGCACTTTGTTTATTTAAAACACTTTATACACAATTCACTGTTGTACATAGGTACACCAATGTATACATATATATCTACATGTATACTTACGGGGCGCACATGCGGTGAGTGTGGCATTATAAAGATATGATAGATACCTATATACTTTCTCACAAACAGCTGCTTACGTATTCATCCGAATTCGGAGCAACTCGTCTCGATCCGTGCGAGCTTCGTACAGTCGTACCATATACATACCTTAAGCCAACGCTCGGCCGAGCTACGTGGTAGGCGAAGCGGTGTTAGGTTTTATTTTCGTTACGGAATTTCTTGATTCGGTCGCCGCGCTATATATCAAAGAATATAGTAGTGAGTAAGGGCGTCACCAGTGCGACTAAACGCAACGCGACAAGTCGCAAGTCCAAGCCAGTCTCCGATTGGTAACTATAGTCGATTCTTAAAAGCAGTGCGCCCTGGGCGGGGCAATCTGCACCAATTATCTGCGCCTTAGTGTTGGGTCGGTGGATCCGATTTTAATTGCCACCAAAGCTGTTCCCCGCTGATGGATCGCTGCTCCGCTTGTTATGACTTTTGCACTTAAGCCCTTTAAAGGCTCTTCAGGGCTTCGCTTTGATTGCTTTACTATACTGTCTTTAGGCCCATTCTAATCTAATTGTAATCTGTACTCAGAGACAAATTGCGACTGTAATTCATTCATTAAAATGTTATCAGTGAATAAAAGAGACTTTTCGACTGTCACTAATGTACTGGTGTTCCTGGACTAAAGTGATGTTTATACCATCGAGGACTAGAGCTGCTTATGTGGCTTGGCTCATATAAACTTTGAATTTGTTTCCCTTGAATATCCAATTTTGCAGAATGTATCAACCCCTTTATTCATAATGAAGTAATTTATACAAGATTTATAGGCCGTCTTTCCGATGGCTTCTTTATTGACATGTTTTTTATTAATGTTTTTAGATTTGAAAATAACTAAGATTGCCAGTTTCAAAGAACAAGAAGAAAAAAAAAGATTTCTTAACCAGGCCTAGATCTATCAGATCCTAGCAATATGTTCCTTTGAATTTTTAATTCCTAATGGCTTCTAGGAATGTGCACGAAATGCAAACAAAAGAAAGAAGGATTTATGACATCTTACTGCGGCGCAATACGAAGGAATTAGCGTGAACAATATCGTGATCACTCAAATTCGATGGGGTAATAATACACCTGTAAAGAATAGTATCGGTTCGCAACAATACTTACTTAATTTTTTATAGAAATTATTACCTGTTAAGATACTATACATTCATACCATCCATAAATACATCGTTTATAGTCGCATTATTGATGTATTTTTAAATAATAACACTTATTAATATTTTTTTATTATTTTAACAAGCTTATAAACCTCGTATAATTATTATTATGTATAAGAGTGAACATAGACGCCTAATAGTAGTTTCACATAAAAAACATGCTTGTATTAAATATGAAATTTTGTGATATGTTCCGATGATACTAGAGTATCACATCATATATTTTCTCATATTGATATATACAATATTATAAAATTCTAATCATGTCGCATATTTACATTGAAGCTACTTCTTTTAAAATTTCTTGTCTGTTTGACAGCCAATTCTTAGACGTAAATCTGCTCTACTTTCTGTCTCGGGCATCCCCCGGATATTTTCTGGGAATGATTTATTATGGCCAAATTAAAAAAAATTATTGATAGCAAATTTTATGTGATAAAATATAATGAATAAAATGTATATAAAATATAATGTGATGGTGGACAAAACGACCTTATTCCAACACAGTTATCACTAACACGATAGCTTACATTCTTTTTAAATGCTACTGTACTTTGTGCTCCGGTAATCCCGCGGGAATTTCAAGTCAAGCGTGGATAAAGTCACGGGCATGTCCTAGTATTAAATATAACTTACATACATACATACATACATAACTTTACGCCAGGTCCCTTGCGGGGTAGGCACGAACAACAGAGCGCCACACAGGCCCATTCTTACACACCTCACTTGCTTCTTTGACATTCATAGCTCTTGTCATGCACTCTCGTCTGTTCTTCAGGCTCCTGACATCACCTTCTGCTAGTACCCGATCAATTTGATCATGGAAAGTGTGTCGTGGCCTTCCGCGACTTCTGCATCCATCCACTTTTGCATTGTATATCTGTTTAGTCATTCTTTCATCATACATTCTTTCCACATGCCCGAACCACCGGAGCATTCCTTTCCTTACCTTCACCCCGACACTCTCTTTCAGACCAACTCTCTTTCTTACTTCGGTATTACGAACGCGGTCCACGAATATAATTTAGATAGTATTCAATTATATTTTTCAAATATTTTTTATACCCTGAAGTAGGCAAACAGGCAGACGGCCCACCTGATGAACAGTGGTTGCGGGTTACGTGGTGGCGCCAACGTATTGCTGACCTCCAAGAAATTTTATAACGCCCTTCTTAAAGAACCCCATGTCATAGCGCAAAGGGAAAACCGCGGCGGGAAGTTCCCTTCAGATCATTGTTGTAGGCGGAATAAATGTTCTAGAGAACCTGGAGGAGCTCAAGGAATAATATTGAAACATTTTATCACAGAAATAGAAAGAAAAAAGAAAATAAAGAAAAATACATACATACATACATAACTTCACGCCAGGTCCCTTGCGGGGTAGGCACGAACAACAGAGCGCCACACAGGCCCATTCTTACACATAAAGAAAAATGTTTATTTATAATAGCGGCGCACAACACAAAATAGTACTAACATAAAAAAGTATAGATAAAATTATATAGAAATTGTATGCCGCAATTTGGAAAAGAGGTTGGCACTCAGCATTTTGCTGTGTCGAAAAGTAGTTCCACATAGCGCTGATTTTCGGTTCCCACCTCCTATATCTCACATTACGCATACTACACAAAAAAAAATATAAAATTGATTAGTCTTCGCGCTATTCAGATTCGAGCCTTAAGCAAGCAGAAAAACAGTAACGAGAGGGGTAATTAATTATCACATTTTTTATTTTGAATTTCTTCCATTACCACCACCTTCCCGCCCGTCCTTACTCTCGCCGCATCAAAGTGATTATTCCACCATTTTTGAAAAGTTATAATAAAAACGCAAGACAAGAGCCGCGACTCCCCATTCCATCTTAGTACGTCGTTCGCACCACACGCTTAAATTTCGCCGCTCCGTCGATATGAAAAGAAACCGCTCTTATAATCATGACTGTACACACGTCTCGCAAAGTGACAATATTGTTACATGCCGACAAAGTGAACGCACACCTGGTTTATTACCTCTCCCGCATTTGGACTTCTTTTGTTTACATTGTGTTTAAAATTTGCAATTAGACACTAGCCTATTGTTACTGTACTCGTTTATGGTCGCAAGTGTGCAGATTACGTTTTCTTGGATAAATCCAGTCCACGCGATCGAGTGTTGTATTGTATAGTTAGTATAAAACAATGCCTGAACGGAAGAGTAAGGCAGTCTAGCGAGAACCACGATCAAAGCAAGACGTACATTCGATAAGCGATATAGTGACGGACATTGCACGTGTTATTGAATCGTGCGGTTTGTACTGGTTGTATTCAGTTATATTTGTAATTGTTTTGTACGTGTTTGTAAAGTTCTAATAAATTATATAGTAATTCCAACGGCATTTTAATTCGAGTCATGTAGCTCGTAACAATATAAAAAAATTAAAAACTCGTCGGACCTGTTGCCAGGGCTAAAGAAGTAAATGAATAGCAGCATCATACGGTGACTTCCTTCTCCTCCCAAATTGAACCAACCTAAACAGTCCATTACCACCCTTTAATCAAATGGTGAATTTATTTTCCTACAAGAGACTTTCTGAAGGTCGGCCAATTTATTTATTGTCATTCAAGAAAGTATCGGGTATCGAATATTCATAAAATATAGCGTACCCGATACACAGGGAAGGTGGGAATCAGTCAGGGAGCAGCGCCATCAATCCACCTCTTATCTTCGGGAGCGGAACACCGGAGGCGCGGGAGAGTAATGTCCGGCCATTAAGGGGATTTTTCACGACACCCTCGGTAGGCCAGTCAGGTTTTTAATTAAATGTAAGGGAAGTGTTTCTAACTTGCTTTAACATGTGTATAAGTAACCTTTAAGCTATAATTTAAGCTTTGAAGTGCTTTTTTTATTGCGGTAGTTCAGCAGACGGGCAGACGGCCTACTTGATGGAAAAAGGTTACCATCGCCTATGGACATTTGCAACACCAAAGGTGCTACAAATGCGCTCTCTTCGACTAGAACCTGGTAATAAATGCTAAAACACAACACAAAGTTGTTAGAGCGGCATACTCTAGACCAGGGGTGGTAGCCATCTAGTCGGGCAAATACCCTACCACCTGGCTGTGGGTTGTTTTATCGCCTCTTACGACAAGCCGCCCAGCCGAAGAAAGTTCTATTTTTTCTCCGTTCCTGCACGGATAAATAGTGTTTTAAGTGATACAATGTTGCAATTAAAAGCAAGTTAATCAATCAAAAAAGTCGTAATTACATTGTTTATTTCATACAACATAAAAACTTTCTATGCTGATAATAACATAAGAATCTTATACAGCGTGTTTCAGACCTTACGACAATAAATCAGACCACGTTTTCGTCATGACGTACTCTACCCAAATACAAAAACGAATCAAGGTAGCTTCTTTGGTTTAGCCACAGGACCTCATTTTTCATTTCAGAATTTTACAACAACATGTATCTTTTATTGTGACTAAATCGGTAGGTTAGTGACCAAATGTATCATGTTGCCAGCTCGTCTCTTCATCATTAAACGCGGAAGATGTTCATTCTTACCAAGGTCAGTGAACCAATATTTACAAGATGTTCTGTTTTTATTGTCTTTTTATCGTAATTAATTTGTTCGGAAATTGCTTTTTTAAAATTTTGACATTACGGTTGATTTAATAGTACCAAAAACTTTGTATGGATGGAGTAAGACTGCTAAAATTATGATTTATTGTCATTTGAAATGAAACACGTATATAATAACCTTGGTACTATTATCTAGTACCAGCACTAGTAACTTCTTGATAATTGATAAATGATTGATAAATATTGAACGTAGAATGTTTGACGGCCTCTGCCGTTGAGCGGGCTAAGCCTTTGCCGGCCTACCTCACTACAGCGCAGAGGCTCCGTGTTCGATTCCTGGTATAGTAAATTTCTGACACGTGTTTTCACTGTTATCTACTATGTCTGGGTGTCTAGTATCGGCCCCAGAGTAGTCCGTTGTACCCATAACACAAGCGTAACTTGCTTAATTTGGGGATATACAATATGTGTGTTTGTCTGCCGATTATTAAAAAAAAATGTCCCGTATTAGGCGATTACACCTCCTTTTATATTGTCGAACCAACAACACAGTGTTCACATTTTGACTAACTTGTCATAAGATATTAATATGACTGCTTGAATTTGAAAAAGCTGACGAAATCATCGTCGTGGTTACACGAACGAATTTCATTTACATTAATATCCATCCTTAAGTACCATTTTGAAAATAAAATAATAACTTTCGAAATTCTCAAGCGTTTTACAGTACTTTAAATAACTTTCTTTTCTCGTGTAAGAAAAAGAGAAAAAAATCTCGTATAACACTCATCCTTACCTTTTAAGTCTTTAAACAGATTAAAATGAATACAGTAACAAAAAGCGACGTTGGCACGAACAGGCGAGAGGTGTAAGGCTTTGCACAGATGACGTACCGTTTATTATTACGCCAGGAAATTCTCACAACCTAGATTTGCATTGTTCGAATGTATATATATATATATATATATATATATATATATATATATATATATATATATATATATACTAGCTGTCCCGGCAGACGTCGTCCTGCCCGGTAAAAAATAGGGGTTGATCGTAGAGGGTTGAAAATCTAGGGTTGTATGTATTTTTGTATGTTGTATCATAAAAAAATAGAAATTAAAAATTTTGTCTAAAAAATAAAATAAAAAATTTAGGGGTGGACTACCCCTAACATTTAGGGGGATGAAAAATAGATGTTGGCCGATTCTCATAGATACCGGATAAGCACAAAAAATTTCATCAAAATCGGTCAAGCCGTTTCGGAGGAGTATGGCAACGAAAACTGTGACACGAGAATTTTTTATATTAGAGATATATATATATATATACTAGCTGTCCCGGCAGACGTCGTCCTGCCCGGTAAAAAATAGGGGTTGATCGTAGAGGGTTGAAAATCTAGGGTTGTATGTATTTTTGTATGTTGTATCATAAAAAAATAGAAATTAAAAATTTTGTCTAAAAAATAAATAAAAAAATTTAGGGGTGGACTATCCCTAACATTTAGGGGGATGAAAAATAGATGTTGGCCGATTCTCATAGATACCGGATAAGCACAAAAAATTTCATCAAAATCGGTCAAGCCGTTTCGGAGGAGTATGGCAACGAAAACTGTGACACGAGAATTTTATATATTAGATATATATATCTAAATCTAATTTATAATATCATCTATAGCTAATTATATATATTTATTAATTTTATAACGCCCTTCTTGAACGAACCCATGTCGTAGCGCAGAGGGAAAACCTCGGCGGGAAGTTCTCTCCAGATCATTGTTGTACGCGGTATAAACGTTCTAGAGAACCGTTGCGTAGTTGAGCGTGGGAGCTCCAGGAAATGGGGGTGAACATCCCGTCGATGGCGAGCGGTGCGGTTGTAAAAATTAGGTGTTGACACCAGATCAAACAGTTCCTCGGAACACTCTCCTTTGTACAGGCGGTAGAATACGCAGAGGGACGCAGAGTCTCTCCGAAGGCTAAGCGATTCTAAGCCGCCTGTTAGTATGGGATCGTCGACTATACGAATGGCGCGACATTGGATGGATGGCGCCACAGATTATTTTTACTCTCACTTTTGACATTTTATTATTTAAAACATTATGACCAAAATGTAAATCTACGAGTACTTATTAGAGAACTTTTTATTTTTTAATTAATAACAACAAAAAATACATTTTTTTATATTACAATGATATTAGTCCTGGTTGCGCCGAAGTACACCTTATAAATTATATCCTAAATCATCCTACCAGGGACTATCTTTTGCATTTTGCAAATTCAAATGTAAGGAAGCGGATTTTTCATGATAAAGATAATAAGTGATTGTACGCGTGATGCGATACGCCTACAGCGGGGCTAAAGAGAGGTAACACCAAGGTCCGGGGAGGCGCGAGCGGCGAAGTTCGTAAGCCCCATCACATGTATCAACACAGTTTGAAACTTCCAAACTTGTTTAAATTCAGCGCGCGCTGGAAAAATGTTCAGATTTATACCAGGCGCCTTGGACGTGGACTGGCGGGATATAGGGTTACCATGCGTCTGCTAAATGTTGAGACATTATTAAAAAAAATATAATGCCAACAGATTCAACCGTATTCCATGGGGAGGCCTACGTCCAGCAGTGGACTGTGAATGTTTGACGACGTATTCCATGCCAATACTAACGATAATTATGACCCTGACTTATCCGACAACAGTGATCTCTGCGGCACAAATGGGTGAGAATTTCGCTGTAAGAGGAATAATATAATAACTGTCTACTCGTATAATAATTGTGTATATGTAGCAGAACTTGGGTCAGTCTTTGTAGAACTGATAGTTTAAAGGTCTTAGCGTGATGTGCTGAAATAAATAACTGCAATGGTGATCTGTATATATAATACATATATATATATATATATATATATATATATATATATATATATATATATATATATATATGCATTATAGTAAATAAAAATGTAAATATATGTATATTTCTGTTTTGTTCAAATATGAATACAAATCATAATATATACTTACATACGTATAAAATCTGTTGCTTGTTTAGGAATAAACAATAAACATTATTTAAAACATCAAATATAATTATTCGATCTCATTCTCCCGCAGGTATAGCCCTATAGACGGCTATTTTTATCTCTTTTAGTTCAAAACAAAACGATTAGAAGTTTCACTTCAAAAACTTTATTATAAACATGTCTCAAAAGTCTACATATTACTTGTTTAATGGTTACCCTATCTTTCTCAAAGCAAAGGTGGTTTTATTGCAACAAATCAAAACTTACCTTGCTGTGTGCATTCACCCGAATAAAACTCCGCTGCCCGCATCACTCCATGGATTGAGATTCCAATGGGAACCTTACAGAGTTGATACGGGAATTGTAACTCACAAATCAGGAGAGAAAGTATTAGCCTGGAATGAGCATGCAATAACGAGGAATGATGACCAGGCCTCTTAAAAGGGGTGGATCATGAGGTGATTATGAAGAGTTTGAAAATTGAAATTGAACAGAATCTACATAACACTAGAAATCTGTTTGGGGGTCTCCAATTTGTACAATCTATAAAATTTTGAAAATTCCGTGTCTGTAGTACATTGAGGCTATAAAAAAACCAACTGGAACATGCTATGTAAACGATGGAGAATACAATGCAAGTTTTATAAATGTCTTGTCTATTTATAGCTTTATCTGTTTGTTCGGGATTCACTTAAAAACTACTAGGCCGATTTCGATACGGTTTTCGGTGATCGACAGCAAATTTTTAGACTTAAAATTTGTGCTAATTTTCTGTTTCATCGATTTTCAAATCACAACGCTTCTAAAAAAGTTTCACGTAAAAATTGTAGAAATCATTTGAGAACATGAATGTTTAAATAGCCATTTTCTACAATTACAATGAATTTAGAGAGAGAGAAAGAGTGATCACACATAATTGCACACCAAAATATACAATTACAAAAATCAACCATATTTACCAAATTTTAGGCAATAAAACAGGGGGCCTCATCGCTCAAAGCGATCTCTTCCAGGCAACCTAAATTATACTAATATGATTATATTGTGTTAATCAGACACAGCAATTAGTGGACAAATAGTGTTTTCTGAGTAAATTTCTAAATGTTGGTAAGGATTTGGCCTCTCTGACAGTAAGCATGTTCCAAACTTTGACAGGCTGCTCCGTGACAGAATTATCTTGAGAACTTGGTCAGGAAATTATATCATTTTATCACCATATCTTGTATATGTATATTATTCATGTATATTTGTATATATAGTATAGTCATATATTATTATTCACATATATATTTTATTATTCAAATTTTTTACATTTTTCTTATAAATATCTTATTAAATATATATATATATATATATATATATATATATACATTTATTTATAAAAAAAATATAAAAAACTGATCTTCGCCGGCAGTGGGGCCTAGGGTCCAGACTACCGGTGGTTAAGGCTCCAGACACAGGAATCTCCTCACAATACGGGCCGTGTCCAGCAGGGCTGCCTTCTGCATCCGACCCTTCAACCAGATACCAAGCGAGAGCCTTTCAAGGTGGCGGTCAAGGCTCTTCGCTATTAGTCCATTCACTGACACCACTATCGGTACTATGATTGTAGAGTCCAGGTTCCACATGGCGGTAACCTCATGAGCAAGATCAATATACTTAATTTGTTTATCTGTCTCGGTATTCACGAGGTTACCATCATGGGGAATCGCGACATCTATAATCATAGCACGTCTCGCATATATTTATTATTAAAACGTTATTAAGCGTACAATAATTATGTATACCACCAGCGCCACTCCTAATAAGCAATATTCTTGCCACGGGGTGGAAGAGATCGCTTTTTAGGGATAAGACCGCCCTTTGTACACAATTAGAATAAAGTGTTATCTATCTATCTATCTATGACGTGTGTGCAGGTGTCATAAGTTTTCGATACGTATCAGAGCGCAAATTGTTGGCAGTGGATAGGCGAAGGAATTTAAAAGGAATTTATTGATTCCCTGTGTTTGATTCTTAACACGACACACTCCAAACACCTTTTGTATATACATAAGCGACGATTCTTCGCAGCAAACAAATGTGCTTCGTCGCAACGACTGATGTGATTCGATTTGAGTCCGCTAAAAGCTGCCTGAGCGACGAGCCGTGCTCCGGTGACTGAACGGCTTGTCCGATGCAATACGCAGCTCATGGACTGGTTCATACTTTATTGTGTATGTAGTACTAATCAAGACTCAAAAAAAAAAACTCATGTGTTAACGATTTTTTGTAAATTATTGAACAAGAACTTAAGTTAAACCACTAAATATTATTTTATTTTTTTTCTAGTGTCTCCTTGATACCTGCCTGGAGAAGATCGCTATAAGCGATAAAACTGCCTGTTGTTCTAATGGAAATGTATCTCTATTAAATGTCTAAGTTTAAACTATGATGAGCAATGAAGAGTTTTCATTCATTCATTCATTCAACAACTTATAACATTACTAGCTGTCCCGGCAGATGACGTCCTGCCCGGTAAAAAAAAATGTTAGGGGTGGACTACCCCTAACATTTAGGGGGATGAAAAATAGATGTTGGCCGATTCTCATAGATACCGGATAAGCACAAAAAATTTCATCAAAATCGGTCAAGCCGTTTCGGAGGAGTATGGCAACGAAAACTGTGACACGAGAATTTTATATATTAGATATAAGTTTTTGTTACTTGTATACATAATAAAACTGCATTTTAACGGTTTTAGGCGCGTTAATTTATTTGATTTTTACTATTTTGACGTTTCGGCCACTTTTCAGTGGCCGTGATCGCAGAAAACAAAATTGTCAAGTGTCAATGAGTATTGTTAAAGTTTTATTTAGCCTACCGAGAACTTGTTCATTTTAATTATTTAGTTTTAATTTTGTTTATGGTTATTATTTACTCTATGGGAGTCTAATCTAATTTACTACCGCTTCGCAACATGTTGTGGCTTGAAAAGAGGAAGCGGCAAGAAACTCTTCAGCAAACATGCCTAGCTCTAATAATTATATTGAAATGTCAATCAAGTTGGTTTGTGTTCCCGAGCACGCAGATGAGCTGACAGTGTCTGCGGCCAAACCCAAACCGTCTTAATAGTTTTGATGATCAGACCCCAAACAGGTGGTACTTGCCAACAATCTTCTCTATTGACATTTGGGTGTTTTTTTTTATTTCAATAGCCTCACGCATCATTCTAGGTATAATGGCCAAAACTTCGAAATAATAAAAATCCAATAAACTACCGCGCTTAAAACTGTTAACTTAAGTTTGACCTTATATTCCACCTAAATGCAGAATTTATGAGTTAAAAAATTCAAAGAACCAATCTAATAATATATCCTACCCACAGTATATTTAGTTCGAAATATTAGCTCATATTATCCGTAACATACAATAAAAGCAGATAAATCACTGGTATCCGTAATAGCTATTACGTTATATATTCCCGATTTATTCCCTACAAATCCACCCTTTCTATATAAAAAATCAGCCTTCAGTCCTGCTAAGTGGGTACTAATTGTTATCATCTCCGCTTAAACCGACCAGGGCTGCCACGTTTGCATGGGCGTTAAGCGCTTTGTTAGCGCTACATTCCGCTTGAACAATTTTATTGTAGATTAAAATCAAAAACCAAAAATCTGTATAATAATTGAAACAAAAACACAGCAAAAACTTTGTAGCCCTTTTTACGAAAATTGCGCGGACGGAGGAGTATGAAATTTCGCACACACTTACAGTTTATACAGAGATGGAGTGTAGAATGCTAGTATTTTATTAAAATTATGCTTTAAAAATACATTACACACACTACCATGTATTTGACACGCATATATACACTTGTTTATTGTTGAAGTCAAATTAACAGTGTAGCTTTTGGTGAAATCTGCGATTATAGAAGTAGAGTCCATGATATTAATTATTATGGTCGAATTTCGACCACGGTCAACCACTAGTATTTGAATTACACAGACCGAACTTTTTGATAGATAGATAACTCTTTATTGTACACCAATACAAACATGAACTTAAGACTAAAATTATATCTAGTTATGTACAAAGCGCGGTCTTATCGCTAAAAAGCGATCACTTCCAAACAAACCCAGTAATGAATTTAGATGATAATGGCGATGGTGGTATACGTAACATATAGTACAAACTACTTACATTTTAGTAATAAATACATAAATTATATGGAGATATTATGGAGATATATATATTACATAGATATATACTTAATATACATATCTACAAAATATATAAATGTTTATAAGTGAATTTAAATATAATAAAACTACGTTTTAACGGTATTAAGGGCGGTAATTTATTTTATTTAGGTTTATCCGACGTTTCGGCCGCTTTTCAGTTGCCGTGGTCACGGAAGACAAAGATGACATTTGTCAAACGTGTATTATCAATTTTTTTTATATAATATTAAAATGAGTGGAAGGAAAAAATAAAAGAAATTATCAGCCAAGTTGGTTTGTTTCGTTGCACGCAGAAAGAGCTCACAGTGTCTTGAGGTCTGGCAGTTGGTTTTTGCTGGCTGAAATGCGGCCGAAACGTCGGATAAACCCAGATAAAAATAAATTACCGCGCTTAAAACCGTTAACCGTGTACAAGTCGCGAAAACTGAAGAAAATATTATTAATTTAAATAGTTTGGTTTAGTGGTTTAGTTAAATAAAAATTTTGAGTTAGTATTATAAAACAATCGTGACTAAATGTAGTGCAAGTGCAAAACCAAATATATTATCTGTTTTTCCCTTAATAAGGATAATAGAATCGTGTGTTAAAAACATTCTTACTATAAACTAGCTGTGCCCTCGACGTCGTCCGCGGGGAATTTGTTTTCAAAACCCCCCCATTTTGAAACATTCTTCATTGGTGCTTCGCTCCTTGCTAGATATGTCACCTTTTTTCCTGCAAAACTGAAAAAATTGCTTTAAAAATACATTATCTATATTGTCATCAATACTGAACAAGCATTCAAAATATTAAATAGTTGTTTTAAAGTAATTGGTTGTAATCACCCTGCAAGATTTAACCTAACAAAAATTGCAAGTAAAATAGAAAGTCGTAAAAACGCGCAACTTTTGGCGTTGGAAGTTGTTATGAAAAATTGGAAGATAGAAATTTCTTAAAAAATATAGGTCCCAAGAAACGGGAACATAAAAATGTTCGTAAAATGCAAACTATGTTAAATTTTTCGGGGACCAAATGGCAACTATTCCGCATTAAACTAAACAAGAATCACGTAAATGAGATCATAAATCTCAGCGTAATCGGTGAACATATGGGACGGAATGGATTTTTTTTCATAAAAGAATTTCATAAAGTGAAAACTACTGGGCTAAACTATGTCAAATGTTTAAGGGACTAATTGGAAGCTATTCCGCGTCGAACAAAAAAATAATCACGTAAATCGGATAAATCTCGGAGTAATCGATGAACATACATAAAAAAACACACAAACAAAAAAGATCCCGACGAATTGAGATCCTCCTCCTTTTTTTGAATTCCGTTAAAAATACCCTCAAAAGCGCTAGATCTAGCTTCAAACGCGCTAAGGTAGCAGCCCTAGAGCCGACTTTCCTCTATTGACTCTCGGCATTCGGCGCAAGCAGACGTCTCGACGATTAATCGATTCATTAGTTAGAACAATGGCGGATGGCGAAACTCGAATTTGCTACGAAAAAAATTATATGAACTTATACATTTAAAATGTTATTGTTACATGAGGACGCAAAAAATGTTTTTCTTTGACTGTTACATGCGACCGATTGATTTTCATATCAATTTTGACTGTTATTAAAATCTCAAAGGTTTTTTGTCCTTGTTGTAAAGTTATATTAATTGATTTTTCGGTATAAACACTACATATGCTTTCATGTGCATTTAGTATAATCTATCTGAACAGGAACGGATAAAAAATATATTTACCTCCGTTGGCGCGGCCTATCGTAAGAGGCGGTAAAACAACCAACAGCCAAGTGGTAGGGTATTTGTTCGCCCTATATATCCAAATGACTACCACCCCTGGTCAAGAGTATGCTGACATAACAACTTTGAGTTGTGTTCCGGCATTAGTAGCCAGGTCCCAGCTCCTCTTTAAAGAGCGGCAGCACATTGGTAGCCCCTTTGGTATTATAAATATCCATAGGCGACGGTAACCGCTCTCCATCAGGTGGGCTGCCTACCTGTCTGCAAAACTCAAACAATAAAAAATAATAAAAAGGTGTTTTTTTGACATTCAAAACTTCAGACTATAGAAGCTAAATACGTCTAGTCATCTCAGTGGACAACGAACAACTGGCTAGCGTAACGCAAAAGCGCATATATTAATAGTTGCTCTATCTCGCTCGCACATCATCCGGCCCGCTCACACGTTGTTCTATATATTGTACTAGCTGTACGACTTGTTAATATTTGTACTTAAGGTTATCGTTTCCAAAAAACAATTAGTTCATTTGAGTTCACATAAGCACTCGACAGTGAATACTACCCTCTGCCATCTGAAGTATCATTTGACCCTTACCTCTCGCTGCTACAAGACATTTCAATTTTATTTATTTTTATAGATGCGAAATCGCCTTTTATCCAATGAAAGTCCGCCTTATTGTATTTCCTGAATGGACTGACTGCGATTGAATTAGTAGCAATCTCGTCGCTTTTACTTCTCAAGATAGTCTCATTTTCCACTTCGTAGTACAGTCCTCTTACCATTTATTAGGCTTGTTTTACTACAGACAACAGTGCGCTTTCCTTTATTTAAAAGAAGGAAAGGCTCGGTTTATAGTTTCGATAACTAGTTATGCTAAAATAGCAAACTAAATAATTTGTATTAGTATATAAGGACTCGATTTTTAAAAGAAATGTAGCCAATTGGTAGGGCAATTGCCCTACTCACCCCTGGTCTAGGGTATGCCGCTCTGTATCAATTCAGGATCAGGAGTGGTCGAATGTCTGAATTATAAATAATGAGAATAATAATTAAAATAAATATAAAGGCATTCAATAAGTTTAATGGTACCCAATTGACGACAAACATGACGGGACAAAAGAATACACAAGAAAAACGCGTGTCAAAAATATTCAAGTACACTTGACGTCTGAGGTGCCAGAGCCAAGTTACATAACCTCATTTAAACACGCCCTAACTACCCTAAGTTATTCCGGCATCAGTGCCCAGGTCCCATTCTTCGTCACGAGGCCGGCAGGATATTCGCAGTACCTCGATTTTGCAAATACTCGTATATCCATAAACGATAATAACTGTCGTATCCGAACAGAGAATTTCATTTCAATGTATCCAAACGTTTAATTCGCTCTCAATCAAAGACAATGTAACTTTATCTAGGTCTCTCTTCTCTTTGCCATTTTTTTAACTAATGCGCTCAAATAAGATTAAAATAAAAAAAGAAATTAATGAGTTATCTTTTGGAAGACTTCTTTAGAATCTATGTGATTTGAAAGTCGTTGAAACGAAAAAGAAATAAACACAAATCTATAGGACTAAGCCTGCGAGAAAATGAGATAGGACACATTTTTTTAAATAATTTAAACACTATGCTCACACAGATACATGTTAACAGCCTTGCAGAGATTTGGGTAAGAAAGTACCGAAGATACCAAATATTAACTATTTGGGCAGGGTTTCCCCTTTATTGTTCAGGCTTTGGTGTGACCATTCACACCGCACAATAAGCAATGAACACCGTCTACACGCCTCACCGCCTTTTTATACGAAAATACTAGGAAACTACCCTACCAAATAATAATATTACAACATTGCTATAAACAGCAATTATATCATAGTGTAGCCAGGATCATATTATTATCTATGACGATTGTCTATGTGATATTCATATACTCTATGACTGCTGTGATGGACATCGCGTAACATACAGCTTGAAAATGTTTTGAAGTTTTTCGTGTTTTAATATAATATATGAAATGTGACGTCACGAATTTAAGAATCCCTCCCACCCCTTGCCGCACTTCTACCACTACACACACATTTTTATAAATTTAGTATACAACAGAAACCACTTTCCATCACGTCAGTCTGTGCTTTATTATCCAGCAAAAAAAAAATTGTGATTGGATTAGAATGAAAAGTTAGCCTTCAATCATTGAAGTATTCGATCTTACTACTACGATAACATTTTTTTTAAATCAGTTTAGCTTACCTAGGAATCTTTTGAAATGTGCAAATGTATAATATAATTTTTTATATGTGCAAGCCTTAGTTCACTTGAGGCATGCAGACTGCAAATTGGGAGCCAGCGTTCTCATTGCCATCCTCGCTTTATTGCCGACACCCGTCTTCCTTGTTACCTGGGAGATCTTGGCTACAATTGAAATAAGGCACGTCACAAGCTGAGTTGGTAATACAGAAAATACGTTGTTAAATATTATATCCAAATATCTATCAAACGCTGTTGCAGCTTTCTGGTGAACATTCTCGTGTCTCAATCTCAAGGGGCGTGAGTTTGAATCCTGGCCAGAAAAGTATACACACATCCATTAAAACATCACAAGGATGCCTGCAAATCAAGGTAACCGATGTATGGAATCCGCTTATCTGTTTGGGTAAGCATGGGTTAAACGCCCATTGCTCTAAGAAATTAAAGGACTCGAAGCCAGAGGGATAATTATTGGCTATTATTATTATTATTTTATAAATATTTTAAAAATTGTGTATTTTATCGTTGCAGGAACAGAAAAGAATACAATTTCCTGTGGCGGTCGGTCTGTCAGAAGAAGCGACAAAACAACCCACAGCCAGGTGGTGGGGTATTTGCCTGCCTAGATGGCAACTACCCTTAGAGTATGCTGCCGTAACAACTTTGAGTTAGTGGCCAGGTTCCAGTCTTTGTTTAGAGAACGGTAACACATTGCACCTTTGGTGCTAAAAATGTCCAGAGGCGATGGTAATCGCTTTCCATCAGTTGGTCCGTCTGGTGGACTCGCCAAAGACAATGAATACATGCTACAATCCTGGCACACCCTCTTGGCTTCAACTAGTTTCGTAAGCCCTTCATATATGGACATTAAACATCTGTTTCAACTGTTATTTATCTAATAATATGTCTAATTTTTAAAATGCTATTCTTTAATTCAAACTACATATATATGTTATAACGGACAATATATATGTTATATATTTGTACATAAGTATTTTATAACACTTAAATTTGACAATATATACTTTTATGTGTACATAATTATTTTCAATATTTTTATACTGACCTAAAACACTGTAATAAGTATAAAATTTTGTACATCTATATATTAAGCAATAAATGAATACTGACAAACTTTTGAATAAGAAATACATTAGGTAAATCTCTTACTGAGTCGTCGCCTAGAAGTCGTATTGTCAGTCGTTCAGTTTGCGTCGGGCTTAATCCATCCAGTGCGCTATTCCGCCCATCTTAATACAAGACAAACTAGCTTTTTGTTCGTCCTTTGATTGCATTCAAAGCGAATTTCATAATATGTCGGAGAAACAACAATAGGGTGGACCTTATTTTTAACCGACGTCAAAAAAGATTCTCAATTTGTTGTGTAAATACATTTTTTAAGTATGTTCAGCCACAATTTTTTGTTTCTGAACCAAATTTTATGATTGTATTTGTATTAGATTCGGTAAAGCTTCAAAATGGGATAAATTTTATTGCTATTGGTTTTTCAACATTTTTGTTTCAGAATCGATTTTGATAATTCTTTTCGCGTTACGTAACGAAGCGGTTTACCCTCCCATAAGAAGTTATCACTTCAAATAGTGTATATTTTAAATCTAGAATTTTTCTGTTGATCAGTAACAATATTATAGATATACAACATAAGAGATAAACTGAGTTCATATATGTCAACTGTGATAGACGCTTACAATAAGATCGGGTTCATTTTGAATTTACGAGCGCTTGTGTTTTTGAGAACGCACCTGTCTCATATTGCCTAGAAGCTAGATAGATCCGGAATTCTATTCATAATAAATCCTGGTATAGGTCTTTTATTTCGTATAAAACTTTATGTCATGAATTATATTATTTTTTATATATACGCATTTTATATATTTTATGCACTGCATAACTTGTTGGTAGATGATATTGTTACGAGTTACGCAGACTCGAATTAAAATGCCATTGGAGTTACTATAGAGTTTATTAGAACTATACAAACACGTATAAGATAGGTAAAAATATAACTGGATACAACCAGTACAAACTGCACGATCCAATAACACGAGCAAAGTCCATCACTGTATCGCTTATCGAATGTATGTATCGTGTAGTAACACTCGTCTTGCTAGTATCGTAATCGTCGCTTGACTGCCCGTCTCCGCATTGGGCCATTGCTTGATAATGTACCGATGCTATACCTGGGAAGCTTCGACGCAATACATAACAATAGAATGTTTTTTTGAATTACAAATTCTAAACACAAAGTAAACAAAAGCATTCCTAAAGCCGAGAAGGTAATAAGCCCTTTACGACAGGCAGGTTTGTGTTTACCTTTGTCAGCATGCAACAATATCTTAAAAATTCATCTAGAAACTATATTATACCGATATATTTCAATATTTTTTATGTTACCCGACTAAGAGAATGTGATTTTCGTCGCTTACAGACATTCGTAACACCAAAGGCTACGAAGGAACGATACAAAGGAACTTGAACTTGCATGTACAAAAAATAAATCAAAACTACCTCCAATTTTAGTATTTCTGCTTTCTATCTCGTTGCAATTTACAACTTATTTTCAATCCATACTGATATTATAAAGATGTTTGTGAAGAAAAGAGAAGTTTGTGAGTTTGTGACGTTGTAGGTGGTAATCTCTGGATCTACTAAACCGATTTTGAAAATTCTTTAGCCAGTGGAAAGCTACGTTATTCCCGAGTGACGATTGTGACGATTCAATTTGATTAATATTTTTTTTCTAATTCCCAGCGAAGTAGGCACTGGTCAGCTAGTAACTTATAGATGTTCTCGTAGGTAATGTGAATTGTAAAAATTCTTTCATAAGAAATAAATTTCTTTAACCCGAAACCAACTATAAAGGTGTAAGGGTATGGCCTGAGCGCTCGCTCTATTCGAGCGTGCAGCGTTTGTGTCAAACCCATGGAAATGTAGCGGGTGCTCTAGTAACGGTCAGCTGACGCGGCGGCTCCAGCGGCCATGATTGCGTTGAGCGCCATGTAAAGAAACGCTGCACGACCCGCTCCGCTGCACGCTCGGTTCGGGCGTGAACTGAGACCGTAAATTCACTAATTTAAGTTCTTTTAATACCGTGCCTGTCAGCAATACAATATTTAATTCAATGATGTCGAACCTTTTATAGGCAATTTATTCAAGTTTAGGTCTCAAATTAAAAAAAATAAAAATAAATGACGTTTTACTAATTTCAGATATACTAGTATATTTTTT
Organism: Dendrolimus punctatus; assembly: GCA_012273795.1. Taxonomy (NCBI): domain Eukaryota; kingdom Metazoa; phylum Arthropoda; class Insecta; order Lepidoptera; family Lasiocampidae; genus Dendrolimus; species Dendrolimus punctatus. The sequence continues at coordinate 938,587 of CM022536.1, forward strand.
TTATTATTTTGAATTTGATTTCTTTAATATTATTAGTTTGTATTTTTTTTATATTATGACTGTTATTTTTAACATATATCAGGATTTTTTATGGTATGGAACTTATGACTTAATGATATAGATAAATAGACATATTGTAGGTGGTTTTTTTTCTGTTGTATTATTTAATTCCGTTTTTAAATTTGAAATCTAATTTTCCAATATTGTATCAAATATATTATAATTTTCTTATATTTGTATGAGCCAAATGCGTAACATATTTTTTTTGTTAGAAGAAACTTAGTTGGTGTGTATATTAATTTATACGTTTTATATTGTAAGAATTATAATTATCGTAAGTTTCTCAAATAAATAAATAAGTATCTGACTGCTAACGAGTGTCTTTAGTGCTAACCGAGATTTGACAAGTTTAAACCAATTAGTGAACGATGAACGCCTAATGTGCACTGAGGCCACTCCCTTGGACACAGCCCGCCCCGCTGGACGCTTCGTCACTAAGGCCGTACACTAAGGGTGCTTAGAAATGGACAAGACAATGCTTCTAGTAAAAGTCGTCACGTCGTAGCGCGATTGCGGGAGTACGTGCGCCGATTGCTGGCTTTATTGCGTTCTTGCTTAACCACTTTTGTCTTACTCTAGTTAGCTCTTTAACTCAGATTATTTCTGAAGATACTTTAACGACTCTAGACGATTCTCGGAGAAAGAATACCATTTCCTGCGGCCGGGCGGCCTGTCGTAAGAGGCGATAAAAACAACCCACAACCAGGTAGGGTATTTACCCGACTGGATGGCTACTACCACTCGTTTAAAGTATACCGCCATAACAACCTTGATTTGTGTTCCCGCATTAGTGACCAGGTTCCAGTCTTCCATTAGAGAGCAGCGGCAGTACATTGGTAACACCTTTGCTGTTACAAATCTGTTACAAAACAGAATAAGAAGATGACATGCTTTAGACCAGGAGTGGTAGTCATTCAGACACCTATCACATGGCTGTAGGTTGTTTCATCGCCAGGAAATTCTAAGTATCCTGTCTCGATTCCTATAAGGATAGTCCTTTACCGAATGCGTTGTACCTTATCGAATCACTGCGAATGTTTTATATCCGATAAATATCTACCATCATATGAAAATGTTATCATATTTTCATAGCATTTGCTTGACACATTGAGTGTATTATGCGCCGGAATATATTTCCATGTAAGTGGATATGACAATGGACACTGTTTAAGCTCCACTTGCACACAAATCGCTTCCAGATCGTGTTGAGAGTGCCCGAGATCATATTTCTGTTACAGAAAGTTTTATGTGCGATACTTTATCGGCGGTGATAAGGTTTCTTTCCGTCCTTTATATATTAACAGAACTTTGAGGATCATCGGACTTTGGTGGGGATTTAAAAGGTTTTGCAACGAGCTTGTCGCTGGCATTCTGAATTTTGATTAAACACATATTATCTTTTATTTTAAGATTTCGAAATAAACTTTAATCTATAATTGATATTGTTACGAGCTACACAGGACTCGAATTAAAATGCCATTGGAATTACTATAGAGTTTATTAGAACTGTACAAACACGTATAAAACAGATACAAATATAATTGGATACAACCAGTTCACACTGCACGATTCTATAACACGCGCAAAGTCAGTCACTATATTACTTGTCGAATGTACGTCTTACTCGTATCGTAAACTGTACAATACACAATCGATTGCGTGGGCTGGGTTCTTCCAAGAAAATGAAATATGCACATCTGTGAACGGCCAACAAAGTCGAAAACAAAATCAATATGGATTAGTTCGATACTAACGACGACCATAAAACATGTGCTGCAAGCGCAACATCTTTTTTATTAATTACAAATTCTAAACACAAAATAAACAAAAGAATTCCTAAGAAGGCGATAAACTGCGTTTTACAACAGGCAGCTCTGCGTTTATCTTTGCATGTAACAATATAATCGAATATATATGTTATAGTCAAATGTCGATACGCAGTCTCTTCCCGGGTTGACTGGTTTATCCATAGTTTAACTAAGGCCTTTCGACAGAACCCGAAACAAATTCCAATTTCGGCCTTTGACTAAAGTGTTTTAGTCAAAACTAGAAGTATCTATCTTTTTAGTCAAACGTCGAAAGTAAAATAATCTGTATCGAGCTTTGCCTAATCGATCCTAGAAGCGACTAAGGCAGACTTGGTCAAACGTCGATTCGTACTGCACTTGTTACATGTTTAAATGGCGCATATATGGAACCCTAAGAAGGACTTACATATTTGTGCTGTTTGGAGTTGAATCTTTAGATCCGTGGGGTCCATCGGCAAAGGGTTTCTTCTTCATACCACCCGTGATCAGAAGGCTGGTTTGTATTACGCGCAACGAATCAGCATTGCCATGGCAATGCAACCAGCCTTCTGGGCACGCTTCCCTCTGGCAGCGATTTATTACATACTTTATAATAATTTATTTTTAAATATTTAGTGTAATTTCTAATTTAGTTTTATTTTCTTGTATTATAAATTACAATAAAAAGTAATTTAGGAAAATAATATCGTTTCACTTACTAAACTGTATATTGAAATCAACCGATTCCTTTGGTAGCCAAAAAATTAGAAAAATTAGAAATAGTAGTTTTATCTTAAATTTTATACGTTGCTTAATAAAAAAATACCGTTTTAAGAATTTTTGTCTGTCTGTCTGTTGTGAACGAAAAAAAACATTTTATATTCCAGTTTAGGTCCAGTTAACGGATAACCTCATTCTCTTACTTGGTTCTATCCTAGTCACATGTATGTCACAAGGTAAGTCGCTTACTTCAGTTAACCCGTGAAACACGGTAACGCTGTTAGGCGAACAAATCGTCTAAAATTGCAAGTAGGTATTTCATACTTTACACTTTTATATAATATTTAAATGATAAATAGCGAAATCTAATTTAAATTAAATAATGATTCGCTTCTAAAACATTTCATTGCACTTGATCTTAACAGAAAATTTTCACAAGTGACATGAACAAATAACAGAAATGATATTATATGTATTATCATTTAAATTATGCAAAACAAAATGCATTCTAAAAAGTTCCAACACTTTTGATACACTGACAACACATCACTTATACCATATTTGTTTATTTTAATTATCCAAATATAAAGGCCAACGGGTTGATTCTGGTACTGTACTACAGTACTGTACTGTCTACAGGTTTCTTTTTAACCTAATACAAGCATCAGCCTCTTAGTTAATGTTGTTCCCAGTTTAAGGTTTCACTGTGTACTTAAAGAGGAAATAAAGAATTCTTATTTTATGTTATGTAACTATATTCTTTATAAAGCATCCACTTTTTTATTGCAGGAGTTCAGTAGACAGGCAAACGGCCCACTTGATGGAAAGCGGTTACCATTGACTATGAACATTTGCAACAACAAAGGTGCTATATGCGCTGCTGCTCTCTTAAAAAAGACTGGAACCTGGTAATAATGCAATAATGGCGGAACACAACTCAAGGTTGTTTTGGCGACATACTTTAGACCAGGTGGTAGTCATCCAGTCGGGCAAATGCCCTACCGCCAGTCTATTAACACACTAGGTGGTCAAATCCTAACTGTCTGTGAGTTGTAATTGTCCTACTAAAAGTTTGAACGAGAAAAGCAGCAGCTGTTTGATCATACACTTTTCGAATCGCAACCTTGTAGCGTCCGCGTAGGTATAGAAATCAGATTTACAGACGTTTTTCTTTCTGGTCACCTGGACGGTTGAACAGACTGAGATTAGCTGCATAAATATGTGGAGTACCTTACAATTATTTTTTTTACCTTACCATTCATTAGTAGACAACTGTGAGTAGTTTAGGTTCTTACATACATAGCGCCTACTTTGCGTGAGCCCCCTCACGCACATTAGAGGTTACTCCATCCAGCCCAGCTTCTCCAGAAAGTCCACCAGTTTATTGACGTTGAAGACTTCACGATGGCTACCTGGAGCATCCAGATACTTCGCCCTGTATTAGGAGAAGGAGTTCAGGTTAAATTTTAAGCACTGGAAAGGCAAATGCACTGGTTTTGGTATGGTTAGTAAAATATGAAAACCGACCAGAAGTCGTTTGTTACATGCTCTCACAGACCGTGTGTCTGGGCTCAGCATTCGATGCACGTATTGAAACGCCTGCAAACTACGCCCGCTTTTGACACGTCCGCGCTTACACAGACTGCACTTCAGAACAATACGTGTATTGGAAAGAATAAGTGGCGATGTGCGAGTTGGACTTACGCATGCAGAGTTCTTATATAAATTTACGGATTTCAACTCATATAGAAGCCTTATAGAAGTTTTTTGGATTTGGAAGTTAAAAATATGAAAGTGAGCCCTCTGAAGCTCAGGCTTGCCTATTTTAGGGTGAAAGTACAATACACTCTTGTCCAAGGCGTGATCTCGTTGTATAAGATTTCATCACAATGCTTTGGTTCACCTTTAGCTCGTGGAAATTGTAACAATATGCACATAAAAAGATAGCAATCAAGAAGATGACATTATGAACAGTAACAGTACAAATCTAGATTTTATTTCAAAATGCCTAAAGCGGCCACTTTTCGAGAATCGCTTAGTGGTATTGACACGTGTCTGGAAGTTGTAAAACTTAGCATAAGATCCACTTCATTTTGATACTTGTCATGGTCGTTTTTTATTATACTTTCAACACCAAAGTTGCTACAAATCCACTGCCGCTCTCTAAAGGGATAATAGAACTTGGCCGCTAATGCCGAAACATAACTCATGGTTGTTATGGCGGCATACTCTAGACTAGAGGTGGTAGCCATCCAGACGGGCAAATGCCCTACCAGCTGACTGTGGGTTGTTACGATAGACTGCCCCAACGCATGAAATTGTTTCCTTTCTCATTCCTGCACGGATAATTCTTCATAATCATCTGCAAAAGTTGCTACTTTAACCCATTGGGGTCACTGCTTCAATTAACTAACTAGCAAGTGTAAGAAGGGTTCTAGTATGTATCGTATTATTATATATTATCAGAACTGTAACGGATATAACGTCTAATTGTGTTAAGGAGGATGAAACAAGGTTATTTGGGGATTCAAAGTTAGCTGTTCATGTTTTGAGAGAATCGAATGCTGGTCACTTATAGCATGGTCGGTAGTCGCGGCCGCAACTACCTCGGGTCGATCCCGAGTGAAGTTCGTGTATTCACTTACTCTAGTCATGAGGGACAATTTTACCAAATGTCTGTCTAGCCAGGGACCACCTAGTCGGTTATGTATATGTAAATATAGCGATTGAATTTACTATTTAATATTTCACTCGTACGTAGGTTGAACTCCCAATAAATTTCATCCGTGCAGGAACGGAGAAAGAATACAATTTCCTGCGGCCCGGCGGCCTGTCGTAAGAGGCGACAAAACAACCCACAGCCAGGTGGTAGGGCATTTGCCCGACTGGATGGCTACCACCCCTGATTTAGAGTATGTCGCCATAACAACCTTGTGTTGTGTTCCGGCATTAGTGACCAGGTTCCAGGCTCCTAAAGAGAGCAGCAGCGCATTCGTAGCACCTTTGGTGTTGCAAATGTCCATAGGCGATGGTAACCGCTGTCCATCAAGTGGGCCGTCTGCCTGTCTGCTGATCTCCTGCAATAAAAAAAAAAAAGTATTAAAACATATAACGAACGGAGCAAATCGAGCACCTGTGCTGCTCGATCTCCCGTCATGCAGACCACTTCCCCGCACTGTGCACTGAGTATTGCCTTTGAACTTGTGCGGCGGCGTGGTTTGCATTGTAATGACTCGACATAACACACACGTCACTTGTTTATTACGATGGCTTCGCGGACCACTTGGAATGCCTCCAGGGACCACCAGAGGTCCGCGGACCACCGGTTAGGAACCACTGCTCTAGGCAATCAATTTGCTATTATTTATAATCAAAACACAGGTAAATATAAAAATATTTGTATTTTTCTTAATTTAATATATTGATTGTATATACCTATACAACAATTTAATCATTTATTTTATTTTACGGATATCGTCAACAATTACTACATACGGTTGAAATTATATAATTGTATTTTAACAGCTGCTTGTGGCTTAATGTGTTACGACATATGAATTATGTTCTTGGTAGTAAGTGAAAGGAAACTGTATGTTGTGTTGTTAATGTGCATATTTAAAAGCTGAGTCAGCGCAGCAGTCGTGGCCGAGCGGTTAAGGCGTCTGACTAGAAATCAGATTCCCTCTGGGAGCGTAGGTTCGAATCCTACCGACTGCGGATTGATTTTTAACTTATATTTTTATATCTTGTGTTTGCGCTACTACTTCTACTGCTTAAAAATCATTGACAAACATGATATTACCTTTATTTTCGTATGAACACGTCAACGCCATGTAGGATTTGCTCGGTTTTGAACAGCGCCATCTAGTTTAATCTTGTGCAACCAAGGGACAATATATCAATACTTTACCTCTGTATTAGAAGACGATGTTAGCATTATTATTATTTATTTTGACGTGAACATATCCGCCTACCAAGAACTTGTTTCTTAAACTCCACTAATATTCTTAATTAACAACTTATTAAACACAACTTAAATTGACAATGACGGTAGAACATAAAAAATTAACAACAAAGAAATAACCGCCTACCGTGATTGCTTTGTAATAAGAAAAAAACTAACAAATATAAACCTTTTAACCCGAAATAGCCTTAAAACTAAACAGTAATACAACTTAAAACTAAATTTGATTGAAATTCTAAGACACAAAACTTCACTTAATCGGAAGTATTACAATCCTTTCTGGGAAGAAAACACAACTTACTTACAGGACGTTTACAAAATCCATTCTGTGTTTTGATTGTAACTACACGGATAACATTATCTCTTCCCGGATGGATATCTATTATTCTACCCATGAACCACTTAGCAGGCGGCAAATTTGGCTCTTTTACAATAACTACATCATTAATTTTTGGCTGATCCTGCTGAGTAGTCCATTTGTATCTTTATTTAATGTCACTAAATATTCTACACTCCAACGATTCCAAAAATCTTTAACCATTTTGGTTGTTAATTTCCACCTATCTAGTTGGTTAACCATTGCACATTCACTGTCCGCGACATTCAATAACGGTTCTCCAACCAAAAAGTGGCCAGGTGTCAGAGGTAGAGGATCGTTTGGATCATCACTAATTATGGTTAATGGACGTGAGTTTACACATGCTTCCACTTGTGTTAATACTGTTGATAGCTCTTCATACGTGAGTGTACTTTCGCCAACAACTTTCCGAAGATGAGTCTTTACGGAACGCACCCCTGCTTCCCATAAGCCCCCAAAATTTGGAGCTGCGGGTGGTATAAAATGCCAATTTGTATGCTCTAATGTCAACAGTTGTGCAATTTCGTCGGGCAAAGTAGATTTAGCTTTATCGAACATTTCACGTAGTTCTCTGCTTGCACCAGTGAAATTCGTCCCATTGTCACTGTACAAATCTTGACAATGACCTCGTCTCGCTGTCATGCGTTTAAATGCTGCTATAAATCCTTTAGATGTTAAATCCGATACGACTTCTAAATGTATCGCATGTGTCACCATACATACAAATAGTGCTATGTAGCCACGATAAGCCTTGGATCCTCGTCCTGGTGAGAATCGAACGTTAATCGGCCCTGCAAAATCGATTCCGCAGGATTTAAAAGGTTTGCTAGGTTTTAATCTAGCTGCGGGAATCTGTCCCATAAACGGTGTTTTATTAGCTCGTGACATTTTGATACATGTAACACATTCTCGGAAATGCTTTTTCACTAATTCGCGAGCTCGAATGATCCAATAGTTGCCTCGAAGGTGATTCAACATGAGTTGTGGTCCACCGTGCATTGTTTTACTGTGCGCATCAGCTATTATTAACTTGGTAAAATGATGTTTACCAGGCATAATAATGGGATGTCGTGTATCGTAATTAGCATCAGATAAATCAATACGTCCACCGACTCTCATTATTCCCTCTTGATCAAAGATAGGACAAAGAGGATGAAGCACACTCTTTTTTGGAACACTTCCTCGTGTCTTCAAGTGTCTAATATCTTCTTCAAACTCAAGCTCTTGAATATGTTTGATACATTTTGTCAATGTCTGATTGATTTCTTCCAATGTAACATAATCTTTCATATTCTTTCTTTCTGTCTGTGGTAATTTCCAATTTAAAATTCTTCGACAGTATGATAAAACTTTTAACATTCTTGTAAATGATGAAAATCTTTCCCATGGTTTGTCTATCTTATCCGGTTGCTGTAGTGTAAATAACGTCTTGATTTTCTCTTCTTCATGTGTGTCTATAACTTCAGGCTTTTCCTTCTGCTCAAGAGTTTCATTTAACCAGGTAGGGCCATGCCACCACAAGGAATGCTCGGCTAAATCACTAGGTTTTAAACCTCGTGAGGCACAGTCGCTTGGGTTCATATGAGTTGCCACATGTCCCCACTGCTCATAATCTGTCATGGTTAAAATAACTGACACTCTATTGCTGACAAATGTAGTCCATTTACAAGCTGGTCCTTTGAGCCAAGCCAAAACTACAGTCGAGTCGGTCCAGGCGTATTGATTCTCTTTTGGAATATTCATTACTTCTGCCACTTCCGATAATAGTTTGGTTGCTATAACTGCACCAGACAATTCCAATCGAGGAACTGACATTTCCTTTTCCATTGGAGCAACTTTTGTTTTCGCGGTCAACAGGTTGACAAAAACTACGCTGTTTTTATCAATCACACGAAGATATACACATCCGGCATAAGCGGACATTGATGCATCTGCAAATGCATGTAACTCCATTCTATATCCTGGTGAGAAATTAAGCCATCTTGGAATGCAGATGTCCTTGATATGCTCTAATTCTTTTCTATATTTAGTCCATTCGGTTGACAAATCTTCGTCCAAATCATCGTCCCAATCCAAACCTGATTTCCATAGTTTCTGGATAAACAATTTTGCAACTATAACAACAGGTGCAATCCACCCCATAGGATCGTACAATCTAGCAATGTCGGACAGTACCTGTCGTTTTGTAAATTTATCCTTCACCTCAGGTAAATTTATTGAATACTCAAAATTGTCGGTTTCTTTGTTCCAGCATAAACCCAGAACCTTCTCTTTCTTATCTTGTTGTATCGCTACGGAATTAGTTGGAAGATGTTTGTCTTTGCCAATATACTCTAACAACTTATGATTGTTACTGCTCCATTTCTGAAGCTCAAAACCTCCAGATTTCATTAATTTGTTCATCTCTTCGTAGATTTGAATAGCTTCACTATCCGAATCGCACCCAGTCATCAAGTCGTCCATATAATAATCGTTCTTGGTAATCTCTGCAGCAATTGGATAATTGCTCTGTTCATCGTCAGCTAACCTTTGTAACGTTTTAACAGCTAGATAAGGTGCACAAGCCGTCCCAAAGGTTAACGTCAGAAGATTGTAATGGTGAATTTCTTGATTCGGATTGTTTCTCCATAAGATCCTTTGATAATCTATGTCTTCATTAGCTACTCGAACTTGGCGGTACATCTTAACCACATCTGCAATAATACAAATTTTGTGTGTTCGCCACCTCATGAGTAAATGCCTCAGATCTTGTTGGAGTTTGGGACCTACTAGAAGGTTGTCATTCAACGCTACATTGTTAACACCCTTGCAAGATGCGTCAAATACTACTCTCACTTTTGTTGTGATTTTATCCTCTCGGACAACTGCATGATGAGGAAGATAAACCGCTTTCGAATTTTCAAGATTTTCCTTGTCTACCAACTTCATGTGGCCTAATTCTAAGTACTCTTCTATTACATTACGATAATCTTGGTACAACTTCGGCTTCTTTTCAAGCTTCCGTTCTAAATACTTGAGCCTCTTTTCTGCTATAGTTTTATGTTCCCCATATTGACAGTCAGGATTATCGCTATTAAACGGCAGTCTTACAACGTATCTTCCATCTCTTGCCCTTACTGTTGTCGACTCGTAAAGCTCTTCGCATCTTTTTTCATCTATGGTCATTTTCTTCTTAATTGATGGAGGTTCATTCTCGACTTCCCAAAATTGCTTCAATAGGTCGTCGACTCTGGTTTGCACATGCAAACTGATAACATTTGGTGATGTAACTTCTTGTGATACTCTCCCTGATATGATCCAGCCAAGGATTGTATTTTGAGCCAATAAATGTCCTTGAGGATGCTTCATTACTCCGTTGAGTAGAATATCACAATATACTTCTGCTCCTAGCAAAACATCTATTTTGCCAGGATTCATGAATGTGGGGTCTGCTAATTTAATCTCTTCTAATGGAACCCACATTGGAGAGGGTATTTCTCTATTCGGTATTGCAGTTGGTAGTACACTCAACACGTATGCATTTACTTTGATTACATTATTAGGGTTGTGAATTGATTCCAACACAAGTGAAACCATATACTTAATTCTTACTTGGCTGTCTCCTAAACCTGACACCAAACCACTGATTGGTGTGCGCTTGAGACCTAACAATTGTACCGTCGATTCGGTTACAAACGAGGCTTGCGAGCCTTGATCCAATAATGCCCTAATAGTAAAACCAATGCCATTCCTTGATCTTGCCTTTACCATTGCTGTTGCCAGCAAAACATTGTAGTTTTGATTATTTCTTGAAAAGTTCGCTACAATGTGTGTATCCAAGTTGGTTGGTACAGCTCTTTCTTCAGCTGTAAACTGTTGAGTTGTCATTGTCGTGTTTGATGTTGTATTCGAAGTAGCGCCTCCTTGTTCCTTGGTAGCATGTAACAGTGAGTGATGGCGTCTGCCACATTTTCTGCAGTTTGTATTTTGTTTGCAATTCTTGACTGAATGAGCGAATCCGAGACAGTTGAAGCAAAGTCGCTTGCTTTGTACTAAATTGTATCTGTCTTGGACTGATTTCGATCCAAATTGTTTGCAATGACACAAGTGATGAGAGCCATTACAACAGGGGCATGCATTATTGTTCTTCTTATCTTCCTGTACAACTGCATTAAAAGCCTTAGTCTTCACAATTTGTTTTGAGTTTTGTGATGCATTCTTGTTGTGTGTCTTACTGCCTTCTATCATTTCTAAACTTCTAAATCTCATCTCCATAAACTCTGCAAGCTGTGTCCAAGTGGGCAGTTCGTCGGACATCACACTTATTTGGTATTCCCATTGTTTATGAGTTTCTTGATCTAATTTAGAAACAACCATATACACAATAATTGCATCCCACGTATCCGTCTTAACCCCAATATTGTTCAGACTTTTTAAGCACGATGAAGTGGTATCCAGCAGTGTTTTTAATGCTGTTGCGGATTCAACCTGTATTGGCTTCAACGAAAATAATGTTTGCATAATACTGTTGCAGTTATACTTCTTATTATTGTACCTCTTTAACAATTGTTCCCATGCTTCATTATAGTTTGCATCTGTTGTCGAAAAATTACGAATGAGTTGCTCCGGCTCTCCAGTTAGACAACTTTTCAAATAATGAAGTTTCTGTACTGAAGGTAGGCTTGCATTTTGATGTATCACTGATGAAAACATATCATAGAAAGTTTGCCACTCATTGTACTTTCCGCTAAACGAAGGCAACTCAATTCTTGGTAACCTGATAATTTCATTGCATTCAGATTTGGATGACACTGTTGGCTTTGATTGTGAATCTGTGGTAGTATACATTTGATAAACATCCTTTAATAATGCTTTATATGACAAATATTGTTCTTGAAACTGCTCATATATGTCACTTCGGAAATATTCCTCTTTATTTCTTTGTTCTCTCGATGAATTCGCAACGATTTCCTTGTGATTTGTTTTAAAATCTATCCAATACTCTTCGGCAGCTTCTAACCGTGTTTCTATCAGCGACTTTTTAATCCTCTCTTTTCCTAATTTTCGAAAATTACGTTCTGCTTTAATTAATCTTTCAAGTAAATCCATTTGTGGCTCAATCATTTTCGATAATGATTCCATTTTGTAGGTACTTCACAAAATATTAACTTGAAAATTTGTTAACAAACAATAAAAGTACAAAGTCCTAGATTAATATGAAACACTATTAGAAATATAAGTTCGACTTTGTGTAAATAATCAAAGTTAATAGTACATTCACTTGATTTTTTCTAAGTCCAGTACCATACAAAAGTAACAATGTCCATATAAAGTTCACTTGAAAATTTTCTAAGTCTCGTAATAAGTAAAATAAACTAAGTCACTGATGACAACTTTTTCTAAGTGTCAAAAGTTCGTAAAAATTTTACAAGTCCACAATCACTGATTTTTCTAAGTCTTTTTACTTCACTGAATTTACTAAGTGTTTTAAAAAACATAAAATTTTACAAGTCCAAAATACAAGAATTTTTCTAAGTCTTTTTAGACGCGAATTTTTCTAAGTCTTTTTTACTTTAAATTTTACTAAGTGTTTTTAAAGCAAAAATATTCTAAGTGTTCACTCTACTTACGATTTTACCAAGTCCTTACACCAAACACTGTAAATCCAATTTCACTGTAATCCAAAAACTAGTCACTACTCACTTATCACTCCCGGGTTTCGGCACCAATGTTTGCGCTACTACTTCTACTGCTTAAAAATCATTGACAAACATGATATTACCTTTATTTTCGTATGAACACGTCAACGCCATGTAGGATTTGCTCGGTTTTGAACAGCGCCATCTAGTTTAATCTTGTGCAACCAAGGGACAATATATCAATACTTTACCTCTGTATTAGAAGACGATGTTAGCATTATTATTATTTATTTTGACGTGAACATCTTGTGTTACACAATGTCCACCACAGTCATTAGAACCATAGCGTATATTAATATTACATAGACAATTGTCATAAATAATAATATTTTTAGTCGATTTATCAGATAATTCGATTTATAACGAAATTACTATTTCTACCGGAGATTTAATTTTAGAACCCCCTAAATTATCGTCTAGATAATTTAGTGCGAGAGTAAATAATTATTACAATTGTTTTTATGATCCTGGCAACACTTTGATGTAATTGCTATTTTTTTTTCTTGTTATTGTTTTGTAGGGTATAGCATTTTCGTATAAAAGGCGGAATGGCGTGAGATGGTGTTCCTTGCTTACTGTGCGGTGTGAATAGTGACGGAGGCTGAACAATAATGGGGACACCCTGCCCAAATAGTTAATATTTGGTATATTTGGTACTTTCTTACCCAAATCTCTGCAAAGGTGTTACACTTACTACCACAACACGGCCAGACTTCAATGTAAGCCGTTTGTTTTATATTTCTTTTTTTTGTCTAAGCTTCACAAAAAATTTGGAACTTCTCGTACTCGTTGGATTTTCGAAGTCTTCTTCTTTAATATGATAAAATGAAGGGGTCGTGTTTGTGCAATTATTTAAAAAAAAACAGGCGCGTTGTAAAGAAAATCCTGATATATCAAGACGATGCACCGTCTCACACCTCAGCGGTTGCTTGAAGTGCTTGACCATCTGCCTTCTCACTAGATCTAGCCCCAAGCGACTTCTTTTTTTTCCCTCATCTAAAAATTGCACTCGGAGGACAGAGATTTCCGTCAACTGACGAGGCAGTCACCTTTTCGAACAATTATTTTGCAGAGAAAAACGCCGGGTACTATTTGGACGGGTTATAGAGATGGAAGCATCGCTGGGAGAAGTGTGAAGGAGAATATGTTGAAAAATCTGAAAAAATGTGACTTTGTTAGGCCGGCAATTTTTCAGACCACCCACGTATATTCTAGCATACCTCCTCTGTCACACCACAAAATTCATTATGTCACCCTTCACGCAATCCATGTCATCCTATTTTGTTCCACTTTAACATCTTGTAGATAATATTTCTTTTTGTTTCCTCTGTAGTATATGTATATCCAGGTAGTCATATTCACGTGTAAATTTATATGTATGCAACTATACCTATACTTAAATTGTATATTTAATTCTGTATGTATGTATGTTTAAAGAATAAATAACACACCCAATCACAACACACACACTCACTCTCGCACATACACACACTTACTCACTCACACACATACACACACTAGCCTATTACACAATAGCTCTCACACGCTTGTAACACTCATTAGTATTTTTTGCGATTAAATGTTTCGACTTTCTAGGAAGGGGGCCTGGTGATCAGTCAAACAGGTTTTTTTTAACCTAATACAGACACCAGGCTCTTTCTAAATCAACTTAATATGTATAATTACCTATCGTACTATGTAACATGTTTGATTTATTGAGAGCAAATAAATATATATTATTATTATTATTTTGATATGTCTTTCAAGACCACGGGCCATAAAATGGCCCGGACTTTTGGAGGGCTTGCGTGGGGCCATGGGGAGGCCAACACGTAGAGGCCCCTTGACAAATTTAATGAAAATGTGGCGTGACACTGACCGGCGATTATCCCTGTCTACAACATAATAATATAATAATGCACCCAAGGACAAGCCCCGGCCAGTGTAGGACTATTGTGGGAAATGAGGACAAAAAGTACCGGGCTATTGGGGTGAACTGTTAGTGGTACTAGCAGTCTGGGAATATGGGGACTATGACGTCTGCCCGTCGCAATGTTCAGGGAACATGGAAAAATGGGCAGACGATGACTCGCCACTCCCTGCATGGGCCCCTAAAAATGCCATAGAAGACAGGGGCAACATGGGTGTGAGTGGCTAAGGGGTGTAGAGAGGTGGGCTGCAGGTTCACCGAAGCTACTTCCGACATTAGGCCATTTATCACTTCCACCCCTGGAGCTTGAGTCTTAGCTCTAGCGATCTCCACTCCGTGCCGGCTGGTTAAGGCAAGCACGGAGGCGGGGGCCTTGTCTTGGCCCCCGGAGTCAGGTACGAGGTGTCGCCACTCACCTAAGGCTTTGCCATAAAGCCCCCCTGCGGGTTATTATTATTATTATTATTATCTGTACCATTGAAGGTAGATTCCGAAGTTAGTGGTACTTATTACCCCATTAGTCTCACTCTCATATATTCTCTTTATTATAACCCACATCTCATTAAAGAGTTACTGGAACCAGCGAAGCTGCGTGGGATTCGTGAACCAGCACTGCACACCCATCTTGCAGTGTAACGTACTAATGGGGATTGTTCACAAAAAATTACCCTCTGATTTTATATTTTTACAAGCCGTTCCCGCCCGCTTCGCCCGGCGAATGACAAACAAACAAACAAATTGAGAAAACATGGAAAAATATACAGCCTATAACCATCTACGATTAATTCTGCGTCGAATGGTTGTGGTTTCATGCTGATCGGTCCAGTAGTTTTCGAGTTTACCTCGGACAAAGAAAACAAACTTTGCTTATATATATAGATAGATTACGTAAAATAGGGTATTTTAAGATACTAATTTGAATATTTTTGTATTTTAAGCGTTAATTTTTTTATAATTCGATTTAAAAATTCTTTCTCCGATGACGTCTTAAGGGACAAGTTTACATTGATTTCTTTGCCTAGAAAACAAAAATAACAAAAGTAAGTGTTATCTATATAATCATAGTAATCTGTGCTACTATTTAAATGTCACTGTCATTACTTATTACGTATCGTGATCATTTCAGTGTTTTTTGTCGCTAGACTTACATGTTACAGAACTTAAATCAAATAATGTACAGCTAGAATTGTTTACACCTGAAGCAGGCAAACAGGCAGACGGCTCACCTGATTGGATTTAGTAAGGTCAAATAAAGGTCAAACGCATTTCTTACAAAATACAAAAAGATCGTATGTTTTTTGGAATTTTAACTAGACAGAAATGATTAGGGACACTATTCCTCGAAATGGTTTTTCAAATAGCTAGATTGAAAAAAAAGTGAACAATCCCAATTCAGTCAGTTGATTTTCATCTTTCAAAGATCTCCTCATGCACTCATTTCTCACCTTATCTATTCTTGAAAGTGTAACATAAACCCTAAGTTGTTAAAATGATTGATTTCCGTTAGAAGCGATTATTTCTGAAAAACACCCATTGTTGTACTCTATTGAAGGCTCACGCATAATAACGGAAATACATAAAAATGGAAGGTTGGGACAATGTGTGACGATTTCCGGCCCATTGTCCGTCACGGGCCGGATGCGGGGAGACGGGGCCGCCGACGACTTCCGGCTCTTCGAGTTTTCTCGAGACGATGTTTTCGTATTGGTTTGCTTAAGGTGCAAATACGCCATCATAACTGTAACATGTTTTCCTTGCGAGATAATTTTTTGAACAATTTTTTTGTTAATTCTTTCTTTTTTTTTTATTTGGACATTGCAAACAGACACTTCACTTATATTCGTCTGTATGTAAGTATTGAGTACAGATATGGAAATTTAAACTACATTTGTATTGTAAGGAGTTACGGGACTTGAATTAAAATTCCGTTGGAATTACGATAGAGTTTATTACAACTATGCAAACACATATAACACAGTTACAAATATAACTGTAAACAACCAGTAAAAATTGCACGATTGAATAACACGAGCAAAGTCCGTCACTATATAGCTTATCGAATGTACGCACGTCCTGCTCGTATCGTAATCGCCGCTTGACTGCCTCACCCCTCCGTTCGGGCATTCTTTTTATGCTGTACAAATACCATAAGTCTCGACGCCATACTCGACCGCATAACACTTATTTCCTAGAATCACACCTGGTTAATGCCTACCACAAATGATTACAATACACAATAGGCTGTTTCTCTAATTACAAATTTTAAACACAAAGTAAAGAAAAGACGTCCAAATGCGGGAAGGTGACAAAATGTGTTTCTACAGAGGGAGATGTGATTTTTTTCCTTTGTCGGCATTTGGTCGTAGCAATATGATGACGGCAGAACCACTGATTTGCAATGTTAAGATTACATAGGTCTATATTAGATTGATGGCTGGTTCTTATATCGAATTGAATTTTGAATTTTGACATTACTTACATGGAGCTTTAGCCAAATTTTAACCTATTAATAGATAGTAAGGCAAATGATGTCTATAAGATATAGGAACTATCTGTTATTATTTAACTAATGTACATGTGGCAGTCGTGGCCGAGCGGTTAAGGCGTCTGACTAGAAATCAGATTCCCTCTGGGAGCGTAGGTTCGAATCCTACCGACTGCGAACTACTTTTTATTACCCAATGTAATTTTGCTGACTTGACTGTAATAAAAACGGTAAAATTACCGATATAAATAGTACTGACGTTGTATGTTTTTACCGGTAAAATGGATATAAATAAAGGTAATTTTTAACATGATATTTATTTTTACCGTTATCTGAAATTACCGTAAATAACGATACCACATTTTTAGCCGTATTTCAAGCCCTGCTTCAATGTAACTTTTCTTTGATTAAACACACAGTTCCGAAACAACCCGTTGAAATGCGAAGGTAGGTAGCGCCAGTATCGCGTGCCGCCCGCACTGGTATCTGGCGATCTGCACCCATTAATCGGTGCCCCTCACGGCTCACTCCGCAGCCAATGCGTCAAGGCTTTATCACTTTGAACTCAGTACAACACAAACCACAAACAGCTTTAGGAATTTCGGGCAGCCATCCAAAAACAATATATTCGCCTCGTATTCGATGGTCCTTTTATTACACCGTTGAAACTTAAGGCTTGTAGCAACGCCAACGTCTACTAGTTTTCAGGCAATAGTGGGTATTCCATAGTTGCGGTTCTTTCCAGATGCATTATTATTATATTGTGATTAAAATAAAATAGTATTTAAAATATAATATAGACAAATTATTTATGTCTTTTATAAAGACATAGATATTTTTTTTACCCTGTTTAGATGTTAGATGGTTTTATGTCATTAAGTAACAGGTAATTTGGTGCTGCGCTGCCGCTTCAGCTGAAGACGTCAAACGGCGCAAATATGGAGCCTTAGGAAGGGGTTACATATTTGTGCCGTTTGGGGTTGAAACATTAGGCCCGTGGGGTCCGTCGGCAAAGAATTTGTTTAAAGACATATGTAAGAAACTCTATGACACTACCTGTGATCAGAAGGCTGGCTCAAATTTTGCACAACAAATAAGTATTGCCATACAGAGTGGTAATGCAGCCAGCATTCTGGTCACGCTCCCCGTTGGCAGTGATCTGCTACATAATATATTTTAGTTTCAATGTCTTTGTATAACCACAATACACCTTGAAAGATTAAAAAAAAAATTAGGTAAATTTTATATTTGTATTTTTTTATGATACAACATTAAAAAATACATATAACCCTAAGTTTGGTGTTTTTTTTTCTTAACTTAAATACCTATAGAAAATTCTATCCGTGCAGGAAGGGAGAAAGAATACTATTTCCTGCGTCCTGTGCGGTTGGGGCGGCCGTAAGAGGCACTAAACAACCCATAACCATGTGGTAGAGCATTTGCCCTACTAGTTGGCTACCACTCCTGATCTAGAGTATGCCGCTATAACAACCTTCAGTTGTGTTCCGGCATTAGTGACCAGGTTCCAGTCTTCCTTAAGAGAGCAGCAGCGCATTTGTAGCACCTTTGGTGTTGCAAATGTTCATAGCCGATTGTAACCGTTTTCCATCAACAGGGCCATCTGCCTATCTGCTAAACTCCTGCAGTAAAAAAAATATATATAAAATAGGTGCCTTAAGCAGAAATTCGTTTTATTTTAGTTTTCTTTTCCAAAATCATTTATGGATCTACACCTAAACTATGCTGATGTAGAAGTCCTAAACAAACTGGAACCTTCAGAATTCTTATATACGATTGTATTTGGGCTGCGAAAGTTTGATGATGTTTCCTAATTTATAATAAAACTACGTTTTATCGGTTTTAATATTTATTAACCACAAACAACGCGGTAACCACAAAGAAAATTAAAACGAAATACATACATACATAACTTCACGCCAGGTCCCTTGCGGGGTAGACACGAACAACAGAGCGCCACACAGGCCCATTCTTACACACCTCATTTGCTTCTTTGACATTCATAGCTCTTGTCATGCACGCTCGTCTGTTCTTAAGGCTCCTGACATCACCTTCTGCTAATACATGATCAATTTGATCATGGAAGGTGTGTCGTGGCCATCCGCGACTTCTGAATCCATCCACTTCTGCATTGTATATCTGTTTAGTCATTCTTTCATCATACATTGTTTCCACATGCCCGAACCACCGGAGCATTCCTTTCCTTACCTTCACCCGGACACTCTCTTTCAGACCAACTCTTTCTTACTTCGGTATTACGAACGCGGTCCGCGAGCGTCACTCCGCAGACTTTGCACAGTGCTCGCATCTCATAAAACTAAATAATTAAATGAATTACTTGGGGTAGGCTAAATAAAACTTTAACAATATTCATTGACACTTGACATCTTTGCATTCCGTGATCACGGCTACTGAAAAGTAGCCGAAACGTCGTAATAATAAAAATAAAATAAATTGCCGCGCTTAAAACCGTTAAAACGTAGTAGTAGTATGTCGTTAGTTACGTCTTTTGTTGTTTTAATGTTAAGAGTTAATGTGATAAAATCCATATTCAATTTTAAGGTGCAAGGTCCAACCAAATGATAAAACTAGACGTATTTCACGTAGAAAATAGTAAAAGGCGAACGAAAAACAGAATGCAGAGCATAAATTGTTTTGCCGTGTCCCGGGAAACGAGTATTTTCCCCAAACGACTCTGGTATAAGGAAATAAGAGGTAATTTTCCACTTTAATAGACATTTTTGTACTGGAATTAAAGAAAAAGGATAGGGCACAATGGCCATAAACTAAAATAAAATAAATAAGCTTTTTTTAAAAAGGTTTTTAAATACAAGCTTTTGAGATCCTGGATATCATGTAGCAGCAGAGTGCTAGCCAAGACAAGTAAAATGAGCCCAAACACGACGGGTCTACGAACGGTCGGGTTCAGTACAGGAATTTCTATGGCCACCTTCCGACTCCATCATTAGATCAGCTCCACGGTACCATATTATTGCATTGCCACGTGATATACATATGTGTGCAAAAATTCAGCTCAATGGGAAACTGGGAAAGTTTCCCATTGAGCTGAATTTCTGCACACATATGTAATAATAATAATTGGTTAAATTTAACTTGCAAGATTTCACCCGAGGTGTTAGTGAAGTTAAATAAAAGGTTGAAAAAAAGTCCTCATATTTGTATCTTTTTTTTGACAACGCTTGGGGCATGCTTTTGCGCATATCCTCAGCCCCGGGGATGCCACCAAGGGGTATGTGGTACTCTCGGCTGCTGGTGTGGCTTCAACGTTATAACTTTCAAACACCGACGGTCAAACTACCCATCTTCCAGCGTCCCTCTGCATCATAATGAGGCGCTACGGTCCCGCAACCATGGGTATGACTGTCGTGACACCTCGATGCAAGCCGACAAGGTGGTGTCCCTGAGACTAGAACACCCCACGGTACTGTGTGTGGCTCGTAGGGAGTGTCCCCTGACCCCCCCCCCCGTCCCATTACTGTATCTTGCAGATCGTTATTGATTTCTTCAAAATAGTGGCTTTTTTATCAAGTACTATTGTAGAGAGAAAGAAAGAGAAAGAAAAATATTTTTTAACTACATACAACTGTGAAATTCTAAATCAGTCCTAGTTCAGCATGATGCTGGTTGGAACCAAATACTACGCTAAACCTAACCCTGCGCCCCATACCCGGCGCTTGCGTGGAAGAACATGAGATGACGAGCGAAGCTATACCCATTGTTCAACCGCGCAATAAGCTTAGGTCACCCCGGGATGCAGTGTCCCACAAGCAGGTCCTAAGAACTTTATTCAAGTCAATGACTCCAGCACGTATCTAACACGTAAGTACGGCCTGAGTGGCAAAGTGTCCGGCGGTCCAGGCTGCGGGCATTATAGTATCCAAGCGAGTGGTCTGAGTGTACGCCCGCCGTTCATCGTTCACAAACTGGTTTAAGCCTGTACGCGATGCGACACCAGAACCCGGTGCAACTGCCGCACATCTCAGCTGGCACTAGGGACACTCTTTGTCGTTTAGATACATTTAAATTAGTTTATCTACGGTCTCAGTGCACGCCTGAACCGAGCGTACGCGTCGCTCAACGCAGACATGCCCGCTGGAATCGCCATGCCAACCGGCCGCCACTAGGGACGTCCGCTTGCGTTTCCATGTGTTCGTCACGAACGCTGGGCACTCACGCCATACGCCAAGCCTTAGCCCATTCAAGCAAATGACTCCGGCCTTCAAATGATAATTTTTGAACATGAAACCACATCCATACAATCATACATCTATTTCACTCTACATCCTTTATTTGATTTACACTAATAATACCGAGAAAAAATTAAATTAAAACGAATTTTTCGGACATAATGAGAAAATTCTTTTGCGTCCTGTAATATTTCCACTTATTTTATGGTCAGGACGTGACGTATGGAGGGAAAACTGGATTCGAGAAATATTTTCTTTGCTCTCAAAGAGGTCCATTTTTTTTCTAAATTATTTTCAAGTGATGTACATCTTTATTATATAATGTATGTTTTTAACATGTAACAACTAATATTGTTACGAGTTGCAGGATTCGAAATAAAATACTGTTGGAATTATTATAGAGTTTATTAGAACTATACAAACACGTATAACACAGATACAAATATAACTGAACACAACAAGTCCAAACGTAATGCAGAGTCGTAATTCAATAGCACGCGCAGTCCGTCACTAAATATATTACAGAATGTACTCAAGTCTTGCTTCGCTCGTGGTTATCGCTCGACTTCCTCGTCCTTCAATCGGGTCATTGCTTTATAATGCACAAACGCAATATGTCAATGCGAAGCACCAAAATACCAAAATATAAAACAATTTAACGTTTTATAACGCCGGCTGTTTAAACAAGAGGTACGCACTAGAGTTTGACCCGTGGCAGGGCCGCGGGGTCCGTTCCTCTATAGTGGGAGGCCCGAGCCTAGCAGTGGGACATTCACGGGCTGTTATTATTATATTTTTTGTTGCAAAACGTATTCTAAAATATTATTGTTTTCAGACCTTCAGTTTTTGAGTTTTTAGGGTCTAACTAAAACAATAACATTGTAATAAGAAAAATAATTGAAAATGTGAGAAATAAAAAAATTGACGATAATTACGTAGGAAAAGAGGGAAATTTAATCAGTAATAACAATATCGTAAATATCAGTAGACATAAAATATAATTGGGTCTAAATGTCGCTTACGATAAAATAGTAGTAAAGGCTCGATATATATGTTGACTCGATATTATGTGATTTTAGTTTCATAACGTGACTCTGTAAGAGGTTTAATACGGATTTAGTTCCCAGATCAAATCCTTTGAACACTAAAGGGCTAACGAGGGCAGACTTCGGGCATTTCGCAGCGTAATCCGTTTCAACGGCTATTTTTGAGATATTACTAAAGCCTGTGTACTTTTACTTTGGAATTATTCTCGTATTTTCTAGAATCACAGATTTCGGACTTAGATCTTTAATATACTGAGAGAGAATACATAAAGAAAAAGTCAAATGAAGTTGCTAAGCTTATTTTTCATACTAATATTATTATTCTTGCAAGTAGGTAAATATATGTACTATAGGAGAATTATTTTCTCCGTGCAGTTTGGGTCATAAATAATCGGAGTGATGAAGCGAATATTTCGCTCTCTCTTCCACTCACGGGCCTTATGGGCAGGCATAGTGATACGCATTATTGTTGTCGATAAGCGTTATCGATAGTGTATTTAGTTTTGTCATTTTGTGGGTTAATTATATAAATGCAAGAAAAAAATAGATAAAACAACGTATTTATTAAAATAAGAATAATAATGGTTTAAAATAAATTGTTAATTAGGTATCTGTGTATTAAAAAACTATAAGTAAAATAGTTTAGAATGTGACAAGTTATATTAAAAATAAATATAAAAACTTATATCTAAGTTTAAAATTAACAGAAAAATATATAATAATGTTTTTTATAAGAATGATAATCTTTCTTTGATAAGGATGAGTTTTTATCGATAATAGAGTTGCGCACACGCAACATGCTCATCGCCTTAGCCGCGCGGAGGCCAGCTCTGATTTATGACCCAAACTGCACGGAGAAAATAATTCTACTATAAATCCGGTGGCCGGGCAACCTGTCTTAAGAGGCTTAATCTACAGCCATGTGTTAGGGCATTTTCCCGTGCGGATGAGCACCACTCCTGGTTTCAAATAATAATATAATAATATCAGCCCATAAATGTCCCACTGCTGGGCTCGGGCCTCCTATTATAGGGGGAACGGACAGTATACCCGCCACGCTTTTCCAAGGCGGCTTGGCAGGTTTGACACATCGGTTATCTCGATGTGCAGGTTGCATCACGATGTTTTCCTTCACCGTTATTAGCACGTGGTAATTGTAACAATATGCACATAAGATCAGAAAACTGACTAAGAGGTGCATGCGTTCCGGTCAGGATCGAACCCGCGCCCTTCGACTTAGGGGCGCGTGCGCTAACCATTACGCTACCACGACTTTTTTCGGTTTCATTTAATTGCAGCAATATGCACATAACGAGAACTGCCAAATGGTTCATAAAGCATACAGCTAATTGCGTGGACAACAGATATTAAGTTAGAGAAGGGTCTTCACGTACATTCTCATGCTTTGAGACTGTTTTCTAGAACCACTTAAGTAATATATTTATTATACTGACTACCAAACGGGTAAAAAGCTTAGAATTTACCTGATTCTGAATTTTGAAATATCTCTGCCAGGTTGTTGCACAAGGAATAACAAACGGTTGGCTTGGAAAAAGGCCTCACGAGACGAAGCATCGAGCATCGACGAGCGGCCTTTAGCATTTCTATAGCCACGAGCGCTGCTATCAGCCTGACAAATTGCATACACTACATTCACTGCAATAATGAGCGTACATTTCATTGAATCGAGTTTGATCGCTTTTTATACAAATACCTATTCGGGGAACCACCAGACATTGTCCTGCCCTAAAAAGATAAAATCTACGACCTGATTCTAGTCCCATTGTTGGGCTTCCGAATTATTTAGCAAACGAACATTGTACCCGCCACCATTGTCGAATATACTGCAAATTTGACATATAATACATTGTACATTTCATCACAATGTTTTCCTGTACTTTCAGCACGTGGTAATTGTAAATTACTTACTTACCCATAATTAATTATCACATTTGTAATGTTTCGGTAAAAATTATTGTAAGTATAGGAAATACCTGTTGGTGAGTTTTTGGCGGAATATATCAAATAAATAAACTTCAGTTCAGAGAATCATGCAAAATGCACATGAATTCTTCGAACGCATCATACCATAGTTGCTTGTCCGTAATGTATGGTAACGATGGGTATTGTAATGCAATGGTTGATGGAATCCTGGGACTTCTCTATGAGGGACGAGATCACAAACGCTCAGGTACTATTTATGACTGAGATTCTGTTTGACTGATTTTAAAATTGACAAAAATGTTTCAGTATCACTAAAATCGTTGAACGATAAGTGGTTTTTCTTGTTTCTCTCAAGAGCGACACATACCTATTCAAATCAAGCAAATCAAATCATCTTTATTGCGAGCTAAGTTACATAGGTCTTATACAATATAACCTGGAATAGTTCGTTATTACTTAGTGGGTCTTTAACAGCATCGCATTATTAATGTTACTTAACCTATCACTGTAAAATATCTAATAATTATGTTGTTTCCTTATAAATATTAAAAAGGTCGAGATATCAAAGGTGGCGTTTCAATCCATAAATCACTTTAATGTATTGTTATTCCGATTTACACAGAACACTTGACTGTCACAGAATTACACTGAATTGTGTGCGCCACTCCAGCCAGGTTTCATACTTTAAAAACTAGAATAAAACAAGTAATGAGGTAGTCGAACGGAAATGTCGCCCACATCAATATTTTAGTCTACAGTTCTCCTAATTTGATTTTACCAACGGAAGGGACAAGGAAGCTGGTTGACTGGAAGTACCGCACACATCAGTACGTCAGTAATAAAATTATTTACACTATTTGTAAAAATCACAATAATAATTATTAACTACATTTTACAGAACAGTAAATTGTTTTAAAGTTCTTACAACATTTTGTTTAAATCAACAATATATTTCGGGATGCAATCAGGCAATCTCCGCGAGTAGGGGGTTATGTGCTTATTCCCCAATTAAGAACTGGCGCCCGTAGAATATAGAATTATTGTTGAAATTAAAAAATAGACTACTTCATGTATGTTTTATTGAAGAGTTATTTTGTAAAGACAGGTAACAAAGGTTGCTTAGATACTATGAAAAATATTTAAATATAAAAGAACAAATATTACAAACCAGTATTACAACAATTATGCACTTATCTCGCAGTCAGCCACTAGCCCATGACAGACGACAGACGACACAACCTCGTAAAGAAAAACTTAAGCATTCAAAGATTTTTTCATGTTTATCTATAACCTATAAGGCACAGCCTTCAGTAATTTTCACTGTAATATCTAAAAATATTACTTTCTAAGAAACTTCGACAGATCTCCAAAACCCTCTTCTATGTACAACGCTAATTCTCACTATAATGTTTGAAATGCCTAAATCAAGTAAAGTATTAAAAAAGTTTCAAGGTAGTCTACCAAAAAATTTCAAAGGAGGAGCCCAACTTTAGATTTCTCAAAGTTAGGCCCTCCGGGCAACCTTCTGATTTTTTGTTTATTTATTTTGCTAAATACTGGTTTTATTGCGTCAGTGTGTGACGTGTGCGTCAGAATTAGTAAGGGCTAATGCATACTGACGAAGAAACGAAGCATATCGAAGAGTCAATTTAAAAATTACGTAGGGTATTGACCCCTATAATGCCTAGTACAAGGCACATGCGACGATGGTCCTAAGAATTAATGAACGAGGTGGGATTGGCACTGAAAACTATCACTGTGCCGCAAGAACACCAGTACAAACAACTTTATGCTGAGTTGCCAACCTCATTTGTTGGTAATTAAATCAAATTATCGAACCATGCACGATAGGTATATCTGTAACAGAAAAAATATTGGAATCTTAAATATTACAACCATTTTTATCAAAAATAACAGTATAACCCTTAACTTTTTTCACATATATTAAATTAGCTTTTAAGTTGAGAACAAATGCAACATCTATTTCTTCACCATTAGCTATATTTACTTTACCAGAATTCTGCGGTTTAATAGAAACGGATGGTTTCTATCTGATCTTATTTATTACTGATTAATCTGATCTAGAAGTCATATGTCTAGTTGCACCAGAATCTATCAACTATATATCCATATTCCAATACATCATTTCCACTAGGAGCTTGGACAGTCAGTGCAGCAGACGCTCTTGTCTTTGACTTTTCCTTCTTATGCGGACAATCTGGACGTTTATTGCCTGGTTCTTTACAATCATAGCCTATAATCTTCTTTTTCTTTAGTTTAATACGATGCATATTAGTATCAGTACCTAAGGCGGATTCTGGCTCTATTTTCTCGTGACATCTCATTTAACAGTTTAGTTTTTACCAGTTTTGAGGTAATATTGACGTTACTATTATCAAGGGTTCATACTTTGCTGTAAGACCGTCTAAAAGAATAGCTGCAATTGAAGCATCTTCTATAGTTTTGCCAATATCAGCCAAATCTTGAACAGTACTCAGTACAGCATTGATGTATGATTCAATATTATTAAAGTCGTTAAGACTTAATCTGTAAAGTTTCCTCTCTAAAGCTAGTCTCCCACCCACACCGCGATCCTCTTACGCCATTCTTATGGCAGTCCATGCTTTTTTTGCCGTGTATCACTCCTTACATAGGTAATCGCTGGCCCATCTAGAGTTAAGCATATTTTTGACAGAGCCTTGCGGTCGTTTCGAGATTTTACTAATTCAGAAGTAATATTATCGTTACCTTCCGGGTAGATGCAAAGTTCCTCGTGTAGCAACAGATTCCTCATTTTAAAGTTCCATATGGAATAGTCTTCCCTTCTACATAACTTTACAGTGACAAGTAGACTTGAAGAAGCCTGCATTGTTACACACAACTTTACGTCTTCTAACAAAATAAAAACGAATACGTTTCAATGCTTTTTCAACATGAGTTAAGCTAAATTTTAGAGCTTCCTGCTGATAACGTGTCGAAAAATAAAATGTAGTCTTTCTTCTTCATTTAAGATTTAAAGAAGAGTTTTTTGTAAAGACAGCTTGCTATGATACTATGAAAAAATATTCAATTACAAAAGAACAAATATTACAAACCAGTATTTACAACAAATGATAATACTGTTATTGTTTAATAAAGTGAAAGACCTCATTAAAACATGTCAAAAAGAAAGTCTCGTGTATGGATTACACTGTATTAGTAAAGTATAGTTTATAAACTTCAAAGTAAGAAGCGGGATAGTCGGCGCTCTTTGCCGAATAGTTGCCAACTACGGTAGTGGCCGGAGAGCTTATATTAGCAGTTATTATTCGAAAACACATGCCACTAGATAAATAATATCTAATGATGAAAAGCCAGACCAGAACGTTCATTAGCGTAATCGTTTTGGTTTATTTTAGTTTATATGTTATGATTTCGTTGCCTAATGAACGAGGATGTTTAATTATCTTCTCGCTGGAAATTGATTGCCCGCAAATATTTGATACCGCTGATATTGTTTGATGAAATCACTCAAAATTCAAATAAAACGTACTTAAATATTTGATACTGTAGCAACAAATTTATTATTTTATTTTGAATTATGCTTTTGTTTTTTTTAATGGTATTATTATTTATCTGATGTGTGTGTCGGTGGAGACCTCTATGATTGAGAATAGCTAGCCAACGAAATTTCTCTAAAAACTCGGCTCCAACAGATTTTTTATCTGACTTGACTTTATGTTGTTGGTCCGAAGACGCTCGATCCCGGCAGGCCACTTGCTCGAGGGAGCTCCCTAGGGAGTATTACCTCGGCTGGACTATTGCCATGAGAGGGGGATGAATCTGATGGTGAGCTCCAAGAGAAGCGATATAACTGTCAACTTTCAAGGGAAGCGATATAACATCAACAATTTTGAGACACCTGAAGTGCAGACTAGCTAAGCTGGCAACGCCTCGAGCAAACTTGCATTTCTCCAGGAATATCTTAAGGCTCAGTCCCGACTAAGACTAGTTATTAGTGTAGTCACTGGACATGGCAATTTTAGCAGACATCTTTTCAATATAGGTGTCACTGACAGCCCCCTGTGCAGAGCATGCCTGGAAGGAGAAGAAACAGCCGCCCATATCCTGCTTGAATACGGAGAAGTGACCCAATATAGAGCGAAGTATATGGACGCTCCAGGTAGCCTCTGAAAAGTCTTCAGCAATGTCAAGGAACTGGTGGATATCCTGGAGGAGCTGGGCTGGATGGAATAAACCCTTATCCAACCGCGAAATAGGCGCTATGTCGTCGAGCTGCAGAAACCGCCCGCTCGTAAGAGAAGAAGAAGAGTGTGTTATATGTGTATATGTAGGAGGGCTTAGATCAAGTTTTGCAGATCTGGCTTCTAGCACTGAAGTCTTCGACTGACCCACCGTGACCTCACACGCTCAGAGGAGATCGATACAGAGAGGTCGCGAACGGCCCAAAGCCGCAAAGAGGCCAACAGAAGCTACTGATGACCAACCAAAACCCGAAATGGCCATCGAACGCCACATAATGGCCGAACCAATCCACAGATGGCAACCTACGTAAAACCTGCTAAGATAGGTTGGGAAGCCTCCAGCAGCTGGAAGATAACGTTGTGTTGTTGCCCTCCGAGTTGAGGCCGCAGCAAAGAGTATTGAACTCGATACCCCAATGAACTGCACCAAAGGCTGAAGACTTGATAACGAGCTCTTCGATACGAACTCATATTCTTTAACGCCACTGTCTACTGTGGACCGCCATTCCGATCTTTAAAGCATTAAAGTTTCTCCAACTCTCTCACTCTTAAGAACGTCGCTGTAATGGAGGTCCACATTTCTCATAAAATCACATAAGTAATACTCAAAACTATTGTTCATTTTAAAGTAATATTAGAAATATTATTTTTTATCCAACTTCCAAAAGGTCGAGTTTCTAAATTCGATTAGGTTTTTTCAAGTTTGTTACACGATTCCTCTGTCAATTGTGGACCGATTTTCAAATAGTTTTCTTTATTCGAAAGAGTATTCTCCAGGAGTAGTTTCAATGTCACTAAGTCAGAATCTGATGACTGGATCCCAGGGAAATCGAAAGCAACCCATGTTGAAGAGCATCGAGCGGCTGCACACCTCGAAAAGTAAAACTTGTATACAACACGGGCCAGTAGTAGTACAATTTCTAAATACGCTTAAAATATTATTTCTAAAGCCACTAATAATTCGTTTTTTTTTATAAAAACGACTTTTTTTTTTTAAATTGCAGGAGTTCAGCAGACAGGCAGACGGCCCACTTGATGGATAGCGGTTACCATCGCCTATGGACATTTGTAACACCAAAGGTACTACTAATGCGCTGCTGCTCTCTTGAAGGAGACTGGAGCCTGGTCACTAATGCCGGAACACAACTAAGGGTTGTTATGGGGACATACTTTAGACCAGGGGTGGTAGCCATCCAGTCGGGCAAATGCCCTACCACCTGGCTGTGGGTTGTTTTGTCGCCTCTTACGACAGGCCGCCCGGCCGCAGGAATTTGTATTCTTTCTCCGTTCCTGCACGGATAAAATGACTTCATGCTAAAGAAAAAAAAAATTTCTACAACATCTTAAAGTCGGTGCCAAGTAAAATATTAACAACAAGATTTGCTTTAATGCACCAACTTCAAGACGTAGAAAATATTTTTGCTTTTATTATTGGTTTTAGTTAAAAGAAAGAAAAAATGTTTTAGAAGAAATAGCGACATACTTACATTGCTAACATGTATCTTAAAAGTAAAAAACAATGTGCGCCTCAGGACGCCCGACAAAAGTGATAACTTGGGTGAGAGAAAGGGAAGCCAGACACACTGGCGCTGTAACGCGTTACGTAACAAAGATGTTTACCCTCCCATAAGAAGTTATCACTTCAAAAACACATTTTGAGAGCTTGTACCCCGCATTTTCAACAAACAAGGTTTGCACTCAGCTTATTGCTGTGCCAGCATAATATCCGACACAACGCTGATTGTCAGTATAAACCTTCCTTTTGGCATAATTTAAATGAGTTTAATCTAATAATAATTATAATATCTACATATCTATATATATGAATAAACAGTAAAAATATTTTGTTAACTTTATGATTTCATTTAAAAAAATTCATGCTTGTCTATGTTGTAACATGCTTGTATGTTCGAAGTCAGTTTTGTTAAAAAAAAATAGAAACTGAACATGTTGGGGGCTAAGAAGGCTTGGTTAAAGAATACGAGACATGTTCGTTGCTACAACATATATTTTCGAGAGAAACTTCAACGGTGGCAGAAACAACTCAAAAGTCAGCCACACGTTCCAATATTAAATTTAAATTTACCATATACAAAAAGTTTGTATATCCATCACGCCCCTATAAATTTTAATTTAATTACATAAAACATTCAGAAGATAAACTAACATGACTTAATACCTAAACCTAAACCATCTAAACACTTGTAGTGTTTAACACTAGCCAATGGCTTAGTGAGCACGTCTGCCAACATGGATTCAGTGGGCACATGTTTCAATACAATGTCGTTCGTATCCTTTAAAACCTCCCTAATGTAATGATATCGAATATCAATATGCTTGCTACGCGCATGAAACATTGGGTCTTGAGCTAAAAATATAGCCCCTTGGTTATCGGCATGAACGATCACACGAGCATACCTCATGAGCCCTACTTCCTTCATCAGACTATTTAGATACACTGCCTCCTTCATACTTTCAGACAGGCTGACGTACTCTGCCTCACAAGTCGATGTCGCCACGCTACGTTGTTTCCTAGACTGCCAGGATATACACGCACCACCTAAAATGAATGCATAACCCGAATAAGATCGTCTGTCTAGTAAACAATTCCCCCAATCTGCGTCCGAGAAACCCTGTATACAATTACCAGTCTTTTTGTATACGAGACTTAGTTGTATGGTCCCTTTCAGGTAACGTAATACACGTTTTGCAGATTTCCAATCAGATTTTTCAGGATTCGTGACTTTTTGGCTTAGTTTACTCACCGCATTAGCAATATCTGGTCTAGTTGCATTGCTTAGGTAATTCAAACAACCTATCAACTCTCGATATGGCCAATTTTTATCGCTTTCGTCATCGTTACATTTTTCTTCGGCATTTTGTTTGGAATTAATTTCCATCGGCGTTGCACATTTATTGCAATTTTCCATTGAAAATCGTTTTAATAAATTTTCAATATAATTTTGTTGTGACAAAATAATGACATTGTCATTATTATTTCTCCGTATGTCTATTCCTAAAATATATTTTGCCTGACCATAATCTTTTAATTCAAACTCTCTTGACAGCTCATTTTTAAATTTAATAATTAAACCTCTTTCTTGACTTGCCACCAAAATATCGTCTACGTAAACCAATACAAACAAATAGCTATTTGCGCTTTGTTTAAAGTATAAACATGGCTCGTTCAGACTCTGCTTCAATCCCATAGCAATCAACTTTTTGTTGAGTTTGAGATTCCATTGACGTCCAGCTTGCTTCAAACCATACAATGATTTCCGCAATAAGCATGAATCGCAATCACTATCCAATTTATTCAGCATTATATGCGCGCGCTCTATAACCATTGGATCTTCTCCCTCACGATTCATAAGCTTAATTAAACTTTCTCTTAATAGTTCTGGTATCTCCATGTAAATCTCTTCATCCAAGGATCCATTGAAATAAGCAGTGTTTATATCTAATTGGTGAATTTCCAAGTTCAATTCAACTGCGAGAGCCATTGACAATCTGACAGTGTCCAGTCTAGCAACAGGTGCAAAGGTTTTCTCGTAATCGACCCCATATCGCTGGCTGAAACCTTGTGCTACAAGTCTCGCTTTCTTCTTTAGAGTCTTATCGACGTTCTGCTTTGTTATCAACACATAACGGCAGCCTACGATGTTCCTGTTTTTCGGTCTCTTTACGATCTCCCATGTACCTTTCTGAACTAAACTTCTAATTTCAGATAATATGGCTTCCTCCCAATCAGGTTTATCATTACTTTTCAAAGCATTTTTCAAAGTGATCTCAGTTGAACCAGCAAAATCTTCAACCTCATTTGCATCAGTCGAAGTTACAGATCGCTCAACTTCCCTCGTTTGATAGATTTTCTTCGGTCGGCCTACGCTTCCTGTGCGTAGTATTTTAGGTCTACCAGGAGCTCTCGTCGTCATCCTTCGCTGATCAGGCATGTCATCATACCTTATTTCTTCAACTTGCTGCTCCGTCTCTAAGCGCCTAGATGAAGACTCGCCTTCGTCACATTCTGCAGGATATTCTTGACATTCACTCCATATTTCTTGCATATTGTCAACCTCTTCTGCTTCATGTCTACGTTCAACTGGAACATTAAACTTTGTGAAGTCGATTTCGATGAAATCCTGATCATCATCTTTAAGAATGTTTAATGGGCCGGGCTCTTGCTTCGAGATGGCCTTACTTTTGTTTTCGCCTTCGTGAAATTTCACATCTCTCGCAATCATGAACTGCCTTCGCTCGGGAATCCACACACGATATCCCTTGGCGTTCTTTGGGTATCCGACAAAGTTACCAGCAATACCTCTTGCTGCGAATTTGTCTTTGTTTGGATCTTTATCTAGAATATGTACCTTAGTTCCAAATCTTCGAAGGTATTCAATCTTCACCGGTTTGTTTCGCCATTTTTCATAAGGAATTTCACCCTGTAGACTTCTAGTAGGACAACGGTTTCTGACGTAACATGCAGTATCCACCGCTTCTTGCCAAAAACCTGAGGAAAGATCAGAACTCAACAGCATACACCTTGCCATTTCTACCAAGGTCCGGTTCATTCGTTCTGCTATTCCATTCTGCTGCGGTGTTCGAGACACGGTCAGTCTTCGCTGTATGCCTGCTTGTTTCAAAAATTGATCAAATTCTAAGTTACAATACTCTCCACCATTGTCGGTCTGGAGATATTTGATCTTCAGGCCCGTCGAGTTCTCAACATGACTTTTATACACCTTAAAGGCTTCTAAGGCTTTATTTTTCGCACTTAGAAAATAAACTTCACACCAACGCGTACAATCGTCGATAAAAGTAATAAAATATTTTGCTCCACCTATAGATGCGCATCTCATAGGTCCTACAATATCAGAATAGACAATTTTCAATGTTTCAGTACAAGGACTATGGGAATCAGAAAAAGGTAACGCGGTCATTTTTCCTTTAGCACAAATATCGCAATCACGTAAGTTTTGTACTTCGGTCATTTCAAACTTAGCACCTAATCTACCTAAAAGCTTAGCGACATCTTTACCATTCAAATGTCCTAATCGCTCGTGCCAACAACGTATATCAGCATTTGAATCACTCAAATTAAAAATATACTCAGGACTGTTTAAACAATATAAATTACCTCTACGATATGCCGTCGTTTTAATTTCGCCATTCTTATCAATAACCTGAGCTACATATTTATTGAATGTAACATTATAGCCGTTATTTGTTATTTTGGCTACTGAAATTAAATTCGTCCTTAGATTAGGAACAAACAACGTATCGCGTAGTTCAAATAAATCCCTCGAGTGTTCGCTCCATGCCGACAACCTTATAGTGCCCTTACCTTTTACGTTAGTACTTACATGCGTTGCTAAATTTAGTTCGCCGCTAGTCATTTTTAAAGTTTCCCCGAACTTACTCGCATCATTACAAAGGTGAGACGTGCACCCACTGTCCAAAATCCAGTCGTTTTTTTGAACATTTACAGCGTTAGAAACTTCTACATCTAAAACATTAAAAGTGGTTAGAACGTTATTAATACAATGTGTTTCTTCTGCTTTCTGCGCTTTTCTACCTATTTTATTTTTACAGTCCGATGCTTTGTGTCCACGTTCGTGACATTTATAACATTTAAACCCAAAACCTTCTTTCTTTTCAGTTCCTCTCTTATTGAAATCAGTTTTGTCTCCAACTGTACTTCTTTTCTTTGCGCCTTTCTTAGGATACTTTGTCGCATTCGTGTACAAAACACCCTCGTCCGGATTTTTGTTTGCGTCTCTGGACTCATGCTCTTCAAGTATTTTAATTTTCAAGGCCTCTGGTTTCGGCAACTCGTCTCTCGATTCAATCGCACATCTAAAGCTTTCGAATTTTCCGGGCAAACTGTATAATAACATGATAGATACTAAATCCTCATTTATGCTTATACCCATGTCTGCAAGCTTATCCACAGCGTCGAAAAAAGTATCCAAATGTTCTCTAACATTTCCTGTCTCCGACATTTTGTGCAGAATTAAACGCTTTAAAAGTGTAGCCTTTTTAGCGGGTCCCTTCGATGCATATATTGACTCCAATTTCAGCCAAACATCTCTGGAAGTTTTACAACCTCTAATATGACGAAGTTCGCTTCCACTCATTGAAAGAATCAGATCGGCTCTGGCTTTTTCGTCCTCTTCCACCCAGAGTTCAGCTTCACTGATCTCAGCTGGCTTTCGAACTTTGCCACTCACGTACTTCCACTCATTGTTTTTAATTAACAGAGCTTGTACCTGTATTCTCCAGCTATCGTAATTGTCCTTGCCCAAGGGCTCGATTCGCATCGACATACTGCTGCTCATCGTTCGGCACCTTTTCGCAATTAATTACTGCTTTAGAATATTTTTCGATCTGAAAACTTTGCACATAAATATAATAGCGCTATGGACTTGCGCTGTCTGGGCCCATGACCAATGTTGGGGGCTAAGAAGGCTTGGTTAAAGAATACGAGACATGTTCGTTGCTACAACATATATTTTCGAGAGAAACTTCAACGGTGGCAGAAACAACTCAAAAGTCAGCCACACGTTCCAATATTAAATTTAAATTTACCATATACAAAAAGTTTGTATATCCATCAGAACAGCCCGTCACCAACGTCACTATTCTTTTCCCGCTAAAAACTCCCCACAACGATTTAAAATTGGAATAGTGAATAAGGTAAAGAACACATTACACGGGCTCGCTGACACCCAATTCCTTTGATACGATCGCCGCTCTAAATCAACATGGCGATGTTAATAATTAGGAGGGCGGCGACAGAGCGATCGCCGCGCGATACCGGTGGAGCGATTGGCGATGTGCACGCGACTTTACATTGGCGAATCGCTATAAGGCTAGGGTCAGATTCGTCAGTAGTAGAAGATATTTTTACTACTGGAGAACAGCGGCGCCCGAGCAATCTGTCTTAAGGTAGTGATGCACATGCATATTGTTACATGCTGACAAAAGTGAATGACCTTTCCCGCATTTGAACTTCTTTTGTTTACTTTGTGTTTAAAAATTGTAATTAAGAAAAACATTCTAGTCTTATTGTACTTGTTTTATAATGGTCATTAGGCAGGTGTGTCGACCTGAATTCTAAGAAATCCGGTCTATGCGGGCTGGCAGCCATTTTGTATCGGCGCAACAATGGCTAAATGGAGAGATCAGCAGTCTAGCGAGAACCACGATCAATGCAAGACGCGTACATACGATAAGCGATATAGTGACGGACTTTGCGCGTGTTATTGAATCGTGCAGTTTGTACTGGTTGATTCCAATTATTTTTGTACCTGTGTTACACGTTTTTATATATTTCTAATCAATTCTATAGTAATTCCAACGGCATTTTAATTCGAGTCCTGTAGCTCGTAACAATATAATAAAGCATGCTTAAAAGTAACATGCTTTGGGGCTTTTCACTTGCTAGAAATAAGAATGCTCTCTCTTCTTCCTCTTTATCTGTAATGAGGAGGTTGGGGCCTTGAAGTTTTACTGCTTTACCCTGTGTGCAACTCAGTGATAAACTATCCACCGGTGACTGGGTTTGGTGCTGAAATCTTCTATGCATGGCGGTGGCTGCGCAACAGCACTCGTAGGCTAATCTGCGGCATTCGGTGGCCATCTGTGGCTTCTGGTGGCCTGAAGAATGCTATATCGTATTCAGGGAACGGTGAGACAATTTGTAAACAAACCAAAAAACGATTATTCATAGATCGCTTTTAATTTTGTGAAAATTTAAAAAAATCACGCTTGTCGCGTCACAAAGTCTATAGGAAATTAAATTAAATTTTAACCTATATGTATGACCTTCACAAAGTGTTCTCCAGTGGAACTTATTTCGAAAATAATATAATAAAATTGTTGAGGTCAAATTTCTGTACTATGAAAAAAATGGTAAAAACTGTATCAAGGGGATGTAAGAAGTCAAATAGTGTGACCGTGTTTGCACATCTGGCAAGCTTCGACGCAATGCAATAAAAACAAGGATTAAGTCCTTCGACACCAATTACAGCCATAAGTACGATAACAATAGATGTTTTTAAAGTTTTACCATGAAGTAAATAAAGGAATTCGTTTTTTACAACATGCAGGTGTGCGGTCTTTGCCGGTATGTTACAGTATAATAAATGCTTGATAGCGTCATGGCTAGTGCACACGGCCTAAGTTCAAAAGGCGTCGGTTCGAATCCTGGCCAGAACTCGTGCACCATTTGGCAGTTTTCTGACCTAATGTGTATCTTGCTACAATTAAACTTAAAATTAAATTCAACATTGAAACTTGCATACAGAGATAACCGATGTGTCAAACTTACCAAGCCGCGTTGGATAAGCGTGTCAGATATACTGTCCCTTCCCTAATAAAAGGCCCGAGCCAAGCAGTGGGCTGTTTATGAGCAGTTAATGTATTCTAAGTATAATACATAATCGTCGTTCTAACTGAAACCGGTTTAGACCAAGAAATCCACTTTTCTGTAAGGGGATTAGCGGCGCATAAAAGAAGACTTATGCCACCTACAGTACGTCTTGTTGTTAACACCTCCCTTAGGATAATAGGGATGAGTACGGAAAGATCTTTTAAGATTCTTGTACTCGTTTCTGGAAAACTTACGACCTCACAAAAGGAACCAGGAAATTGTTTGTGTAAATAATCCCACTTGAAAGAAAGTAGGATTTTCCATTTTTCAAAGATTTGTTGTACAATACAATATATAATAATATACTATGAATAACTCATATCAGACATAAATGCATCAGACAGTAAATATTTTTTTATGAGAGTTGAAGATTTTGACAAAAGAAACGAAATAAAAACACCTTGTGGCACTCGGGAACTGCAGGGGTAAAGCTATTGCATAGCATTTTTTATTAACTTATGCAATTATAATTATTTATTAATTTTTTATTTATGCAGTTTTTTTTTCTTTGATATTAATTCAAGTTACACTTTTTGAGCGTGGTGACCGATAAGAAAATCGCCTATGTATACATCTATACCTACATGTATACTTACGGGACGCACATGCGGTGAGAGTGAGGCATTATAAAGATATGATAGATACCTATACACCTACATACATACATGACTTCACGCCAGGTCCCTTGCGGGGTAGGCACGAACAACAGAGCGCCACACAGGCCCATTCTTACACACCTCACTTGCTTCTTTGACATTCCTAGCTCTTGTCATGCACGCTCGTCTGTTCTTAAGGCTCCTAACATCACCTTCTGCTAATACATGATCAATTTGATCATGGAAGGTGTGTCGTGGCCTTCCGCGACTTCTGCATCCATCCACTTTTGCATTGTATATCTGTTTAGTCATTCTTTCATCATACATTCTTTCCACATGCCCGAACCACCGGAGCATTCCTTTCCTTACCTTCACCCCGACACTCTCTTTCAGACCAACTCTCTTTCTTACTTCGATATTACGAACGCGGTCCGCGAGCG
Source organism: Dendrolimus punctatus (assembly GCA_012273795.1). NCBI lineage: Eukaryota > Metazoa > Arthropoda > Insecta > Lepidoptera > Lasiocampidae > Dendrolimus > Dendrolimus punctatus. The sequence goes on from CM022536.1 coordinate 976,499, forward strand.
TCACTCCGCAGAGTTTGCGCAGTGCACCTATACACCTATTGCTCACAAATAGCTTCTTACGTATTCGTCCGATTTCGTAGCAGCTCGGCCGAGCTACGTGGAGGCGGTGTTAGGTTTTATTTTCGTTACGGAATTTCTTGATTCATTCGCCACACTCAAAGCCCGCGATAGAAGCTATGCAATAGCTTAAAAATCAGAAAATCAGGCAAAACCGCGTAAAGTCCCTAGTCACACATTTCAAACACCACTGAACTAATGGTCAACCATTTGTTCGTGAATTCTCATAATTCGTTAAACGATTCAACATTAGTTTTTGTTTCAAGTTGAACAAAAATGTAATTACAAAACGCAATAACAGAAATGCAATAGAAAGCAGTACGTGCTAAAAACAAACAAACTGACGCGAAACTAAAAACTTGTTTTGTTTTAATTCACGCTTGAATAACGTTGAACATACAATAGTTTGTATGTGTAACAAAATTTATTCACCATAATTAGTTCGAGTTGGTCGATTGTCACAGTATTTGGAGAAGCAGTGTGTAAAATTCATTACGTGTTATTAGAATTGGAAGAAAGCACCAGCTGAACACTTTTATTTATGTGATTCTTCTCCAAAGAGTTACCTCTACATGCATATCTTGTCTTATTCTTCCCGAACCTACTATTCTAGAACTTTCGTTCATCTTTAATCCCTTTCCAACATCTATCTATCTCTGTTCTTTACTTCCCGAGCCTTCTATTCTAGAACTTTCGCTCATAATTATTTATCCCTTTGGAAAATGTTTCTGTCCTTGTCTTTTCCTTCCAGAATCTTTTTCTAAAACTTGTTAAACCCACTAGATTGTTCCATGATCACTCGCCACAGTATCTTAATCTATAGAATTAATATAGTTATGTAAGTTATAGTATATAAATAATTTCTATTTTGCGTTAAACGAAAGAAAAATAAGAAACGATAACAAGGTGATCATGGGAAGTTGATTTATATGTGTGTGGTGCGCCGATGATGTTACCCCGTTGGATGTGGGGACGCACCACTGGCGAGTGCCCGTGGCTCTATCACCACGGTATTTCTTGTTAGTCATTTTTTTAAATTGTGTTTTGAATAATTTAGTTTTCCGAGCTTTCATGATTAAAATCAAACTTACCCACTGTGTAGTACTGTGTATAAGCGCACATAAGCCGAAACGTGCTATGAGTGCTAACGCAAAAAGCCGGTTCGATTTCAACTTGATAACAATAGGCGGGGATGTTAACCACCCCTCACTAATACCATGAGCTCACGCAACTCATTGCTAGCATAAAATATCTATTCCTGGACACCTATATATATATATATATTGTTATGAGTTACGCAGCACTCAAAATAAAATGTTGTTAGAATTACTATAGAATTTATTAGAACTATACAAACACGTATAACACAGGTACAAATATAAGAGGACACATCCAGTACAAACGTAATACATGATTTAATAACACGCACAAAGTTTGTCACTAAATAGATTACCGAATGTAGTACAAAAGTCTTATTTCGCTTGTGACTATCGCTAGACTGCCTCATCTTTCAGTTGGATCATTGTTTTATAGTACACTAATACAATATTTCTCGACACAATACTCGACCACATAACAATTATTTCCAAAAATGACACCTGGCTAGTGACTATCATAAACATTACAATACACAATGGCCTGTTATTCTAATTACAAATTTTAAACACAAAGTAAACAAAAGAAGTCCAAATGCGGGAAGGTAATAAACTGCAGGTGTGAATTGGTTTTATCGTTCGTAACAATATAATAACTTCAAAATGTAGGTGGACTTCGCCACCTCAATTATATAACGATAATTCATCACTCCACAAATTTAACTGATGTAGTTATCTATTACAGTAGTGTAACCTTGAAGTGGTTGAAAGCCGGAAGCTACCCGGAGAAGCCTTACAACGGAAGTGATGGAAAGTTCCTATTAATCCGGCACCTAGGGAGGGTCAGGCCGCTTTGATGTATTAGTTGCGGGAGGCTGGAGTTGAAGGGTTCGCGGAAATGTCGGGAAGCGCCCAATTAGCGTGCTTATTGATATGTTTTGATACTGATAGAACATATTGATGGTACTATAATTAACAGTCAAATGTCATTATAATTATGTAATTATAATGTTATAATGACATTAAAAACAATGACCACAAAGTATTGGTACGAGTTACGCAGGACTCGAATTAAAATGCCGAAAGAAGAAAGAAAGCAAAGATTTATTTTCTGAAAAACGACACACTCCATAAATAGAAGAAATTGAAATATTTCCTGCTTGTGAATAAAGTCAGAATGTAAAATTTATCTCGATTCGTACAATGCAGCAGATGGTTCAATCAGCGAGCAATCTTCGATGTATCTAAGGGGTTGCACTACAATCAAAATGTACTCTTCATTGAAAAATATAAAAGCTTATATTTTAACCTACTTTCTTTCTGTTTAATTCTACTGGTGCTTCGTTACTAGCATTGAAAGGTCAGCTAAAAAACAAAACACTTCTGCCTATTGGATTGTGTTACCTTTTATCCGAAATCAGTTAAGAAGAAGATAGGCTATTCTGAATTGATATCACCTGTGACTTCACGTACGTGCAGAGATAACGTAGGGGATTTAGGCTAAATGCTTTTCATTTAATATTTAGTATTGATATAAAAATAAGTCGTGGTAGCGTAATAGCTAGCGCACGCGCCCCTAAATCGAAGGGCGCGGGTTCGATCCTGACCGGAACGCATGCACCTCTTAGTCAGTTTTCTGATCTAATATGCATATTGTTACAATTACCACGTGCTAAAAACGGTGAAGGAAAACATCGTGATGCAACCTGCACATCGAGATAACCGATGTGTCAAACCTGCCAAGCCGCCTTGGACAAGCGTGGCGGGTATACTGTCCGTTCCCCCTATAATGGGAGGCCCGAGCCCAACAGTGGGACATTTATGGGCTGTAATTATAAATTATATATTGATATAAATAAATAAAAAATTCGTTTAAAAAAACCGACTTCAAAAACTAAAAAGTATAAAATAACTTATTTCTAAAGTTATTATTATTAATATATATTATCTAAAACATCTTAAAGTCGGTGCTTAGTAATTTTCAAAATATAGTAATTTTTATGATTTCCATCTTGAAGTTTTACATTCTTTTTGTCACGTGACTTTCATCTCTCCTCATTATATCCCATACCTTCTTCCTCTCAATTTTTCAGTCACGGGTGTCATTTTCAAATATCCCCTTATGTACTCATTTCTCACGTTATCCATTCTTGTAACACCACACATCGATCTCAACATTCTTATATCAGCCGTCGTCTGCCTACCTGCTGACCTCATGTAATAAAAAAAACACGAAATATACATTAGACTCAAATTTCTACAAAAAATGCACCGATATCACCATGCAAAAAATTACATTATTAAAACGTCGTCAAAATTGAAAAATACCCTTTAAACTACCTACATATAAACTCCCTGCCCTCCATACACCCACCACCGTTTCCAGCTACTTTATTTGACACCTAATCTCAAAGTTGATTTAAGTATATTAGGATTTTGAAAGTTTCTATAAAGTTTGCGAGCGTAGGATATTACTATCGAACGTTTCATGCACGTCGTCTCATTTTGCAAGCGATATTCATGAGATTAGCATTTACCGGTGGGTTTGCTTGTTCTAGAATGGATCTTGCTAGTCGTCTGCTAATTAGACAAAGTACGTCCCAATGACGTAGGTTGCCTTAGACTGGTCCTCTGTCAAAATGTGTTGGAAGCCCAAAGGAAGGTTGAAGTTTGATTTTTATAAATAAACAAAAAATACTCAAATTCAATCTTTATTATTATTATGTGAAGCAAAAACTTTGTACCTCTTTCTACGAAAATTGCGTACACGGAAGATTATGAAATTTCACACACTTTTGGTTTATATAGAGGAGTGCAGAATGCTAATTTTTTTTTTAATAATTCATAAGAAATACATTAAATATAAAAACATTACACACACTACGATGTTTTTGACACCCACCCGCATATACCTACTTTTGTTTATTGTTAAAGTAAAATAAAACAGTGTAGCCTTGGCGAAATCTGTGAAGTATAGTTTTGACAACTGAAATATGATATGAAAAATGACAAGTTTGGTAGCCGTTCCTGTAGGCAGTCATTCTCAAAATTTTTATTAATCTTCTTTTTTATTGGAAGAGCTGATGGAAAGCGGTTACTATCGCCTATGGACATTTGCAACACTAAAGTTGCTACAAATGCGCTGCTGCTCCCTTAAGGGAGACTGGAACCTAGCCTCTAATGCCGGAACGCAATTCAAGGTTGTTATGGCGACATACTTTAGACCAGGGGTGGTAGCCATCCAGTCGGTCAAATGCTGCCCGGCCACAGGAAATTCTTTTTTCCGTTCCTGCACGTATATATTTTTATAGTTTTCGCTCTTCTGTCTTTAATAAGACATAAACTAAATTTATTAAATTAAACTGTAATTAACAAAACAGCTTACTCATTTTCAGGGCCCCTGTTTCCTGGAGCCCCGTATCACTGTTACAGTTGAACGGCCGAAGTTACGCCCCTGATATGTCTACTAACCGGACAACTAACCACTTAAAAAGGAGTCGCTAGTTACCCGCTAACTAAATAAATATTGTAAGTGAAGTCCCGGCGACGCAACTCTAAAAAAGGAGGAAAGATGAAGTTGCAAACTCCGACAGTATTTATTACATATTTGTAAAACTGCAAAAGGTATCGACATAAATAGCCCCGTTTGAGGTGTACAGTACCTAGTTTAGTTTGTTGCTTGTACAGGTCTTGTAAGGAAACTCGGTCCCTAAACCCGAGTCCGGTCTATTGTTAAGCAAATTATTCGTAAAGCTTTTGTGAGTCGATCGGATAGTTGGGTCCAAGTCGGGTAACGGCCGGGGCAAGTTTCGGGCGGTTCTTGCCCCGGGAAGTTTGTGGTGTACCCCGCAAGCCCCACTGCCCCGATAGCCCCATGTGCCACAGAATTCGCCGTAGATTCTGTCGCACACAACTTTAATTGTTTCAAGGAAGGAAATGGCGTAGTTGAAAATTATGTCAGTAGGACCATTTTTTATTTTAACTTCGATGTGCACATAATTTATGCTAGATCTTTAAATTATAATAAAAGAAAATAGCTGTTGCCCATTTTATCAATGTTTATTATACCTTTTCAATAGCAGTAAATAAAATTTGTTCAATTTCCGGGAGAAGACGCGTGTGATATTTTAACCGATTTCTAGAAAGGAGGTTTTCAACTTCTTGGGTAAATATTTATTTATCTATACCTTTTCTTATCATAAATATTGTACCAAAGAAAAAAAAATTCTGTTGCAAATAACATTTATAAGTTTTACAGTGGGTTAGTTTAATACATAAATATAAAACAATTTAAAATATAAAAAGCTCATTCGAAGTGGTCTCCATTGGCTGCAATGCAGTCCTTTAAACGTTGAGGCCAGTTACCAATAGAAGCACGCAATTTTTCCATGGGAAAATTGTTCACTGCTATTCGTAGGGATAGTTTTAGGGACTCCAAATTATCATGACGTTTAGAGCAAGCCGTACTCTCTAAAACTGACCATAAATCATAATCCAGCGGTTTAAGATCGGGACTAGACGACGGCCAGTATTCAGCTCTGATGAAGTCCGAACCGTTCATTTCCAACCAAAACTGCGTGGGCCGAGCTTTATGACCCGGCGCCGAGTCTTGCTGGAAGGACCATTCTTGGTACATGGTGTTGTTAAGAGACTTAACTACCTTCCCAAGAATGGTATCTTGATACACTTGTACCGATGTTTTGATACCTTTTTCACAAAAATATGGCTCAGTCACTCCTTCATAGCTAACACCCCACCAAACCATCACTGAAGACGGATAATGCCCACGTTGCACTTTGTCGACTAATTGAGAAGCTTCCTTAGAGCTTTGAGCATAAACACGGTCATTTTGTTTGTAAAAATGTTGCTCAATTGTAAAAAAAATCTCATCTGTAAACAAATTTTTTCTGTGATCTCCCTTTGCGTACCGCTTCAGTAGTTTTTTTTTTATTTTACCACCCTATTCTTTTTGAAATTTTGAGTTAAGATTTGACTAGTACGTCTTTTATAGGTTGCAAGTCCTAAGTCATCTTTTGAAATACGTCACATGGTTCTAGGTGATATGTTCATCTCCCGAGATAAAATCTTTTGCTTTCGGACAGGATTTCTTCGAACTTTTTCCCTTACTGCTTTGACCACCATTTTCGTACGAAAACTACAGGGACGGCCAGATTTTTTTCTGTCACAAACAGAGGAGGTCTCATTGTACCTATTAATATCCCGGTACACAAACATTTGACTAATACCAAGCGTATGGAGAGTTTTAAAAATTGCATTTGGCTCCATACCTACTTTGTGTAATGCAATCACAGCGATTCGGTTCTCTTTACCGCCCCACTCCATTTTAATATCACAAAATGTTGTACAATGTATTGGCGCCAAAAATGGCAGATCCCAAATTCATTTTCTTTTTCATTTTAACAGTATTTATGGCCAGACTAAGTATATGTTTAGTCATACTTACTTTTTATCTATAATAGCTTAGACTCCCTCTGCTACTTAACAAGCGTTCTACGTGTTGACGCCAGGACATAATCCTATAGGGAGTTCTTTAAAATCGTTGTGATTTGAAACTCGATAAATGAAAACAAGCGACAGTAAAAAGCGTGAAGTTGAGATTATAACGATGATATGAAATGAGAAGTCAGGTGATTTAAAATCCCTTCATCCCTTGTTATACTTTGATTCACTTCTACTGCGTGTGAGCTACATACACACACAGCCTTTTTAATATGAACCATCACACAAGATGCGAAGCTAAGTCGTTACCTACCTTTAGGAGGGGGAAATGGGTCCTTTAAACACTCATTTATCGTACAATATACGATTAGCTCAAGGTCCACCTTTTCACGGCGATATGTGACTAGCAACTACATAAGCAACACAGATGACACTCACTGAACATGACACAAAACACAAAGTTTACGCACACACACAAAACATACGGCATGGCATTTAAAAAATACAGTCAAATCCTTTTGTTAAATTTAAGTGCGTTTCATCACTATTTATATATTATCAATAAAAACGAATGCGTGGAAACAGTTGTTTAATACTCCCCTTGTTCGAGAGAGCGATTAAAATCTCTACATAGGTGAGAATGCTTCGACAATACTGCATGTGGTTACCTTACTGCTTTCCATCTTCACTGTGACTCACAGCGGTCATTTAGCAATTTAATACTGTTAGGACGAACTCCTAAGAGGTGCTCTGATTGTGTTCATTAAACTAGCCTTCTTAACAGCTGGAACCTACATTTATAATTAGGTTTAGAGCCTGATATTAGATGTTACTAACCGACTTCAAAAAGAAGAAGGTTCTCAATACTCGTGTGTTATTTATATTGTTGCGAGTCGCGAGACTCGAATTAAAATGCCGTCGAAATCATTATAGACTTTATTAGAACTATATAAACACGTATAACGGGCACAACTATAACGGAACACAACAAGTCCAAACGTAATGCAGAAGGTCGTAATTTAATAACACGCGCAAAGTCCGTCACTACATAGATTACCGAATGTACACACGTCTTGCTTCGCTTGTGGTTATTGTTCGACTGCCTCGTCCTTCCATCGGGCCATTGCTTTATACTGCACAGATGCAATATGTCCGTCCGTCCGCGTGGACTGAATTTCCTAGAATCAGTTGTACTTTAAATCCGCAACACCTGGCTAATGAGTGTCATAAAATATTGCATTACAAAGTCGGGTTCTAGAAGCCTCCTAATCGCCTGGATCGTTTTTCGTGATGTTGTTTTTGTCTCATGAAACAAACTCTTTTAGGAATTCAGAAAATATAGTGGTACGAAGTTCGCCGGGTCACCTAGTATTATATTTTATTTTAGTTTTAGAAATAGATGAATATACTATTATGGCATAACATAGGACAATGTTTTGTTGTGGGACACAATAACATGGATGAACAACGCCGCGTGTGAAGTCTTTCGTTGTAAAAATATTTGCATTACAAAAAATAAAGAAATCTAATCTGACGTAATAAGAGTGAATAGAAGAAAATTATCGCAATGTTAATTAAAATTAAGCTGAGCTTCATGAAGTCTTAAGTGAATTACGCAACGCCCCATCGCTTATTCTGACATTATTAACTTTAATGTTGAATTCGTGATGACGGCGATATAAATTATTATCATAATCCAGTAGTACACTTTATTCTTCTACTAACTGTCCGACAGACGTTGTCTTGCCCTTAAAAAAAGTAAAATCTAGAAACCGATTGCAGCGCCATCAAACAGGACTAAACCATTCTCAAATCTACATGAAAAAAAACACAAAAAAATTCGTCAAAATCGGTCCCACCTTTTATGAGATGTTCAGCGGCGCCACCTATTGAGTACAATCGTGAATCTAAACCATCCTGGGATCCACTTTAACACACGAGAATAATTTTAATTGCTTTAGGCACTAAGCTTCCACAAATTAATATTTTAAAGCAAAACTAGGGGGCATTATATTTATTTTATTTATTTATTAACTAACATCCTTGTATTTTATATTATATTAATGTTAGGTGGGATGTAGAGTACGGAAAGAATATATATATATATATATATATTACGAGATGCAGAACTCGAATTAAAATGCCGTTGGAATTATTGTACAGTTTATTATAACTATACAAATACGTATATAACACAGGTACAAATATAAACGAACGCAACAAATCCAAACGTAATGCAGACGGTCGTAATTCAATAAAACGCGCAAAGTCCGTCACTATTAGATTCCCGCTTGTACACACGTCACGCTTTGATCGTCTTTGTCGTTCAACTGCCCCCTCTCTCCATCAGGCCATCGTTTTATACTTCAGAAGTGCAAAAGAATCCGCAACACCTGGCTAATGATGCTAATGAGCGAGGACAACAGGCTGTTCTCCACTAGAAACGTATGCCAATAAATAAATGAACAAAAGAAGACGATCATAAAAGGGTTATAATTAGTTCAGTTAGTAGTTTAGTTAGTAATAAAATGTGCTTCTACAGATGTTTACCTGCAATTTGTCTTTGTCAGCGCCTAGGTTGTAACAATAGTATATTTTCTAAATACATAATTTGAAGCAAGAGGCAAAATTAGACTTCGTGTGACAATTTTTATTAGGGTGACTCTAGACAACTTCGGTAATGAGCTCCTTTTTATCGAAAATATATTAGTATCACGACATTTACGTTAAAACAAACAATTTATTTATGCTTTTACTTAGTAATAATATGCTTGATATTTTATTAAAATGGAGTATTACGACTCCTATGCCGCCCCCGCTATATTTGCTTCCAGCTCCCTCCGACAATGCTTTTTTGAAGAGCGTGAGTCTGCGAAGCGAGGCTAATTTGAGATATAAGTGGCACAGTTAATTTCTATCTAATTGACAATTAAAGCTTTGTAAATGATAAAGCAAATGAATAATTTTAAATAAGATTCTTTACAAAAAAGGGCCGTGAAGGATGGCAGGTGTACCAATGGTCTCAAAACAAAAGAGAAGGAAAATAGGAAAACCGATTGTGGGGGGTTAGAAAAATTGCGGACACAACCCGGATCATATACTTGATGATAATGATTTATTAAAGTTTTGTAGCAATTTTAGCAAAAACGGATTTTTCTGTTTATTTATTTTTTCCTTTCCTCAAAACATATCAATAAAGAGGAAAACATCCTGTTATTATGGCACTCCGGATCCCTAAACTCCAACTTAAAGAAATTGTTACGAGTTTAGTGGGACTCCAATTAAAATGCCGTTGGAATTATTATAGAGTTTATCAGAACTATACAAACACGTATAGCACAGGTACAAATATAAGCGAACACAACAAATCAAACGTAACGCAGAAGATCATAATTCAATGAAACGCGCAAAGTCCGTCACTAATAGATTACCGAATGTACACACGTCTCACCTTGATCGTGGTTCTCGCTCGACTGCCACCTCCTTCAATCGGGCCATTATTTTGTACGGCACAATTGCAATATATCAATGCGAAGGCGCTCGAGACTAGGGTACAACTTGCTCGAGGACGCTCCCTAGGGCTTTAACTTGGCTGGACTGGTGCCTTGAGAGAGGGGTGAATCTAACGATGGCAACTAGAGGACAACATAATGCACTAATTGAGAACGGTTAATGGGGAATATGAAGCTCGAGGAAGAATCTCGGCGGTCCGGGCTCGGTGGTTTGACGCGGCCTGCGCTATCTTACTGCCGTTTTGCAACGTGATATGGCTGGGAGAGAAGAAACGGCGAAAGAAAAGTCCCAGCAACACGCCTAGTCTATATCCCATGGGGGGCTATGTCTCATGGAGTCCCTTGCGGGGACGTGGCAAATGATTGGCGGCGCTGATTTGAGACGCCGCCGTCTGTGTCTACTTATCGGTGCTTGCCAGCCTGCCGTCCTAACGGCGGCTAGTCTGATCCGGGCCAGCCGTTTTTTAATAACGGTGACCCTGTCCGTGAGGACGTTACGTGTTCCTCGCACTAGAGCCTTTCACCGAGGCTTGTAATCGGACGCTATTTACAAATCGCTCTACTTTTGTCAACCTTACCGTATCTTATATCGACGACTCGCTGCCCACGGGGCAATAATTGTGGAAATAGGACAGCGCCTACGTCTCTTTCTGTCACACTTACAGGCGTAGTGGGAAGCATAGTGACGCATCAGTGTGCTGTCGATATTACTCGTAATACTAAGTAAGTGATGCACCGCACGTTTCCTTCCCTAGTGCACTGTTGATTTATAAAATCACGGCAACTGGTTTTTGACACAAAGGCAGGAATCCATCCCAGAACGTGTCGAACTAATAGACCAAGTAATCCCGCTAAAACGTGAATAAAAAACAACCGCCAACTCCAAGTTAAAAATTATAATTCCCTGCATAAAAGCCATTAGCGCCTTTTCAATATTTTATTGTTAATTTTAACGAGCTTTCCCCCGCCTCCCCCACAAAGGAATTCCTTAGAGATGATTTTGGTAGGGAATTAAAAAAGTTTCCGCGAGTTCACTTTGTGTCCAATCATGGGGGATGGTTGGGATAGTTAATTGATTGCATATCATCACGGCAATTATGTTTGAGGGTAGGCAGATATATACTGCTAACATGCGTTCGGAATTTTGTAAACATTACAATTCAGTTTTTGAATCTTTTTTTGTAATAAATGGGAAAATCTTATATATGATTCGAACAAACTATTTTTATTAATTTTTTGTTCATATATTTAACAAGTCAAATTTAAAATATATTTATATTATTTAAGCCCCCTACCGAAAACAGAAAACACGTCGATAATTCCCGAACAAACACTACTTATCACGCCTGCGACTTCATTATGACAGTTCCTACTTATCACCGCACACAGCTGTACCAGACACATGTCAGATACATACCAGATACATATCAAACACATACCAGATGCATATCAGACACATATCAGTTACATACCAGACACATATCACATATATCATATGCAGCTGTGTACTACAAAACTAGAAGATGAAGTACATAGGAAAGGGACAGGGAGAAGGGAAAGTGTTTAATTAGAACTCAACGCACGAAACACCAATATTTAAAGGCTAACAGTTTCACGCCGATATTCTCTGAGAGTGTAATATCACACAGATCGAGCTTAAATTATTATTTCAGCATAGTACTATGAAGTTAGACGGCACGTCAATTGTGAGTGGGCTGTCAAGAGCTTGACCCATGCGTCGTTAATAAGTCATTTTTTTTCTTTCTCTCTTCCTTGAATTTATTTATGATTAAAATAATATTAAAAGTACTATCACATCTCACATAAGAGAGCAGGTCGCTTACCTACCCAATAGAATTCTAGGTATCTCAGGTGAAAGGCAAGCCTTTCAATTGGTGACTCAAACGAATCGTCTGTGATTTCCTCAATTCTGTAACCGTATAAATCCTTTCATGAAAGCTTTTGTCAAAATTATACAAAAGTATTTCTACAATCTTTTATATAATTATATATTAATGCTACATCAAAGATATTGAGTTCTTTAATATCTTGTCCTTTCAGTAACCATTTCATGTAATCATGTTACATAACTGGAGGGCGCTGTAGCCCACGGATAAAATGCTGGTCCAGTTTGTAATGGACTGTGTGAGAGAGGTATGACCTAAATAATTTACCTGAAAAGTAAAATCTTCATGAACCTTGAGATCCTCCCTCTCCTGGCTCAGTTCAGCATGCACACAGGAACATCACACGGCATTAAATTCCACTTTGGAGCTAACACTTGAAGTACAAAGATTTGCGGATAGCAAATATTCTTGGCACGGCCAGTAATCACACCAAGATGATAAGTTTTAGAAAAGTATCAGCTCAGGGCGCGATGTACTCTCGTCCAACGTTGACTGAGAAAGTTCAAAATGGCTGCCCTTACCGTGCTTTGCATTGGCCGTCGCCTAACACAGAAAGAGGGTAGACAGCAAAATTAATAAAGTGATGTTCTACTAATTTCGTCTTCGGGGAACTTCAGTTGTAGCACTATCATAAATGCGAAAGTTGGGATGGATGTTTGTTGCTCAATCACGCCAGAACTGCTAATCGGATCTGCATGAAATTTGGAACAGAGATATATTATGGTCTGGAATAGGACACAGGCTACCTTCTATTCCGGAAAAATGTTCATCAATTTCTATGGGATTCACGCGAGCGAAGCCACGAGCGGAAGCTGGTAAATCAATATGACGACCTTTTCTTAAACGACATAACGTCATGTCCCGTCTCTGCGGTGGCGTTGGAATTAATACCACCCGCCTTGGGGTGAACAGGGTTGGGGGTGGGCGACCGTAATTTCCCCTAGGTACATATCGACAAAATTCATTTATGAAATTGTTACATACCATTGGAATTTTAACAATTCATCATTTCACATAAGAGATTGGCACACGAATTTTCATAAGCCCTTCATAGGTTAAGAATGTTAAGGTGGTTTGGGCATATAGAGATGAATGAATGAAAGCAGAGTCACTAAAAAGTATATGGCAGCAATGTGACTTATAGAGGCAGTTCAGGTAAATCGCGACGTACTCATGTGATCAAATTGAAGATGTTTTAAAATAAATCAAACAAAAGCACATCAAAAAAAACGTGTACGTAATGTTACGTGTTGCGAGACTCGTATTTAAATACCGTTAGAATTACTATAGAGTTTATTAGAACTATACAAACATCTATAACGCAGGTACAAATATAACCGAACACAACCAATCCAAACATAATGCAGAAGGTCGTAATTCAATAAAACGCACATAGTCCGTCACTTATTAGATTCCCGATTGTAGTACACACGTCTCGCTTCGCTAGTGGTTCTCGCTTAACTCACCCCTCCCTCAATCGGGCCATTTCTTTATACTGCCCAAATGCAATATTTCCGCCCGGCATCGTACACTAAATTTCCTAGAATCAGTTTTTATTTTAAAATCCGCAACACCTAGCTAAAGATTATAATACAACAATAGGCCGAACGCCAATAAGTAAACAAAAGAAGACGATCCGAAAAGAATTTCAATGTTACTAGTTCCAATGCTGACGGGTAATAAATGTGCTTGGTTTCAGATATGCAGGTGGATTTTGTTTTTGTCGGGACTTGTAACGTCCACCCCGCCCTCAAAGAGCCAAGGAATGACAAACTCAAGCCGAAGCATAGAGTGAGAAATAAAAGAAGTTATAAAGTGAAAATTAATAACATTTATTAAGTAAATAAACTTACTTTGGCCATAAATCGTGATCATCTAGTAATAAGAACCCTCGTCATAATACCGTTAACCCCATGTTCACAAGGTAGGTTATATAGGAGTGTTGATCAAGAAACAGGAAGACTCAAGGATCGGTGTATAATATATATCTATATAAATAATAGTTTTGTAGTATAAGTTGTAAGTGTAAAATGTCATGCGTTTTATGAATAATGACAAATGTATCGACTCATGACATAAGCCCATCACCTGAGTACGCCGTGCCTTTATTAGCCAAAAGGAATTTTAATGTACATTTCATAACAAATTATATAATTTTGTGTAGGCACCCCACCTAAGCCACCTCTCTAATATTATACCACCGCATTCATTAGCTATCAGTAAAAGAGCTCATATCAGAATAAAAGAAGAACCTCCAATCTTTTAATTAGAATTTATTGAATTGATTATAAACATTATCTAAACTAGCGTCGGTTCACAACGTACTATCACTGGCGAGAAGAGCCGACAAGAAACTCTCCAGTAGTACGCCTAACAATTTAGAAAACCCCTTTGGAGTGCCTTATGTGTAAAATGAGTTGGAAAAGCCATAAGACTTGAGTGAACGTATCATACCAGAGCCACTCTCCCAAAATATCAAATAAATTTGTAAATATGAGGAATAATACCTCAGCGACCTCCCCTGATGTAAGATAAGAATATCACAGTAAATTAAAGATAAAGATTAAATGAAGTTTAAATAGTGATACTCTCTACATCTCATAAAATTCCCATTAAGTTATTAGTATAAGAGTTTTAGGATGTTCCTCCGTGAATATAAAGTAAAGATAAAGATAAAGTTGGGTGGAGGACACCTTCACTCATATTATTTGTTTCCCTATGTCAAAGACAGATTTCAGTGTAAGAGTTTCAGGGAAAGTTCTCCGTAAAGTAAAAGTGAAATTAAATTGGTATTGAACTGGAGTATTCCCTTACGCTCGTATTGCTTGTTGCCTATTTGTTAAAGACAGGATTCAGATTCCACCGTGAAGTTTAAAATGAAAGTTAAATTTAAAATAAAGTGGCGGAACCCTACATCTGATTAAAGACCCTAAAACCCAAGAGATGAGAGCATAGCACCGTAAAGTAAAGTTTAAATTGAAATAGTCATGAAATGGTGGTACTCTACATCAAGGGTGTCAACATCGGTAACACTGCTCATATATAATTTATTAATAATTATCCTTTCCAATTCAGTCATGCTTGCCTGGCCTAACTACATCAAAGGCTCTCATGGAATCACATATCTTGAAAAGAAGTAAATTTTGATACGAATGATCCGCTTGCATTTGGCCAGTAGCTGACCTCCGAGCGCCCACTTCGCCTCCAAGCTGATCCGCGGCGTAACAGGTTCCAAACCTCTCAGTTACCAAATCAGTTAAAACTCAATATGTGAAATCATCCTCGCCTCATGAATGCACATATTATAAACAAGTTGGATTTGCTTAAAATCAGCACGCGAGAAATACCTGGATAATTGTCGTAACCATCCAAAGGTAGATTGTCCCAATAAGCGAGTGGGTCGTGAATCCCTTCGCCCAAGGTTACAGGGTCCATTAATCCCGGCTCTAACTTGAATCTTCATGAAAATATTCAATATGTGCTTTCAAATCTAACTAGTTGTTGTTTCATTACAATTATACTACTATTTAGCATATATCCAGTATCAACAGAGTTACTTGCATGTAGATATATAATTTAAAGAAATAAAATATTCATGAACAATAAATTTAAAATAAGTAACTGCATTGCACAACAGAGTACCATTCCGGCTTATTCTTACACACCTCAGTTGCTTCTTTGACATTCATAACTCTTGTCATGCAATTACAGACTTGTCCAAATAAATATATATTCTAAAAGGTAAATCACGTTAACAAAATGAAAGTTAAAATAAGACTCTATTGCACAAGACCATGCCAAGTGCCGAAGGCAAACCTTCCTAAACAAGAAAGTATTTAAATCATTAAAATCAGTAAAACCCAAAAATAAACGTTAAATTTCTTAAAGCCTGTCAAGCTTTCCCAAACAAGTCGCATGATTGTTGTAGAGTGTGGTGTAATTATGTAGTGTTATAAAATATACTTAAATATATACACATATATGAATAGACTAAATAATAGATAATAAATCAAGACCATGACCTCACAGACCTAGGTCAAAACAATCAAGACTCAATACGACGTCTGACTTTAAGCTCACTGCAACAAGAGCAGATAGACATTAACAATCAACACCCCTATTAAGTAAGTGACCGCAGTCAGGTACAACAACATGTATGCAACAACAAGACAAGAACTCCTATAAGTAAGTTCCCATTGACATATAATTAATCTCCCTTAACAAATTAATAAATAATTATATTGCCTAAAAGAATCATCAGAACCCCTTAGTAGCTCCCGACTATGAAGTAGTAATGTTATTTAATTCAGTTTCTAGAACCAAGGTTATATCTCAGAACCCCTTAAATTAAATTCAATAAATTAGTATTTTTATCCGCAAGAGACTATGTGTCATAGCTCCTAAATAATATATTAACACACTCAGGCTTTACAATTAACCCTTATTAATTTAGTTAACTATGAAATTATAACAATGTATAAACAATTCTTATCTTATAATAAAGCACAAGTCAATCAAGACTTACATCAAAATTAATTTAATATTGTATAGCTCATTCTCCATATAATATACAAATCAAGGACAATAATTAGTTAAGTTCTAAAACAAGAAGGTCAGTAATAGATAGTATACAAGTCTGTCTTTTATGACATATGATCATGTAGGTCTCCACAGTAAATAGTTATGTATGTTAGCATATATGCCCATATAAGTCATAGGAACGTCTCTATTGAATTAAAAGTCTGTATAGGTGGATCCACGGGTCCCAATATGTCTAAAGACTAACACCAAAGTATACCATAGTCAATGCTAACTAATTAATATATGCTGCTGTAACTAACTACACATCATTAGTTAAGTTTTTGAAGATAATCCCAGGTTTATACATACAGACACGCATTAAATGCAAATATTCCATAATTCCTAAAATTTAAATTATTAATACAATATTATTAGTAACATCTCTGCAAGAAAAGAACATTAGATTTGTCTGCAAAATAATGTAATTAGTACACAAGGAAAATATCAACAACACATAATTAGTTATAGAATACATGTTCAATAAACAGATTAGGTTAAAACACATAATTAGATATATCATTAATAACATACAAACATAAAACAGCCTCTGGATCATCTGTGAACAGAAATAAAAGCAACAAACACGGAATAGATTAATGTTAGTAGATTATTAGTATATAGGTATTAGTAGTTATATATTACAACAGTCCAGGAGAACATCTGAAACATAGATAAACACAACAAGCAAGATATCAGACAAATCTACATGATTAGTAAAATTATTAATGTATTAATTGTTGACTTGAAGATGTGAACTAGCCCTTTGGTGAAATCCATAGCACCGAAGTCTGTATTGTCCATATCGAAGATATAGTTATTTATTGTTAGTATTGATCATTTTGTCCACAAATAGCTTTTCTCCATCTGTAATATTATAAAACACAATTTTTTTCGAGAATAATTTTTTTCATGTCTTGTTCTGTCAAACACGAATATTCAAGTCCCCTCTCTTCTCTGTCAAATTTTCAAACAAAGAAAAATTCAATTATATCATACAAAGAGATTAATAATAAATACACATATTATGCGAAATAAAGGAGGGAATACATTATATGGAGAACAGCCATTCCTTTATAAATAAATAAACATAAATAAGGGAAACAAAATTAAATTCATGATGATGTGTACCGTCACAGACTTGAGTAGTACTAGTATCATAACCTAACATTTAAAACATACTTCGTAGCCATATTTCTTGACAAGAAAGATGAAACGCATATTACTTATATTTAACGAACAATTATTATTTTATAGCAGGAGTACTGCAAACAGGCTGACGACCCACCTGTTAGAAAGCGGTTACCGTCACCTATGGGCGTTTGCAACAGCAGAGATGTCACCAAGGCGCTGCCGGCCTCGAAGAAATTTTATGACAGCCTTTTTGAAAAACTCCATATCGTAGCGCTGTGGGAAAACCTCGGCTGGGAGCTCATTCCAAATCCTCACGGTACGCAAAGAGAAACATTCTACAGAACCATTGCATACATGAGTGAAGCGGCTCAAAAAAGTGGGGGTGAATTCCCAACCTACAGCGAGCCGTGCGGTGGTAGAAAGAGGACAAAGGCACCATTCTCAACAGTTCTTTGGAACATTCCCCGTTATACAGTCGGTAGCATACGCAGAAAGAAGTGAAGTCTCTCCTAAGGCCAAGCGTACCTATACCGTCAGTATTCTTATAGAACAAAAGTCTGGTTTAAAAATTATTTAAGCCAGGTCAGCTCATATCCTAGATGCTTTTTCCCTCTGTCTGAAGAATGCAGCCAGCGAGGTGCATTTATTGCATTTTTGAGTGCATCTTCATTCTTTGTACAGAGTTGCCATACTATGGAAAATAATCTATGATTTTTTATTATTCATCTATCAGTGCAGACACGGAGAAAGCTTACAATTTCCTGTGTTGGAGTGACCTGTTATAAGAAACGACAAAACGACCCCCATAGTGTAGTGTATTGCCTCTCTGGTTGACTACCGTCCCTGGTCTAGAGTATGCCGCCATAGCAAGCAATATATTTTTAATAATATAAGATATATTCGTAATAATTTGAGTGCCTACAAGCAGTATAAGAGTGTACATAATTTCAATACCAGGCATTGTAATAGACTGATGTTACCATCTTTTAGAATTTTACCTCATTAGAACCGGTAGGTGGCGCTGAGATCGGGTTCCAGAGTCCTCCTAATCACCTGGAACGATTTTGTTTTCGTGTGTTTGGACATCCAGTCCCCGGATGATTTAAATCCACAATTGGAACCGGTAGGTGGCCCTGGGATCGGGTCGTAAATTTTTATTTTTTCAGAGCCGGACAACGTCTGCCGGGGCCGCTAGTAAATCTATAAATGGTTCGAATTCAAAGGAGATTCCGAAAATGAAATGTTTAGAATGTATAACGGCGTTTTCGTGGGATAGACGAAAAAGCGAAAAAGATTGCGCTGGGATCGCGTCTTTTTTAGAAACTACTGAACGTACATGAATGAAACTCGAGATAGTACTGGCTTATAACCCGAGTTAACACTTAGGATACATTTTATTCCGATAAATGAGTCGTTTCCTTACAATAGACGGATTAGTTAAATAGATGGCGCTAGTTAGGCAATCGCTGGACACGCGCTTGCCTATAAACCTGATGACCACGCAACGCCCAGTCATCACTTTATAAAATAAGTGCTAATTTAAGTTTTAGATTTAATAAAATGTATTTGTAATTTCTTTTAGTTTTGTAAGAACTGTCGTCAAATAAACTTGTCTTAGAAAATTGTTTTTTTTAAGACTTCTCCGCGCCACCCTACTTATCTGGCGCAGTCGGTAGGATCGCGACACCCTGTTCGAATAAACCTCTTTGGAAGGGTGAAACGAAGCTTCGTTTTCTAATCGCGATCATACGAACCTGGGTGGCTATCGCGCGGGAGCCCCTAAAATCGGGACACCAGAGCAGAGCGACGACGAAGACTACTCTACAGCAGTTCAGCGAGAGTAGCAGTTCTACTTGACCCGGCTAGAGATGCAGAGGAGTATAGGGTGAGTGCTTTTCGCATACCCAGTTCCTTTGCTCTATTTCCAGTCGAAAATTTTTTTTTCCCCCTAATATTTGTGTTTTGTGTTCGTTCTGTAGGCTCAAATCGCTATAGACAACATACATATTCACTTTAATTAAAATTTAAATACTTACATACAAACAACACATACCGCGGTCGAATTACCGAGCGGGATTCCGATCTAATTAAGTAATTTTGCATATTCATTGTATTCACATTATTATATTTTATATTTTTAAATGATGGCTATGACTAATGGAGAACTTTCCTCGCTTAAGTTTATTAGTGATCTAATGCCCAAGTACGATGGCAATCCAAAAACCCTTAATTTTTTTATTAGAGAGGTGGAAAGTGTCCTGGTTATTTTGGACCCACAAGTAAGGACAAGTGCAGCGATCACTTGCCTTATTAAAAGCAGGCTGAGCGGGTCAGCGATAGACGCGATTGCGTATGAGGAGTCCCTCGACTCCTGGCTAGCTATAAAAAATGCTTTAGTGCGGAGGTTAGGCGAACCTCGCGACGAGATCCAAATCATGCAGGAGCTAACACGATTACGTCGTAACAGAGAGGAAGATGCCGACACCTTCGGTCGCCGTCTCAGAGAACTATTAGATATACTTTACTCAGTTGGTCAGCACTCCAATAAGACGTATTATGAGCAATTAGTAATAGACCAATATATCAACAACCTCGAATTCAAAGTATCATTAGGTGTAAGGATAGCTAGGCCGAATACGTTAGAAGCAGCCATAGTTGCGGCCAGGCAGGAAGAGGCGCGGATAGCGTACCACAAATCGCAAAATTCTCAAAATTTTAATAACACGTTCACCAAACCAAAGGTGACACCTAGGCCTAATTTCTACAACCCCCACCAAAATCAACCCCTTAGATTTACTAATTATTCTCCCCAAACTCACCCGAGAGAGTCATTTACCCAAAGGAACTTCCAGCCAGAGGAAAAACCGCAGTGGCCTCAGCCCATGCCCCCATGGAAGGCCACACTACCAGGTAACAGTAGACCTAGCACCTCAGGCACATTTAGGAATAGCGGAAACTTCAAACAGCAGCCCAATATACCGAGGCAACAAATGAACCCGCCACAGAAGGTTTCTGATGTAACCATGAGGTCGGTAACTAAACCGGCCCCACCCCAGTTCGCTACCCAGCAGTTGTTTTACACCCCATATCAAGAAGGCTATCAGAATTACCACAATTACGAGGAACCACAAGGTAACTATTTTAATATGGACGATACGAGTTACCCAGAGTACGAACATCCCGAAGCTGTCAATGAACTGAGCTATCAGGATTTTCAAGAAGACCAGGAGCAGACCGAGCACAGCTGATCAACATCGCGCACTTAAACAACCAAGGTAAGGATCACTTACCATACATTGAGATTCCGGAATTCAATGGCAAGTTCCTATTGGACACCGGCGCATCACGATGTATGATTTCACCCGACGTTATAAGCGGAACCTTTTTAGAAAACTATGTCCAACATGAACCATTCCAAGTTAAGACCGCACACGCTACAACCAAACACGAACACATCGCCTTGTTACCCCTACCACCACAGTTCAACGCAGACATTTTTCACAAGTTTTTAATATTCTCTTTCGACCCCAAATATAAAGGCCTAATAGGTATGGACCTACTTGAACAGTTAGGATGTAGTATAGATCTTAAAAATAAAATACTACGAACATCTAGCACCGAGATACCTATTCACTTCGACTACCCTATTAAAAACATTAAAATTGAACCGAAATGTGAAAAACTAATAACAGTGAAAACAAATTACACGGACGGACAATATATATGTAATGACTTTTACTGGACTGAAGGACTGAGAACACCAACAGCTTTCGTTACTGTAAAAAACGGAACTTTTAGGACATCAGTAATTAACCTTACAGATGACAGCAAAATAATTTGCAATATCTACCCCCACCCCCTAGAACCAGCCCCAGACGAAAATTTAAGGACTTATAAAACGTATGCGACAAACGTACAAACAGACATCGACACAGAATTACGCCAAAACCTAAATAAAATCCGAACGGACCATATGAACGAGGAAGAAAGGCGCGAAATTAATAAATTATGTTTTCAATATAGAGATATATTTCACTGCGAAAGTATACCCTTATCGTTCACACATACCGTGAAACACCAACTTAGACTGACTGACCAAACACCCGTTTTTGTTAGGAGTTATAGACAGGCCCCAGTTCAACGCAAGGAAATTCAAAATCAAGTAGACAGTCTCCTGAAACAAGGTATACTCAGGGAGAATGTATCCCCGTGGTCGTGCCCAGTACACATTGTCCCGAAAAAACCGGATTCCGCAGGCAAAATTAAATGGAGACTTGTGATAGACTATAGGCGACTAAACGATAAAATAATTGAAGACAAGTACCCTTTACCGAACATTAATGACATCCTTGACAGACTAGGCCGTGCCCAATACTTTACAACCCTCGATTTAGCTAGTGGCTACCACCAAATCGAAATGCACCCCAGAGATATTGAAAAAACCGCGTTTACCACAGAAAGGGGACATTACGAATTTTTGCGAATGCCATTCGGTTTGAAAAATGCGCCAAGCACTTTTCAACGCCTTATGGACCACATCCTTAGAGGATTAGATAATGTTTTTACCTACCTCGATGACGTAATAATAGCCTCTACGTCATTACAGGAACACACAGAGAAACTTAGACAAGTTTTTGAACGATTTAAATTAAATAATCTTAAAATTCAGTTAGATAAATCTCATTTTTTACAAAAACAAGTTAATTTTTTAGGACACGAATTGACAGACCAAGGACTTAAACCGAACCAAGACAAAATTAAGGCAGTACTAAACTTCCCCGTTCCCCAAACACAAAAGGAAATTAAATCATTTTTAGGACTTGTAGGATACTATAGGAAATTCATTAAAGATTTTGCAAAATTAACTAAACCCTTAACTTCATGCCTGAAGAAACACGCGAAAGTAGTACATACTGACGAATTTTTGGACGCAGTAGACAAATGTAAACAAATTTTAACTAATTCCCCCATATTACAGTACCCTGACTTTGACAAACCATTCATACTGACGACAGACGCATCCGACGTAGCATTAGGCGCAGTACTATCGCAAGGTACTGTGGGATCGGATAAACCCATAGCCTACGCGTCGCGAACGCTATCTGAAACAGAAACACGTTATTCAACATATGAGAAAGAACTCTTAGCTCTAGTATGGGCCGTTAAATACTTTAGGCCATACTTATACGGTCGAAAATTCATAGTGTATACAGACCACATGCCCCTCACATGGGTAATGTCCTTAAAAGATCAAAGTAGCAAATTAATCCGATGGAAACTGAAACTCGCGGAATACGACTATAAAGTAGTATACAAAAAGGGTAGACAGAACACTAACGCAGACGCCCTATCCCGAGCTAAAATATACCATAAAAGCATAGACTCACTAGCAGTTAACCTAGACGATAACGACGACGACGATATTATTAACCGAATTTTGACAACGCCCGTAGAGACGTAGAAAATAACAATACGAACAACGAGAATAACAATGACATACAGACCGACAATAACAACGACATACAAACAAACGATAACGACATTTATACAACCGATGCACCTGACGATTATAACATACAAGACATGGACTTAGAAGCCGCTATACAACCAACACCAACCGACACAATGAGTGTAATTACAACAGAACCCGATCAATTAGTTTCAACCAACCACACCCAACCAGACAACGACAATAACGGTATCCCAATACTATCTGACGCTATAGACAGACAGCTTAAGCAATTTTACATCAGGTCAACACCAGGTTCCACATATAGAGTAGACGATAGATCAACCAACCAGAAAATAGTAATAAAAGACGTCTTTATCCCTGTGAACAACACAGAGGCGGAGATCATAAAGTTCCTAAAGGAACATACAATAGCAGGCAGAATATTCCATTGTTATTTTTATGACGAACATTTATATCACGATTTTTCTAGAGTATATACAACCATATTTAACCACAGAGGCCCTAAGCTAATAAGATGTACATCTCGGGTCACTTTAGTCGAAAACAAAACGGAACAACAAGAATTAATTAAAAAGTACCATATTGGCAAATCGACACATAGAGGCATTCAGGAAACATACAAACATCTCCACAGAAACTATCATTGGCCTAACATGCTACTTACCATTCAACAATTTATCAACCGATGTGACACATGCCTTAAAACCAAATATGAGAGGCACCCGTTAAAACCCCCTCTAGCCCTGACAGATACACCCACTAAACCACTCCAACATTTGTTTATGGACCTCTATTCCACAGGAGGTGCCACTTTCCTGACCATAATTGATAATTTTTCAAAATTCGCACAGGCTATACCCCTAAACGCTTCAAGTAGCATACACATAGCAGAAGCCTTAATACAAGTTTTCTCTGTATTAGGCCTGCCACACAAAATCACTACAGACTCCGACACTAAGTTCGACAATGACGTCATAAAGGAAATATGTGCTTCACACGATATTCATATACACTTCACAACACCATATAACCCCAACTCTAATTCTCCTATAGAAAGATTCCACTCCACTATTGGCGAAATAATACGAATAAATAGAATGACAAACAGAGATGACCCCATACAGACTATAATGAAGTACGCTATAATCGCATATAATAACTCGATACACTCGACAACAGGCTACACCCCACGCGAGCTCTTATTTGGACACACCGCATCTAGAAACCCTCTAGAGTTATATTACCCTAAGGAATTTTACCAAGATTTTGTGCTTAACCACCGACGAAATGCAGAAGCAGTACAGGAGTGCGTAGCAGCTCATGTATCCAAAAATAAGGAACAGGTAATTTCCAAGCGGAACCAAGCCGCCGAGGAGATATTATTTAAGGTAGGTGAGACAGTCTACAAGCAGGTTGCCAAAACTGCTAGGAATGACAAGACCAAACCTGTCTTTAAAGGACCTTATAAAATCATCCATCTTCACCCGAATAATGTGGCGGAAATCATAGGAAATCACCCTAACTCTAAATCCATCAGAGTACATTTTAAACTCCTAAGAAGACCCCATCTTGTTACAGGACCCTCCTCACAGGAGCCTTCCTGCTCTACGCAGCCGCCGACTTAACCCTTAATCCCGTTGATAACACCAATGGAATCCTACTATTAAAGGAAGGCCAAGTCCTTAAACAGGTGGACACTTTTAGTTTGGCTTGTGTCTATAATGTTTCATATTTACACGAGACTACTTTAAAAATGATATCTTTATATACCAATACTAAGGCTGCCGAAAACAATAAAGAAGCTCATAAGACATATAAAGATCAAATAGAACATAATTTAAGCACTATAGGTAGAAAAATAGTTTTTATTACAGCGCACCATAGAGTTAAGCGAGGTATTATTAATGGGCTAGGCTCAGTAATTAAGGCTATTACGGGAAACTTAGACTACGAAGATGCAGTTAAATTTGAAAACGAAATCTTTAACATTCAAAATTCCGTGGGAAAACTTACTAGCTCCCAAAAACAATCAGTATTTTTAGCAAAAACCGCCATTAACGAATTTAGTAAGCAAATAAACTTTTTAAATCAAAATCAGAAGAAGTTAGCAGCCCTTTTAGATAATACCACCCTTAGTATTAATCAAATACACTTTTTAGATTTATATATTCAAATAGAATTTAGCCTAGAGTTACTCTTAGATAAGCTAGTTATTTTAGAAGACGCGATGACGTTCGCTCAGTTAGGCGTAATGCACCCTAGTATCATCCCTCCACATAGCTTAATAGAAGAACTAAACTTAATGCAAAAAAACAACAATTTTAAACCAATAGATAACATTTCCATTAAAAATATTCATAACATAGAAAAATCTATAAGCGTCAAAGCCTACAGTACGGAAGCAACGCTAACGTTTATATTAGATATTCCCTCCATAGATACCAACCCCTATGACCTGATTCACTTGTATTCCATCCCTGACAAACATAACCTTACCATAATTCCCAAGTCCAAATACCTTGCACTGGGAAGCGATGAGTACTCGTACCTAGACGAAGACTGCAGGAAGATGACGCAAGATACTCACCTTTGCACCTCACTGAATACTCAAGCCATCGAGGACTCCGATGATTGCATCATAAGACTAATAAAACACCAAACACCCAACTGTACGAGAGCAAAATTACACCTCAAACACAACAAATTAGAAAAAATAACAGAAGACAAATGGCTGGTAACCCTGAAGGAAGAGACCATCGCAAGAAAACAGTGTGGACCGAAATCTGAATACATAAAATTAATAGGCATCCATATTATATCAATAACAAAAGAATGCAAATTAAACATCCTGAACCGGACTTTGAGGACTAACACCCACGCAATACCAGTGGATAACATCATCCCACTTCCAAAGGAGGAAATAGCCATCCCGGAAAACACCCCAATTAAGCTGACGCTGGAGGATATCGCCCTGGACAATGTCTATAAGTTACTGGACAGAGCCGAGGACGTAGAAGTGGACAGCAACATCGACTGGAGGCTAATCATGGCAACACCGAGCTGGTCAACAATAGGATTGTACGTAACCCTTATAGCGTATGTATGCTGGAAAGTATACCAGCACAGGAAAAAAGGAGAAGTACAAGATATCTCAGCCAGCAACGAGGACGCTGCAGGAAGCTGCGGGACGCGCTTCCATCTTAAGGAGGGAGGAGTTAGGCAATCGCTGGACACGCGCTTGCCTATAAACCTGATGACCACGCAACGCCCAGTCATCACTTTATAAAATAAGTGCTAATTTAAGTTTTAGATTTAATAAAATGTATTTGTAATTTCTTTTAGTTTTGTAAGAACTGTCGTCAAATAAACTTGTCTTAGAAAATTGTTTTTTTTAAGACTTCTCCGCGCCACCCTACTTATCTGGCGCAGTCGGTAGGATCGCGACACCCTGTTCGAATAAACCTCTTTGGAAGGGTGAAACGAAGCTTCGTTTTCTAATCGCGATCATACGAACCTGGGTGGCTATCGCGCGGGAGCCCCTAAAATCGGGACACCAGAGCAGAGCGACGACGAAGACTACTCTACAGCAGTTCAGCGAGAGTAGCAGTTCTACTTGACCCGGCTAGAGATGCAGAGGAGTATAGGGTGAGTGCTTTTCGCATACCCAGTTCCTTTGCTCTATTTCCAGTCGAAAAATTTTTTTTCCCCCTAATATTTGTGTTTTGTGTTCGTTCTGTAGGCTCAAATCGCTATAGACAACATACATATTCACTTTAATTAAAATTTAAATACTTACATACAAACAACACATACCGCGGTCGAATTACCGAGCGGGATTCCGATCTAATTAAGTAATTTTGCATATTCATTGTATTCACATTATTATATTTTATATTTTTAAATGATGGCTATGACTAATGGAGAACTTTCCTCGCTTAAGTTTATTAGTGATCTAATGCCCAAGTACGATGGCAATCCAAAAACCCTTAATTTTTTTATTAGAGAGGTGGAAAGTGTCCTGGTTATTTTGGACCCACAAGTAAGGACAAGTGCAGCGATCACTTGCCTTATTAAAAGCAGGCTGAGCGGGTCAGCGATAGACGCGATTGCGTATGAGGAGTCCCTCGACTCCTGGCTAGCTATAAAAAATGCTTTAGTGCGGAGGTTAGGCGAACCTCGCGACGAGATCCAAATCATGCAGGAGCTAACACGATTACGTCGTAACAGAGAGGAAGATGCCGACACCTTCGGTCGCCGTCTCAGAGAACTATTAGATATACTTTACTCAGTTGGTCAGCACTCCAATAAGACGTATTATGAGCAATTAGTAATAGACCAATATATCAACAACCTCGAATTCAAAGTATCATTAGGTGTAAGGATAGCTAGGCCGAATACGTTAGAAGCAGCCATAGTTGCGGCCAGGCAGGAAGAGGCGCGGATAGCGTACCACAAATCGCAAAATTCTCAAAATTTTAATAACACGTTCACCAAACCAAAGGTGACACCTAGGCCTAATTTCTACAACCCCCACCAAAATCAACCCCTTAGATTTACTAATTATTCTCCCCAAACTCACCCGAGAGAGTCATTTACCCAAAGGAACTTCCAGCCAGAGGAAAAACCGCAGTGGCCTCAGCCCATGCCCCCATGGAAGGCCACACTACCAGGTAACAGTAGACCTAGCACCTCAGGCACATTTAGGAATAGCGGAAACTTCAAACAGCAGCCCAATATACCGAGGCAACAAATGAACCCGCCACAGAAGGTTTCTGATGTAACCATGAGGTCGGTAACTAAACCGGCCCCACCCCAGTTCGCTACCCAGCAGTTGTTTTACACCCCATATCAAGAAGGCTATCAGAATTACCACAATTACGAGGAACCACAAGGTAACTATTTTAATATGGACGATACGAGTTACCCAGAGTACGAACATCCCGAAGCTGTCAATGAACTGAGCTATCAGGATTTTCAAGAAGACCAGGAGCAGACCGAGCACAGCTGATCAACATCGCGCACTTAAACAACCAAGGTAAGGATCACTTACCATACATTGAGATTCCGGAATTCAATGGCAAGTTCCTATTGGACACCGGCGCATCACGATGTATGATTTCACCCGACGTTATAAGCGGAACCTTTTTAGAAAACTATGTCCAACATGAACCATTCCAAGTTAAGACCGCACACGCTACAACCAAACACGAACACATCGCCTTGTTACCCCTACCACCACAGTTCAACGCAGACATTTTTCACAAGTTTTTAATATTCTCTTTCGACCCCAAATATAAAGGCCTAATAGGTATGGACCTACTTGAACAGTTAGGATGTAGTATAGATCTTAAAAATAAAATACTACGAACATCTAGCACCGAGATACCTATTCACTTCGACTACCCTATTAAAAACATTAAAATTGAACCGAAATGTGAAAAACTAATAACAGTGAAAACAAATTACACGGACGGACAATATATATGTAATGACTTTTACTGGACTGAAGGACTGAGAACACCAACAGCTTTCGTTACTGTAAAAAACGGAACTTTTAGGACATCAGTAATTAACCTTACAGATGACAGCAAAATAATTTGCAATATCTACCCCCACCCCCTAGAACCAGCCCCAGACGAAAATTTAAGGACTTATAAAACGTATGCGACAAACGTACAAACAGACATCGACACAGAATTACGCCAAAACCTAAATAAAATCCGAACGGACCATATGAACGAGGAAGAAAGGCGCGAAATTAATAAATTATGTTTTCAATATAGAGATATATTTCACTGCGAAAGTATACCCTTATCGTTCACACATACCGTGAAACACCAACTTAGACTGACTGACCAAACACCCGTTTTTGTTAGGAGTTATAGACAGGCCCCAGTTCAACGCAAGGAAATTCAAAATCAAGTAGACAGTCTCCTGAAACAAGGTATACTCAGGGAGAGTGTATCCCCGTGGTCGTGCCCAGTACACATTGTCCCGAAAAAACCGGATTCCGCAGGCAAAATTAAATGGAGACTTGTGATAGACTATAGGCGACTAAACGATAAAATAATTGAAGACAAGTACCCTTTACCGAACATTAATGACATCCTTGACAGACTAGGCCGTGCCCAATACTTTACAACCCTCGATTTAGCTAGTGGCTACCACCAAATCGAAATGCACCCCAGAGATATTGAAAAAACCGCGTTTACCACAGAAAGGGGACATTACGAATTTTTGCGAATGCCATTCGGTTTGAAAAATGCGCCAAGCACTTTTCAACGCCTTATGGACCACATCCTTAGAGGATTAGATAATGTTTTTACCTACCTCGATGACGTAATAATAGCCTCTACGTCATTACAGGAACACACAGAGAAACTTAGACAAGTTTTTGAACGATTTAAATTAAATAATCTTAAAATTCAGTTAGATAAATCTCATTTTTTACAAAAACAAGTTAATTTTTTAGGACACGAATTGACAGACCAAGGACTTAAACCGAACCAAGACAAAATTAAGGCAGTACTAAACTTCCCCGTTCCCCAAACACAAAAGGAAATTAAATCATTTTTAGGACTTGTAGGATACTATAGGAAATTCATTAAAGATTTTGCAAAATTAACTAAACCCTTAACTTCATGCCTGAAGAAACACGCGAAAGTAGTACATACTGACGAATTTTTGGACGCAGTAGACAAATGTAAACAAATTTTAACTAATTCCCCCATATTACAGTACCCTGACTTTGACAAACCATTCATACTGACGACAGACGCATCCGACGTAGCATTAGGCGCAGTACTATCGCAAGGTACTGTGGGATCGGATAAACCCATAGCCTACGCGTCGCGAACGCTATCTGAAACAGAAACACGTTATTCAACATATGAGAAAGAACTCTTAGCTCTAGTATGGGCCGTTAAATACTTTAGGCCATACTTATACGGTCGAAAATTCATAGTGTATACAGACCACATGCCCCTCACATGGGTAATGTCCTTAAAAGATCAAAGTAGCAAATTAATCCGATGGAAACTGAAACTCGCGGAATACGACTATAAAGTAGTATACAAAAAGGGTAGACAGAACACTAACGCAGACGCCCTATCCCGAGCTAAAATATACCATAAAAGCATAGACTCACTAGCAGTTAACCTAGACGATAACGACGACGACGATATTATTAACCGAATTTTTGACAACGCCCGTAGAGACGTAGAAAATAACAATACGAACAACGAGAATAACAATGACATACAGACCGACAATAACAACGACATACAAACAAACGATAACGACATTTATACAACCGATGCACCTGACGATTATAACATACAAGACATGGACTTAGAAGCCGCTATACAACCAACACCAACCGACACAATGAGTGTAATTACAACAGAACCCGATCAATTAGTTTCAACCAACCACACCCAACCAGACAACGACAATAACGGTATCCCAATACTATCTGACGCTATAGACAGACAGCTTAAGCAATTTTACATCAGGTCAACACCAGGTTCCACATATAGAGTAGACGATAGATCAACCAACCAGAAAATAGTAATAAAAGACGTCTTTATCCCTGTGAACAACACAGAGGCGGAGATCATAAAGTTCCTAAAGGAACATACAATAGCAGGCAGAATATTCCATTGTTATTTTTATGACGAACATTTATATCACGATTTTTCTAGAGTATATACAACCATATTTAACCACAGAGGCCCTAAGCTAATAAGATGTACATCTCGGGTCACTTTAGTCGAAAACAAAACGGAACAACAAGAATTAATTAAAAAGTACCATATTGGCAAATCGACACATAGAGGCATTCAGGAAACATACAAACATCTCCACAGAAACTATCATTGGCCTAACATGCTACTTACCATTCAACAATTTATCAACCGATGTGACACATGCCTTAAAACCAAATATGAGAGGCACCCGTTAAAACCCCCTCTAGCCCTGACAGATACACCCACTAAACCACTCCAACATTTGTTTATGGACCTCTATTCCACAGGAGGTGCCACTTTCCTGACCATAATTGATAATTTTTCAAAATTCGCACAGGCTATACCCCTAAACGCTTCAAGTAGCATACACATAGCAGAAGCCTTAATACAAGTTTTCTCTGTATTAGGCCTGCCACACAAAATCACTACAGACTCCGACACTAAGTTCGACAATGACGTCATAAAGGAAATATGTGCTTCACACGATATTCATATACACTTCACAACACCATATAACCCCAACTCTAATTCTCCTATAGAAAGATTCCACTCCACTATTGGCGAAATAATACGAATAAATAGAATGACAAACAGAGATGACCCCATACAGACTATAATGAAGTACGCTATAATCGCATATAATAACTCGATACACTCGACAACAGGCTACACCCCACGCGAGCTCTTATTTGGACACACCGCATCTAGAAACCCTCTAGAGTTATATTACCCTAAGGAATTTTACCAAGATTTTGTGCTTAACCACCGACGAAATGCAGAAGCAGTACAGGAGTGCGTAGCAGCTCATGTATCCAAAAATAAGGAACAGGTAATTTCCAAGCGGAACCAAGCCGCCGAGGAGATATTATTTAAGGTAGGTGAGACAGTCTACAAGCAGGTTGCCAAAACTGCTAGGAATGACAAGACCAAACCTGTCTTTAAAGGACCTTATAAAATCATCCATCTTCACCCGAATAATGTGGCGGAAATCATAGGAAATCACCCTAACTCTAAATCCATCAGAGTACATTTTAAACTCCTAAGAAGACCCCATCTTGTTACAGGACCCTCCTCACAGGAGCCTTCCTGCTCTACGCAGCCGCCGACTTAACCCTTAATCCCGTTGATAACACCAATGGAATCCTACTATTAAAGGAAGGCCAAGTCCTTAAACAGGTGGACACTTTTAGTTTGGCTTGTGTCTATAATGTTTCATATTTACACGAGACTACTTTAAAAATGATATCTTTATATACCAATACTAAGGCTGCCGAAAACAATAAAGAAGCTCATAAGACATATAAAGATCAAATAGAACATAATTTAAGCACTATAGGTAGAAAAATAGTTTTTATTACAGCGCACCATAGAGTTAAGCGAGGTATTATTAATGGGCTAGGCTCAGTAATTAAGGCTATTACGGGAAACTTAGACTACGAAGATGCAGTTAAATTTGAAAACGAAATCTTTAACATTCAAAATTCCGTGGGAAAACTTACTAGCTCCCAAAAACAATCAGTATTTTTAGCAAAAACCGCCATTAACGAATTTAGTAAGCAAATAAACTTTTTAAATCAAAATCAGAAGAAGTTAGCAGCCCTTTTAGATAATACCACCCTTAGTATTAATCAAATACACTTTTTAGATTTATATATTCAAATAGAATTTAGCCTAGAGTTACTCTTAGATAAGCTAGTTATTTTAGAAGACGCGATGACGTTCGCTCAGTTAGGCGTAATGCACCCTAGTATCATCCCTCCACATAGCTTAATAGAAGAACTAAACTTAATGCAAAAAAACAACAATTTTAAACCAATAGATAACATTTCCATTAAAAATATTCATAACATAGAAAAATCTATAAGCGTCAAAGCCTACAGTACGGAAGCAACGCTAACGTTTATATTAGATATTCCCTCCATAGATACCAACCCCTATGACCTGATTCACTTGTATTCCATCCCTGACAAACATAACCTTACCATAATTCCCAAGTCCAAATACCTTGCACTGGGAAGCGATGAGTACTCGTACCTAGACGAAGACTGCAGGAAGATGACGCAAGATACTCACCTTTGCACCTCACTGAATACTCAAGCCATCGAGGACTCCGATGATTGCATCATAAGACTAATAAAACACCAAACACCCAACTGTACGAGAGCAAAATTACACCTCAAACACAACAAATTAGAAAAAATAACAGAAGACAAATGGCTGGTAACCCTGAAGGAAGAGACCATCGCAAGAAAACAGTGTGGACCGAAATCTGAATACATAAAATTAATAGGCATCCATATTATATCAATAACAAAAGAATGCAAATTAAACATCCTGAACCGGACTTTGAGGACTAACACCCACGCAATACCAGTGGATAACATCATCCCACTTCCAAAGGAGGAAATAGCCATCCCGGAAAACACCCCAATTAAGCTGACGCTGGAGGATATCGCCCTGGACAATGTCTATAAGTTACTGGACAGAGCCGAGGACGTAGAAGTGGACAGCAACATCGACTGGAGGCTAATCATGGCAACACCGAGCTGGTCAACAATAGGATTGTACGTAACCCTTATAGCGTATGTATGCTGGAAAGTATACCAGCACAGGAAAAAAGGAGAAGTACAAGATATCTCAGCCAGCAACGAGGACGCTGCAGGAAGCTGCGGGACGCGCTTCCATCTTAAGGAGGGAGGAGTTAGGCAATCGCTGGACACGCGCTTGCCTATAAACCTGATGACCACGCAACGCCCAGTCATCACTTTATAAAATAAGTGCTAATTTAAGTTTTAGATTTAATAAAATGTATTTGTAATTTCTTTTAGTTTTGTAAGAACTGTCGTCAAATAAACTTGTCTTAGAAAATTGTTTTTTTTAAGACTTCTCCGCGCCACCCTACTTATCTGGCGCAGTCGGTAGGATCGCGACACCCTGTTCGAATAAACCTCTTTGGAAGGGTGAAACGAAGCTTCGTTTTCTAATCGCGATCATACGAACCTGGGTGGCTATCGCGCGGGAGCCCCTAAAATCGGGACACCAGAGCAGAGCGACGACGAAGACTACTCTACAGCAGTTCAGCGAGAGTAGCAGTTCTACTTGACCCGGCTAGAGATGCAGAGGAGTATAGGGTGAGTGCTTTTCGCATACCCAGTTCCTTTGCTCTATTTCCAGTCGAAAATTTTTTTTCCCCCTAATATTTGTGTTTTGTGTTCGTTCTGTAGGCTCAAATCGCTATAGACAACATACACATCCACTTTAATTAAAATTTAAATACTTACATACAAACAACACATACCGCGGTCGAATTACCGAGCGGAATTCCGATCTAATTAAGTAATTTTGCATATTCATTGTATTCACATTATATTTTATATTTTTAAATGATGGCTATGACTAATGGAGAACTTTCCTCGCTTAAGTTTATTAGTGATCTAATGCCCAAGTACGATGGCAATCCAAAAACCCTTAATTTTTTTATTAGAGAGGTGGAAAGTGTCCTGGTTATTTTGGACCCACAAGTAAGGACAAGTGCAGCGATCACTTGCCTTATTAAAAGCAGGCTGAGCGGGTCAGCGATAGACGCGATTGCGTATGAGGAGTCCCTCGACTCCTGGCTAGCTATAAAAAATGCTTTAGTGCGGAGGTTAGGCGAACCTCGCGACGAGATCCAAATCATGCAGGAGCTAACACGATTACGTCGTAACAGAGAGGAAGATGCCGACACCTTCGGTCGCCGTCTCAGAGAACTATTAGATATACTTTACTCAGTTGGTCAGCACTCCAATAAGACGTATTATGAGCAATTAGTAATAGACCAATATATCAACAACCTCGAATTCAAAGTATCATTAGGTGTAAGGATAGCTAGGCCGAATACGTTAGAAGCAGCCATAGTTGCGGCCAGGCAGGAAGAGGCGCGGATAGCGTACCACAAATCGCAAAATTCTCAAAATTTTAATAACACGTTCACCAAACCAAAGGTGACACCTAGGCCTAATTTCTACAACCCCCACCAAAATCAACCCCTTAGATTTACTAATTATTCTCCCCAAACTCACCCGAGAGAGTCATTTACCCAAAGGAACTTCCAGCCAGAGGAAAAACCGCAGTGGCCTCAGCCCATGCCCCCATGGAAGGCCACACTACCAGGTAACAGTAGACCTAGCACCTCAGGCACATTTAGGAATAGCGGAAACTTCAAACAGCAGCCCAATATACCGAGGCAACAAATGAACCCGCCACAGAAGGTTTCTGATGTAACCATGAGGTCGGTAACTAAACCGGCCCCACCCCAGTTCGCTACCCAGCAGTTGTTTTACACCCCATATCAAGAAGGCTATCAGAATTACCACAATTACGAGGAACCACAAGGTAACTATTTTAATATGGACGATACGAGTTACCCAGAGTACGAACATCCCGAAGCTGTCAATGAACTGAGCTATCAGGATTTTCAAGAAGACCAGGAGCAGACCGAGCACAGCTGATCAACATCGCGCACTTAAACAACCAAGGTAAGGATCACTTACCATACATTGAGATTCCGGAATTCAATGGCAAGTTCCTATTGGACACCGGCGCATCACGATGTATGATTTCACCCGACGTTATAAGCGGAACCTTTTTAGAAAACTATGTCCAACATGAACCATTCCAAGTTAAGACCGCACACGCTACAACCAAACACGAACACATCGCCTTGTTACCCCTACCACCACAGTTCAACGCAGACATTTTTCACAAGTTTTTAATATTCTCTTTCGACCCCAAATATAAAGGCCTAATAGGTATGGACCTACTTGAACAGTTAGGATGTAGTATAGATCTTAAAAATAAAATACTACGAACATCTAGCACCGAGATACCTATTCACTTCGACTACCCTATTAAAAACATTAAAATTGAACCGAAATGTGAAAAACTAATAACAGTGAAAACAAATTACACGGACGGACAATATATATGTAATGACTTTTACTGGACTGAAGGACTGAGAACACCAACAGCTTTCGTTACTGTAAAAAACGGAACTTTTAGGACATCAGTAATTAACCTTACAGATGACAGCAAAATAATTTGCAATATCTACCCCCACCCCCTAGAACCAGCCCCAGACGAAAATTTAAGGACTTATAAAACGTATGCGACAAACGTACAAACAGACATCGACACAGAATTACGCCAAAACCTAAATAAAATCCGAACGGACCATATGAACGAGGAAGAAAGGCGCGAAATTAATAAATTATGTTTTCAATATAGAGATATATTTCACTGCGAAAGTATACCCTTATCGTTCACACATACCGTGAAACACCAACTTAGACTGACTGACCAAACACCCGTTTTTGTTAGGAGTTATAGACAGGCCCCAGTTCAACGCAAGGAAATTCAAAATCAAGTAGACAGTCTCCTGAAACAAGGTATACTCAGGGAGAGTGTATCCCGTGGTCGTGCCCAGTACACATTGTCCCGAAAAAACCGGATTCCGCAGGCAAAATTAAATGGAGACTTGTGATAGACTATAGGCGACTAAACGATAAAATAATTGAAGACAAGTACCCTTTACCGAACATTAATGACATCCTTGACAGACTAGGCCGTGCCCAATACTTTACAACCCTCGATTTAGCTAGTGGCTACCACCAAATCGAAATGCACCCCAGAGATATTGAAAAAACCGCGTTTACCACAGAAAGGGGACATTACGAATTTTTGCGAATGCCATTCGGTTTGAAAAATGCGCCAAGCACTTTTCAACGCCTTATGGACCACATCCTTAGAGGATTAGATAATGTTTTTACCTACCTCGATGACGTAATAATAGCCTCTACGTCATTACAGGAACACACAGAGAAACTTAGACAAGTTTTTGAACGATTTAAATTAAATAATCTTAAAATTCAGTTAGATAAATCTCATTTTTTACAAAAACAAGTTAATTTTTTAGGACACGAATTGACAGACCAAGGACTTAAACCGAACCAAGACAAAATTAAGGCAGTACTAAACTTCCCCGTTCCCCAAACACAAAAGGAAATTAAATCATTTTTAGGACTTGTAGGATACTATAGGAAATTCATTAAAGATTTTGCAAAATTAACTAAACCCTTAACTTCATGCCTGAAGAAACACGCGAAAGTAGTACATACTGACGAATTTTTGGACGCAGTAGACAAATGTAAACAAATTTTAACTAATTCCCCCATATTACAGTACCCTGACTTTGACAAACCATTCATACTGACGACAGACGCATCCGACGTAGCATTAGGCGCAGTACTATCGCAAGGTACTGTGGGATCGGATAAACCCATAGCCTACGCGTCGCGAACGCTATCTGAAACAGAAACACGTTATTCAACATATGAGAAAGAACTCTTAGCTCTAGTATGGGCCGTTAAATACTTTAGGCCATACTTATACGGTCGAAAATTCATAGTGTATACAGACCACATGCCCCTCACATGGGTAATGTCCTTAAAAGATCAAAGTAGCAAATTAATCCGATGGAAACTGAAACTCGCGGAATACGACTATAAAGTAGTATACAAAAAGGGTAGACAGAACACTAACGCAGACGCCCTATCCCGAGCTAAAATATACCATAAAAGCATAGACTCACTAGCAGTTAACCTAGACGATAACGACGACGACGATATTATTAACCGAATTTTTGACAACGCCCGTAGAGACGTAGAAAATAACAATACGAACAACGAGAATAACAATGACATACAGACCGACAATAACAACGACATACAAACAAACGATAACGACATTTATACAACCGATGCACCTGACGATTATAACATACAAGACATGGACTTAGAAGCCGCTATACAACCAACACCAACCGACACAATGAGTGTAATTACAACAGAACCCGATCAATTAGTTTCAACCAACCACACCCAACCAGACAACGACAATAACGGTATCCCAATACTATCTGACGCTATAGACAGACAGCTTAAGCAATTTTACATCAGGTCAACACCAGGTTCCACATATAGAGTAGACGATAGATCAACCAACCAGAAAATAGTAATAAAAGACGTCTTTATCCCTGTGAACAACACAGAGGCGGAGATCATAAAGTTCCTAAAGGAACATACAATAGCAGGCAGAATATTCCATTGTTATTTTTATGACGAACATTTATATCACGATTTTTCTAGAGTATATACAACCATATTTAACCACAGAGGCCCTAAGCTAATAAGATGTACATCTCGGGTCACTTTAGTCGAAAACAAAACGGAACAACAAGAATTAATTAAAAAGTACCATATTGGCAAATCGACACATAGAGGCATTCAGGAAACATACAAACATCTCCACAGAAACTATCATTGGCCTAACATGCTACTTACCATTCAACAATTTATCAACCGATGTGACACATGCCTTAAAACCAAATATGAGAGGCACCCGTTAAAACCCCCTCTAGCCCTGACAGATACACCCACTAAACCACTCCAACATTTGTTTATGGACCTCTATTCCACAGGAGGTGCCACTTTCCTGACCATAATTGATAATTTTTCAAAATTCGCACAGGCTATACCCCTAAACGCTTCAAGTAGCATACACATAGCAGAAGCCTTAATACAAGTTTTCTCTGTATTAGGCCTGCCACACAAAATCACTACAGACTCCGACACTAAGTTCGACAATGACGTCATAAAGGAAATATGTGCTTCACACGATATTCATATACACTTCACAACACCATATAACCCCAACTCTAATTCTCCTATAGAAAGATTCCACTCCACTATTGGCGAAATAATACGAATAAATAGAATGACAAACAGAGATGACCCCATACAGACTATAATGAAGTACGCTATAATCGCATATAATAACTCGATACACTCGACAACAGGCTACACCCCACGCGAGCTCTTATTTGGACACACCGCATCTAGAAACCCTCTAGAGTTATATTACCCTAAGGAATTTTACCAAGATTTTGTGCTTAACCACCGACGAAATGCAGAAGCAGTACAGGAGTGCGTAGCAGCTCATGTATCCAAAAATAAGGAACAGGTAATTTCCAAGCGGAACCAAGCCGCCGAGGAGATATTATTTAAGGTAGGTGAGACAGTCTACAAGCAGGTTGCCAAAACTGCTAGGAATGACAAGACCAAACCTGTCTTTAAAGGACCTTATAAAATCATCCATCTTCACCCGAATAATGTGGCGGAAATCATAGGAAATCACCCTAACTCTAAATCCATCAGAGTACATTTTAAACTCCTAAGAAGACCCCATCTTGTTACAGGACCCTCCTCACAGGAGCCTTCCTGCTCTACGCAGCCGCCGACTTAACCCTTAATCCCGTTGATAACACCAATGGAATCCTACTATTAAAGGAAGGCCAAGTCCTTAAACAGGTGGACACTTTTAGTTTGGCTTGTGTCTATAATGTTTCATATTTACACGAGACTACTTTAAAAATGATATCTTTATATACCAATACTAAGGCTGCCGAAAACAATAAAGAAGCTCATAAGACATATAAAGATCAAATAGAACATAATTTAAGCACTATAGGTAGAAAAATAGTTTTTATTACAGCGCACCATAGAGTTAAGCGAGGTATTATTAATGGGCTAGGCTCAGTAATTAAGGCTATTACGGGAAACTTAGACTACGAAGATGCAGTTAAATTTGAAAACGAAATCTTTAACATTCAAAATTCCGTGGGAAAACTTACTAGCTCCCAAAAACAATCAGTATTTTTAGCAAAAACCGCCATTAACGAATTTAGTAAGCAAATAAACTTTTTAAATCAAAATCAGAAGAAGTTAGCAGCCCTTTTAGATAATACCACCCTTAGTATTAATCAAATACACTTTTTAGATTTATATATTCAAATAGAATTTAGCCTAGAGTTACTCTTAGATAAGCTAGTTATTTTAGAAGACGCGATGACGTTCGCTCAGTTAGGCGTAATGCACCCTAGTATCATCCCTCCACATAGCTTAATAGAAGAACTAAACTTAATGCAAAAAAACAACAATTTTAAACCAATAGATAACATTTCCATTAAAAATATTCATAACATAGAAAAATCTATAAGCGTCAAAGCCTACAGTACGGAAGCAACGCTAACGTTTATATTAGATATTCCCTCCATAGATACCAACCCCTATGACCTGATTCACTTGTATTCCATCCCTGACAAACATAACCTTACCATAATTCCCAAGTCCAAATACCTTGCACTGGGAAGCGATGAGTACTCGTACCTAGACGAAGACTGCAGGAAGATGACGCAAGATACTCACCTTTGCACCTCACTGAATACTCAAGCCATCGAGGACTCCGATGATTGCATCATAAGACTAATAAAACACCAAACACCCAACTGTACGAGAGCAAAATTACACCTCAAACACAACAAATTAGAAAAAATAACAGAAGACAAATGGCTGGTAACCCTGAAGGAAGAGACCATCGCAAGAAAACAGTGTGGACCGAAATCTGAATACATAAAATTAATAGGCATCCATATTATATCAATAACAAAAGAATGCAAATTAAACATCCTGAACCGGACTTTGAGGACTAACACCCACGCAATACCAGTGGATAACATCATCCCACTTCCAAAGGAGGAAATAGCCATCCCGGAAAACACCCCAATTAAGCTGACGCTGGAGGATATCGCCCTGGACAATGTCTATAAGTTACTGGACAGAGCCGAGGACGTAGAAGTGGACAGCAACATCGACTGGAGGCTAATCATGGCAACACCGAGCTGGTCAACAATAGGATTGTACGTAACCCTTATAGCGTATGTATGCTGGAAAGTATACCAGCACAGGAAAAAAGGAGAAGTACAAGATATCTCAGCCAGCAACGAGGACGCTGCAGGAAGCTGCGGGACGCGCTTCCATCTTAAGGAGGGAGGAGTTAGGCAATCGCTGGACACGCGCTTGCCTATAAACCTGATGACCACGCAACGCCCAGTCATCACTTTATAAAATAAGTGCTAATTTAAGTTTTAGATTTAATAAAATGTATTTGTAATTTCTTTTAGTTTTGTAAGAACTGTCGTCAAATAAACTTGTCTTAGAAAATTGTTTTTTTTAAGACTTCTCCGCGCCACCCTACTTATCTCGCTACAATCGTATTTTTTCAGTTCATGAACAAATACCTACGTTGTCATGAACAACATGTCATTCGTTGTATTACTGCAAATCAGGTTGGGTTTAACTCACCTCATGTATTACTGGGCAGTTGTCTAGACTATATGTGGACTTAGTTTTTTTGTTATTATTATTTTATTTATTTATTAATCAGCTCTGTGTCGGATATAATTTCGGCACAGCAATATGCTGAGTCGTTTCGTTCGATTCCTTCTTTGCTAAAAATGTGGCGTACAAATTCTCAAAATATGCTGTGTATAATATCCTATAAGGAATGTATTTACATCGCTATTTCTTGAAATGAAGGTTTTCTTTTTTTTCTCTTTATAAGTAAAAAACTGAATTAAGTTTTCGTGTAAGAAAATTATTGCTAAGGGTTTGACGCGGAGCAAACTCTTGTAAATAAATTTGCAATGCTAGCAACACCGGCCACGGGTTTAAAGCCATATTGTATGACAACTACACGCAACTAGCGAGTGTGGGAAAAATGGAGGGTACATAAAAAGATATTCTTATTCACGGTGGTAGCAACAAGGAGCCTCTGTAAATCGTCCCCAGATCTCATGTATTATTAAACTAACAATTTTGAGTTGGAAATAGCGAAAACGTTTCAATTATTCATGTGCTTCAGGAAGTCCCGTTTTCGGGGAGATACTGCCTTTCTGTTGCAGTTTTTCTTGTATTCTTTAATAAATTAAAACCCTTTTCAACACACTTGCTCATAAAGTGGCTCTATGGTCACCGAAATTAGGCACAGAATGACACCCATTATCAAACTGTGAGTAAAAATATAACTGACTAGTGAGTTATAGATTTTTTTTAAAATTTTATTGGTTGAGTTGCTTTGTTCTTAAAAAAGTTTTTATTCAAAAAAAAAGATCGTCTTCTATAGAACAAATAAATTAATGTTCCTATTGCTTGCTCATTTCATGCAACTTCTTATTTAAATAGATAATTTTAACTCGTACGTGTTTGATAAATAAAACTTTCAGTCATATATAACTTGTTTACTAACTGCACATTTACTAATTGTTTCTCTAAATAAACTTTTTATCTACTAAATAAAATGAGTTTTTGTTGTTATTTTATTCACAAGTGTGTTGAAAAACGTCGTATGACACACGTGTGTGTTGATGATTACCGTCCTCGGCTCTCTTAAGACCCTCGCCTACGGCTCGAGTCTCAATGGCGCCACGGCGGTAATCACCAATGTTACACACTAGTACCATATTGTACTATTATTAGCCCATTTCCTTAAGGAATAAATGTTTGTGATGCGATTTCTCCGTCAATTATCGACCGATTTTCAATAGTAAATGTACAATCTGGGTATCTTCAAGTCTCGTGTGAACAGATACTATCTAGGTAAGCGTGCTCCATCTTTGACCATATCATCGTCGGGCATTAGACGTGATGGTGTTCAAAAGCCAACCTTTAAAAAAAAATATTCAAAAGAGCTAACTCCTCGCTCCTCCTGTTCCATTGTCACCAAGTCAGGATCTGATGAGCGTATCCCACAACCCACAGCGAACCTTGTTGAAGAGCTCCAAGCGCCTTTACTCTCCGAAAGAGAATCCTCTTATATTATTTCGAAAGCTATTTAAGGAACTAAAAAGTAGTTTTTTTTTGCTTTTTAGTTTGAATTCGGTTTTATTTTTGTTACTATTCACCATGAACTTAATTCTAAATAATTAATATGCAATCGTTTGCAACAACGGACGAGCTTATCTCTCATAGTGCTCTCTTCACGGCAACCGGGTGTCTAAAAAAAAATTATACATCTTTTAATTTTTAAAATAAAATTAATATGACTATCAACATCAACTACCGATACAAAACTACTATATTACGGGATATTGATTTTTCAAGTGAATTTTCAGGACCAAATCTTAAATTATAACAATATAGCGAAAAAGACTCAAAGAGGTATCGAGGCATTTAATTAAAACCGTAGTGGTCTCATTTATTAAATTTTTGGCAACAAATTGGCTGAATTTGAAAAAATAACATAACCTATATCGTTACATCGTAATACGCTACACTATTATGTATTTCGTCATATACATCATAGTGTAGCGTGATAGGATCAACTTCTGTGAAAGAATTTCCAACGTTCAGCAAAATTATAAAGCAAAAATGCATCTTATGAATATAAATAATTTGTATAATACATACATACATACATAACTTCACGCCAGGTATAATATTTGTATAATATTCTATTCAAATTCGCCCAGACATGTACCAATTATAAATGCTTGTAATTAAGACTGATTTTAATTTTAATAAAATTTATCAAATATATAATAACTTTATTATAATGCATCTGGCAACCTACAATGCGTTTTATTTAAAATCGCATCTAAATGAGAACAAAAGGTAATAATAGAATATAATAAGAACAAAACATTTAACATCCATTATTTTTCAGTAAATAGAGAACGAAAAGAATCTCGTTTTCCAACTAAGAAAGAAATAATTATTATTTACGAGTTGTACAACTGACGACAACACTTTTGTATTGTATTCTTTTTATGTGGGAAAACAATGTTTTAGGGTACCAGACTCCAAAATGGTTCAAATATCTTCAATTCAATTGAAATAAAAAACTAACCCAATTTCAATAGAGATAATGGTTGGCTAATACCGCCTGTTTGGGATCCGATCATCAAAACTATTAAGTCCCAAACCCAGAAAAAACGAACTGCCAGACCTCCAGACACTGAGCTCTTTCTACGTGCACCAGAATATCATCCAACTAGTTTGTAAATTTTTTAAATATTATATAAAATTATTAGAGCTAGGCATGTTGCTGAAAACTTTCTTGTTTCGCTTCTGCTCTTCAAGCCACAACATGTTGCGTAGCGGTGGTAAATTAGGAATTAAATTCTTCGTGGAGAAAACTGCTAGAATATCATTGTTTCGTTTGGCATATAAATGTGAAAGTAACTTAATTTGTATTATTTTTTTTTGCGGCCCTAGGTTATCTGCGGAGCATCTCTTTCGGAACCTAAAGCTTACTATACTTAGTTACTGATCAAGTTTGGCCATACTTGCCACCTAACCTTCAGAACCCAGACAGTGTGTATGTTGCGAATGAACTGATTTGGAATATGTATCCTTTTGATAAAGAAGACTTTTTTGCTGGAGTACAGCTATCTGTCTGCTCACTTTGTATCAGACAAAATCATCTTGCCGCTGATGCCAGAACACAAGACCTTATTTGTAAGAATGTAGTTTATACAGGTGTTATACAATTGTAGATGCACAGTACATTTTACCACATAGTGGTGTACAAAACGAATTAAACACAAAATTAAATTTACATAAATATTCGAATTAAAAAATGACAAATTTTGGTGATATATAAGCGTTTAATCTCAAGAGAAAAAATAATAAATAGATCACTAAGATTTTCCAAATAGATAATAACAACAAGCACTTTTTTTAAGAAATTCATGTAGAGTATAGAAACACTCTGTGATCAGCCACTTTTATAAGACTACAGTGAATTTTTTGAGAGTATGTTTATAATAATATATTAGTTGTCAAAGAGTTATAAATAAGAGAAGCCATGTAA
Organism: Dendrolimus punctatus; assembly: GCA_012273795.1. Classification (NCBI taxonomy): domain Eukaryota; kingdom Metazoa; phylum Arthropoda; class Insecta; order Lepidoptera; family Lasiocampidae; genus Dendrolimus; species Dendrolimus punctatus. The sequence continues at coordinate 1,021,208 of CM022536.1, forward strand.
ATACAGTTCCTTTTACTTGTTATTATGACGACATACTCTAAACCAGGGGTAGTAGCCATACAGACTGGCTAATGCTTTATTATCTGGCTGAGGCCTAAACCTCTTACGACAGGCCGGCGGGCTGCAAGTATTAATATTATTTCTCTGTTCCTCTACAGACACATAGTTTCTCTATTTATCTCTAAAAATAAGGTAACTTCAGCGGGATAAGAATTAAAATTACAAACGAATGAAGTCTACCAGTGAATACAGAAAAAGTATTGTCGTTTGGAGTACATGATAGTCCCTAAACGAAATCTCAATTAGCCGAAAATAAAATTGGAAACAACTTCAAGGAGAACGAGTTAGCACTAATTGCAGTTTTAGATCTTTACTCAGAACACCAGACTGTAGGTTTATATATTATTCTTGTACTTATACGTAACATGTTTATTTATCATTCGTCATTATTTATATACTGCTCCACCGTCAGTATTAAAAAATTATTAATCCCTGCTAAGGGTTGCCTGGAAGAGATCGCTACTTAGCGATAAGTAGCCCACTTTACTGTCTTTTATCTTTTCTACTTTTGTTTCTTTATGCTTTGGTGTACAATACATAACTATATATCAATCTAATTACAAACTACAATGTAAACTCCATATAACATCACTCTATTTAACGATAAAGTTCCTTAAGTGTCGAAATCACTTGGCTTTGGTTGGTTTAGCTCGTCTTCCATACAATGATACACTCTATGTAGCATTACACACACTCTCAAAGACGACAACAATTAAGTAATAAAAAGTACCTCTTAAGTACCCAAAATTAGTAAAAGCTACGCAGCCGTGTACGTTCTTTTATCGCTTTATCATCCTAGCCCGTAATAAACTCTACTGTCGGTATCATTCATACCGAAATTTGTAAGAAATTCGGAAATATCGAAATTTCTAAGTTTTTATTTTATCACCAAGGTGCCTCAATATCGCAAGATATAAATAAAATAAGTAAAAACAATACAACAAAATTACTGGTGCAGCAAAAGACGTCGAACAGAAATAACAGAATTCTCTATATTTAACGATAACTCTCTATAACGCCATAAAATGCACAGACCCTTCAATGTCGTTATATAGAATTTACAACGTATTAAGATGAAACTTTTCAAAGCAACGACAATAAACTGAAAAGAAAGTTCTTTACTGTTCGTGATTCTAATATTTTATGGCGTCGTCACGTCGACACGATGCGTCCTCGTCATGTGATGAAAGTGGTTATACAATGATTCAACAACGGTGTCCTAGGATGATCGGAGGATGAAGAAGGAGTTCTTGAAGCGTAACTCGCTCGCAATAGAAGGAAACGGCGTCCCAAAATGTAAGCCCCATTTTATTGATGACACAGGGAGAATGTCTTTTCTTGGAACACCAACCTCGGGCCTGAAAGGAAAGCTCTCCCAGGGATATGTGGGACTCTTGATCACTCGTGTCATGGATGGTCCTCCGAACTGAGGACAGGGGGATTGTCGGCCGTAAAACTACCCAATAAACCTAAGCTACTCCCCTAACTGAAACGCGTTTACTGGGCTCTACAAGAATTAAACCAATAGCTACTGCACCTGTTTTTTAATTTTTTAATCCAGGAGTTCAGCAGACTGGCAGATAGTCCACTTGATAGGGAGCGGTTAGCATCATCTATGGACACTTGAAACCCCAAAGGTGCTGCAAATGCGCTGCTACTCTCTTAAAGGAGACTGGAACCTGGTCACTAATGCCGGAGCACAACACAAGGTTGTTATGGCGGCATACTCCCGACCAGACACTAGACTATATCTGTGATGCCCTAACGCTTTTCGTCGAACTCAACGTAAGGAAGTTCACGGGATCCAACATGCAAGCCACCTTATATAACGCTTATTAATATTACATGCCGACAAAGTACGCACACCTGCATTCGGAGTTCTTTTATTTACTTCGTGTTTAAACTTTAAAAACATCTATTGTTATCGTACTTATTTTATGGCTATAATTAGAGTCGAACTAATCCTTTTGTTTTTATTGCATTGCGTCGAAGCTCGCCAGATGGCGGTTTAACTCATAACGCGGCCGCTTTTTTCAGTATTACACAGTTTAGTATAAAACAATGCCCGAACGGAAGAGTGGAGCAGTCAAATCAAATCAAATCAAATCATATAATTTATTTGCGTAAAAACATGGTTAGTAAAAACATTGGTTGACAATATGTTATTTTGTTTCACATGTTTTTGCCCTTTCAGGCATACAAATAGTATTTAAGGGCCTTACTTGTAATAATCTCATTAAGAAAGGATTAGCCATCTTTTAAATAAGGGACTCTTAAGCTCCTAATCAATGGCTGTTTCAAATAAAATTTGCCATCTTGCATCTTAGCAGTCACTTAAACTACCTCTCGATATTGGTTAGTTTTGACTGTTAGTTATGAGCTACTTTACCACCACCTCTTATCCTTAAGATGAGTTTATGGGTAAGATTTTCGTTAATTAGTTGCTGAGCAATTTCTTAAAATTTAACAAACGATTATAAGTAAGGCCATATAAGTTGAAATCAACTAATTAGCAATAGTAGATTGTTACCCACTCAATCCACAAAATTAATTTTAATTGTTTCTAGAATTATACAGTAATTGTAGATAATATGTCAAGTGCAGAGTTATTCCATATAAAATATAATGTCAAAAATGTAAAAATGAAATATTAGAATAATAAAAATTGACAAGGTATATATTATGTTATGTTTTTTTTTTTTTATTGCAGGAGTTCAGCAGACAGGCAGACGGCCCACTTGATGGACAGCGGTTACCATCGCCTATGGACATTTGCAACACCAAAGGTGCTACGAATGCGCTGCTGCTCTCTTTAGGGAGCCTGGAACCTGGTCACTAACGCCGGAACACAACACAAGGTTGTTATGGCGACATACTCTAGACCAGGGGTGGTAGCCATCCAGTCGGGCAAATGCCCTACCACCTGGCTGTGGGTTGTTTTGTCGCCTCTTACGACAGGCCGCCGGGCCGCAGGAAATTGTATTCTTTCTCCGTTCCTGCACGGATAAACGGATATGTCAAATTTAGTTTAAAATTGGTCACTAAGAAAAATGTTAACGTCGTAATAGCACTTTGCGGATAATATATTTTGTAGCCTCTTTTTAAACAAATCTATGTTTTTATCCCTAATAGATTTGGGTACTTTATTAAATATTATTGGCGCCCTGCTGAATATACTTTTCCCTATTAAAGCGGTACTACGGGCAGGCATACAAAGCTTGTTATTGTCGCGTCTATTACGACTTGCCATGTCGGAAAACTTAGTAAACAAAGCAGTCAAGCGACGACTACGATACAAGTAAGACGTGTGTAGTACTTTCGATTAGCGATATAGTGACGGACTTTGCGTGTGGAGAATTGCATTGAATCGTGCAGTGTGAACTGGTTGCATCTAGTTCTATACGTGTTTGTACAATTTTAACAAACTATAGTAATTCCAAGGGCATTTATTTCAATTCGAGTCCTGTAGCTCGTAACAATATAATGGTGTGCAAAATAGGCAATGTTTATTTAGATTTATGTAAAGTTATACTCTAGTTGTATATTCAGAACGATGTTGGGAAACTTGTATCGCGTGAAAAAAAGCTGAATAAGTTTAAAGTTTCCAGCCTGTGGTGCCGACTTGGTACTTCTCCATGAATAATACTACAGGGGATTGCCTCAAGCGCGTAATTTTATATACTTTATAAATACTTGTTATTATACCTTACAGACTGTTGGTCCACTTTGAATACATAACTAAGATCAAGCTCTTATCGTCTGAATTGAATTGAAAATTTCAAACTTTTGAAGTAAACATATTTAGAAACTAAATATTTCTCTTATTATAGTTTTGAAACAAAACAACCTAGTCGAGATCGGGGGAGCGATATTGATAAAAAAGATTAATTTAATTAAGAAATTTTATTATTAAATTTTAATTACTTGATACACAGTTTATAACTAATTATTACATACATACATGCATAACTTCACGCCAGGTCCCTTGCGGGGTAGGCACGAACAACAGAACGCCACACAGGCCCATTCTTACACACCTCACTTGCTTCTTTGACATTCATAGCTCTTGTCATGCACGCTCGTCTGTTCTTAAGTCTCCTAACATCACCTTCTGCTAACACAAGATCAATTTGATCATGGAAGGTGTGTCGTGGCCTTCCGCGACTTCTGCATCCATCCACTTCTGCATTGTATATCTGTTTAGTCATTCTTTCATCATACATTCTTTCCACATGCCCGAACCACCGGAGCATTCCTTTCCTTACCTTCACGTCGACACTCTCTTTCAGACCAACTCTCTTTCTTACTTCGGTATTACTACTAATTATTCTAAGCTTAATTTTAATGCGTCTAGGCAGGTCTAATATACGCTGCAGACTCCCTAGGCCATGCATCCTTCCGCGGGTACATCGTACCATCCCCGGCCACCTGTGTGGGCCCTAGACAATAACATCCATTTGACCGGGAATTGCATTGTCAGCATTTAGGTTCTCGTAATGATAACGCGGCCCGGGGCAGGATGCATAGCTACCTTGTAATTAAAAATAGTATGGAAGAATTGGTATCAAAGCGTAGACAAGATCTGGTCTTCAAACCAATGAACTGTTGTACAAGCTGTGGTGCCAAATCCGTAAAGGTTCTAGGTCTAAAATTTTATAATAGTATAAGCAGCAAGCGGCCTGTCGTAGGAGGTGATAAAACCACCCCTGGTCTAGAGTATGTCGCCATAACAACCTTTGGTTGTGTTCCGGCATTAGTGACCAGGTTCCAGTCTCCCTTAAGAGAGCAACAACGCATTTGTAGCACCTTTATTATTGCAAATGTCCATAGGCGATGGTAACTGCTTTCCATCAAGTGGGCCGTCTGCTTGTCTGTTGAACTCCTGCAATAAAAATAGCATTCCTTCTCCGTTGCTGCACGGATAGAATTATAAATACAAATAAATTTTGAGAACCTCCTCTTTTTGAAGTCGGTTAAAAATGCTATAAAAAGTTTTAAAACAATTATGTTTCAACGGCGATACTAAATTGAATCTAATCACATAAAAAAACATTGATCGACTTACGTAGTGCTCAATTAAATTCGATTAAATCCCAACCAATTAACCAGCCCTAGGGTAGAAAAAATTACGGTCCTAATGGTCAACTAAGCTTTCTTTTATCGCGACGCCATTTTGAATGAAGAGGTGCACCCTTTGCGACGAAAGCAATTTAAAACTCCCCCAAACGAGCGATTTTAAACCCTAACATCCGGACATAAGGCTTGTGTCGACAGTAAAAGTTCTTCGATTGAATTGTAAAAGAATCAATTGGCGTTTAAAAATCGGCCTTTTTGTAATCAAATGGACTAGAAAGGTTTGAAAATCGGCCATTAACTTAACGAGCCGTCTTTTGTCATATTTTCTTTTATAATCGCACGCTCAATATTGCACAATAATTAAAAGGAAAAACGGATTTTCTTGACTAGTTTTAGAAAACTAAAAATAATAAGGTCGTCCCTATATTCCCAGACCTCTAGTACCACTATCAGTTCACCCCAATAGTCCGGTACGGTAATTTTTGTTCTCATTTCCTACAGTGGCCTACACTGGCCGGAGTTTGTCCTTGGGTGCATTATTATATGGTGTAGACAGGGATAATCGCCGGTCAGTGTCATGACAGTTGCATTAAATTTATCAAGGCATCTCTACTTGTTGGCCTTCCCAAGCAAACCTTCTGAATGTCCCGGCCATTTTTATGGCCCGTAGTCTTCAGAGGCATACAAATAATAATAATAATCGGCAGACAAACACACATATTGTATATCCCCAAATTAAGCAAGTTACGCTTGTGTTATAGGTAACATACAACGAACTAATCTGGGGCCTATCCCAGTCACCCAGACCATAGTAAATAACGGAGAATACTCGTTTCCGAAATTTACCATTACAAGAATCGAACATGGAACCTCTGTGTTGCAGTGAGGTAGGCCGACAAATACTTAGCCCGCTCAACCACAAAGGCGCCAAAACTCGTAATGAACTTCGTTTAATTCTTTATAATTTATTTACACACACATAAAAATAAATATTTTATTACTAGTAAAAACATATAAAACTGTATTCGATTACATATATCAAAAAGACAATTTTAAAAAATCTGTCTTTATGTTTGTTCCGGCTAATATCTGAAACAGCTGGACTGATTTTGACGCGACTTAGGCTGAAGAAGAATAGCTAGAAGAAGTAACTTAAGGTAATTTTATTTTAGAATAAATATGGAAGGCGCACACCGCCGCCATCACTACACTGGGAGGCAAAGCAAATTAAATTGAACTCCACTCTCCTTTCTTGATTTTTTAAAGCGAATTGCTTGTTTCATTAATTATCTTTAATATTCAATTGAATACAAAGACGTTCGATTTTTAAATTTTCAAATTGATTCCAATATTATCTATTGTCAGATACATTTTTCTTAATAGTTCGTTTTTCAAACAGATTCTGGGTGCGATGTACTTATAGGGCACATTTATTTATTATTTGAAATATAAAGTGAATTGTCGGAAGTTATAAAAAAACCAGGAAGGCTAAGGCGAGCTCCGTCTTAGCCTTCCATCCTATATTAAAAAAGTTCGGATCTGTTCATAATAAATAAATGTGCTCTATAACTATACCCCACCCTATATACTTTGTGTTTATGGCATGGCAAATAGTCCTTTATGGCAAATTTTACAATCACATAACTAACACTTCTTCCATATAGATTTTGTTTTATATTCGTTCGATTTTTAAACTGTTTTTAAGCTTCCATAGCCATTGTGACAAAACATAAATAATAATTGTTTATGTAGATGACTACTTCAACACTATACAATTATCCATACACGTCGCTGTCACAAATTATTACAGTTAGTACAGGAAAATACCAATCAGAATACTTATGTTACATCGTTTGTATAATTTTGTTGTAAACCCACATACGTATAGGTGTTTGCCCCAGATGACCTATGATATAGCAATGCGATGCAAAGAGATATCACCTATAAATACACAAGAAATTGACTTGCGCACAGCGGCAGGATTGGGGCACAAGTTTCAAGTCGATCAACGCGCTATGGAGCGAGCTATGTTAGGTTTTTCTCATATATATAGAATTAGTAATGAGGGTATACTTAAGAAAATCAAGGTAACCGACATAACTCGTAAAATTAGCAACTTGAAGTGACAGTGGGCTGGTTACGTTGTATGCTGTATTTCACAATAAAAATATATCGCTATAATCACGCTATCTTCCATATAGGACACGAGAAAGCTATTGTGTTCTAGTGCCACCCAGCTAACAATATCAATAACCGTTATCAGTGAAATAACGCACCAATATCGGTGCTTTTATACCAAAACTGTTTTGTTATAGACAAACTCAAATACAGTGTAAACTCCATATAACGTCACTCGATATAACGACAAACTCCGTTAAGTGTCGAAATTACTGGGTTTGGTTGGGTTAGCTCGTATTCCATACAATTATACACTCTATATAGCATTGTATCCACTCTCAATAACGACTGCAGTTAAGTACTAAAGAGTACCGTTTAAGTTGTCAACATTAGTAAAAACTACGCAGCTTTGTAAAGTTCTTTTATCGCTTTTAGCCCGTAATAAACTCGACTGTCGGTATCATGCATACCGAAATTTCTCAGAAATTCCGAAATACCGAAATTTCTAAGTACTTCCTTTATCGCCAAGACGCCTCAATATCGCAACATAATAAAATAAGAAAAAAAACAACGAAATTACTGCTAAAGCAAAAGACGTCAGACAAAAAAGTCAGACAACTCTCCATTTAACGACAACTCTATATAACGTCATAATATGCACAGTCCCTACAGTGTCGCTATATAGAGTTTACGTATCTTTGTTGAATAGGTAGGAATATTTGAGAGAGCATTTAAATATAAGACTTGAAACATCGTCCAAAGTAAAAAGCTAAGTTTAAACTTTGAGGTCCTTTAAAATAAGAACTAATTTTGAATAATTTTATAATGTAACAGATGCTAAGGGCCGCTATGGAGTACCTAGACATGAAACACTTAGATCTTTCAGTATGACATAAACTGTATATATCCCTACTCCACGAGATCTGTCACATTTTGTTAAATAAAACGTATTCCATATCTGCAGAGAAATGAGATTGAAATGTCTGTATATATGGTACTTATATATAAAAAAACAAATTTGAACATCTTTGTCAGTCTATCTGGATATTCCGGCTAATCTGTGAAACGGTCCGTCCGATTTTGACGAGACTTTATCCAGCAGATAGCTGACGTTATAAGAAGTGCACGAAGTTGCGGGCACTGCTAGTATGTAATAAATAACATCATTAACAATGTCGCTTCTCAAGTAAATAAGAGACAAATTAATGAACATTACCAAAGAAAGAAAGAAAGAAAAAGTTTATTTGCAAAAAAATAGCGACGTAATTACATTCCATATAAGGGTGGTTAAATTGTAAGGGCCGATGTTGAATGTGAACCACACCTAAACGCCAAGTTTTTTTCCGAATTTTATTTGACATTTCTCTATTTTAGACTTACTCAATTTGAACCATGGAGAGATACACAATCCAACAACGTGTTAAAGTTATCCAGACTTATTATGAAAATGGGCGTTCAAATCAAAATGCATATCGTGCACTTCGTGATTTTTTTGGTCAATTTGATCGTCCAAATGTGCGTACAATCGCAAAAATCGTGGAAAAATTCGAGCAAACCGGGTCTGTAGAAGATGTGAGAACACCAGTGCATGCTCGTACAGCTCGTACTGCAGAAAATATTGCTGCTGTTCGCGATAGTGTGGCTGAAGAGCCGTCCACCTCAACTCGTCGTCGTGCCCAACAATTGCACCTCTCACGCTCGTCGTTGATGAACATTATGCATAAAGACTTGCATTTACACGCTTACAAGGTGCAATTGGCTCAAGAACTAAAGCCTCTTGACCATTCCAAACGTCGTGAATGGGCAGAATGGTGGCAAGAAATGGCAACAGTGGATGATCAATTTTCGAAGAAAATCATCTTCAGTGATGAGGCACATTTTCACCTCAGTGGATTCGTCAATAAACAGAATTGCCGCATTTGGGCGAATGAGAATCCAAGAGTGATTGTCGAAAAACCAATGCACCCACAAAGAGTGACTGTTTGGTGCGGTTTATGGGCTGGCGGCATCATCGGGCCGTATTTTTTCCAAACTGAGGCCGGTCAGGCAGTTACTGTGAATGGTGTTCGCTATCGTGAGATGATAACGAACTTTTTATGGCCCGAATTGGAAGATATGGATGTAAACGATATGTGGTTTCAGCAGGACGGTGCCACTTGCCACACAGCTAACGAAACAATGGCTCTTTTGCGCAACAAATTCAATGGCCGTGTTATCTCACGTAATGGCGATGTCAATTGGCCGCCAAGATCATGTGATTTGACACCGTTGGACTTTTTTCTTTGGGGTTATTTAAAAGAAAAGGTGTACGTCGATAAGCCAGCAACAATTCAAGAGCTAAAGGATGAGATAATTCGGCACATTAACGGCATAGAACCTCCATTATGCCTCAGGGTCATCGAAAATTTGGACCATCGGATGGAGGTGTGCCGCCGTGGTCGCGGCGCCCATTTGGCCGATATTTTATTCCATACATAATTGAGTAACACCAATATATCATAATAAAATAAAATTACAATAATTTCCTAAATAGTTTGTATTTTATTCAAAATCAACATCGGCCCTTGAAATTTAACCACCCGCTATATTGTTTTACACAGATTACATATTATGAAAAATTCTACGCCGCATTTTTAGCAAACAAGGTTTGCACTCAGCATGTTGCTGTGCCGGAATTATATCCGACACAACGCTGATTTTCAGTGCAAACCTTCCTTTTGGCGTAGGACGAAAACGACCCAATTTTGTTTATAAAATACAAAAATAATGAATATAACTAATACTACTTATGTAATACCTAATAATAATACTTTAATACGTAAAAGAAATAAATGAATTAAAAAACAACAATAAATACGTTACTTAAATTAAAATGAACATTAACGTTACTTTAAAAAAAATATATATATATTAAAATAAATACTAGTATAACAACTTGTATCGAATCATTTATTCGAATACAAATCGCTAGTGCTTGCCCAGTCTACCACATTCTGTGTGCCACGTCACTGACATGCTGCAAGTGAGTCAAATGACATTTTACTTCATAACCTATAAAATATTGAATGTGTTATTTCCCTGTAAAAATATGATGACCAAATTACAGGGACTCTGATTTAGCCATCTGACTTTTTTTTATTGCAGGAATTCAGCAGACAGGCAGAAGGCCCACTTGATAGAAAGCGTTTACCTTCGCCTATGGACATTTGCAACACCAAAGAGCTACAAATGCGCTGCTGCTCTCTTAACGGAGCCTGGAACCTGGTCACTAATGCCGGAACACAACACAAGGTTGTTATGGCGACATACTTTAGACCAGGGGTGGTAGCCATCCAGTCAGGCAAATACCCTGCCGTCTGACTGTAGGTTGTTTTGTCGCCTCTTACGACAGGCAGCCCGGCCGCAGGAAATTGTATTCTTTCTCCGTTCCTGCACGGATATAATTCCCTATTATATTTTAATATCATTCAATTATGCAAACCAATAGAAAAATACACAATACATAAAAATAACTTCTTAAAAAGTTTTTAAAAACCAGCTTTTGAGTTCCTGAATATAATGTAGCAGCAGAGTGCTAGCCAAGACAAGTAAAACGAGCCCAAACACGACGGGTCTATCTTGTTTAGTGCAGGAGTTCCTATGGCCACCTTCCGACTCCATCATCAGATCAGCTCCATGGTACCATATCATTGCATTGTCACGCGATATACATATGTGTGCAAAATTTCCGCTCAATTGGAAACCGGGACGATGGTCAAATTTAACTTGCAAGATTCCACCCGAACTTACATACATACACACATCCATTGCAAGTTAATAGAAAGCTTGCAAAAATAGAAATAAATAGTATAAAGAAGCTTGTAGTAGCAATAAATTAAAAACAAATATTGTGTGCCTATAGTTTCACAGTACTCCATGCAAGACCGAACTTCTGCCTAGTATAAGTTCAGCAGTTACGTCGTGAAGTACTATCACACGCGGGTACACCACCTGTCTACTGAACCTTAAAACCTAGTTATATACTAGGTACTACCGCTTGGTATAAAAATGCAATGTGATTGCATCGAATGGGACAATTCACAGAAAGCACCTTAGAATTGTTTAGCAAGAAACAGACGTGACACGAGTCGCGATGGGGTTGCATCCGTGGATATGACGGGCGATAAAGCCCCGAACACATTTCCGCATTATGCCGCGGCGAGACCGCGCGGCACCTGCCCGTGGCACCGGCGCACCGCCCACCGCATTTCCAAATAAACAAGGGATGGGCCACCACGGCGGATAACTACGCGGATTATCCGCACGATTTCTTAAACCTTCTTCTTAACTTTATCACACCTATTTAAATTTTGTTTTTACCACCGTAAAATTATACATTCATAGGCCGTAGATAATCAATTATATTAGGCATGCCGTATTTGCATAAACAGAATGTAGTTTAAGCTATGAAACGGTTTAATGAAGATAAAAAACAAATGTTTCTAATTTATATAAAATTTTGTAGACCAATAAATATAAAAAAGCTTTCTTCTCACATGTCTACATATATATATATATATATATATATATATATATATATATATATATATATATATATATATATATATATATTAATGAAATAAAATAAATAATTTATCTAGAATTATGCCCTCTTTTTTATTTAGTACTAGTTTTTAATTTTAGGTTTCTTTTTCATGCTGCATAGATAAAAAAAATCAGAATTGAATAACAAAAACATTTTTGTCTTTGTTGAATATAAATATACAAAAAGTACAAAAGTCTCAAACAATTAATTTAAAAAGTCCATAATTACCATTATTAAAAGTGTAAAATTTACAATAATATTATTCATTTTACAAAATATTATGTCAATAGGAAAACATTTTTATGTAATAATATACATTTTAATTTAAACGTGATAGCACCGTGCTGGATTTATTATCTTGATTACAGCTATTAAGCCGGATCGATGGTTGAAATGGACGGAGTTTATTGCGCTTAATATTATAATAAGTCTTATATATATGTAATAAAACTACGTTTTAACAGCTTTAAGCGCGGTTATTAACCAGCCAGCAAACCCAGCAAAAACCAACTGGATTGAAAATTTCTTTCTCTTTTACCTTCCACCCATTTTAGTATTATATAGACATACTAGGTAGTAATTGTATATAATGCAATATATAACGCATGTTTTCTGAAGAGTTTCTTGCGCCGCTTCTTCTCTTCAGGCCAACATGTTGCGTAGCGGAGGTAAATTAGATTAAGTTCCCAGAGAGTAAAAGAGAGCCCAAAACATAATCAAAACTTAATAATTAAAATGAATAAGTTAGCGGTAGGCTAAATAAAACTTTAACAATATACACTTGACATCTTTGCTTTTTAAGATTAAGACCAGTAAAAAGTAACCAAAACGTCGAAAGAATAAAAATCAGATAAATAACAGCTCTTAAAACCATTAAAATTAATTAAATATTATGTATATACGTGTCTTAGCTATATTACAATTATTACACACTCACACACACACATTACCTTAAAATTAGAGCAAGTAGTTACACTTTTAGCTATAGTATGGAGGAGATCACTAGATCTGTAATACAGAACTATACAGATCTACAATAGCACTATTACAGGACAACGAAGTAATGAAGAATTCCGATGATTTTTTATTAATAACATTTTTATTATTTACCTCATTTTGCGAAAAAAAGGTCGGTGTAATGATATTATATAAAGCATATATATATATATATATATATATATATTCACATTCAAGTCTTTATTCAAAATAAGTTCCACTGGAGAACAGTTTTTGAAGGTCACAGATGTAAGTCAAAATTTAAATCTACCTCATATTCTATATACACCGCTTCACAATAAGTTTCGCTGTTTAAGGGAGAAGAAGACGCAAGAAACTCCCCAGCAACACGTCTAGCTAAAACAGATTTTTTCAGCATAATTATTTACACCTAGTCCGATCTTATCGTACTACACACATTGTAAGTGACGGATACTCATTAGCGGATAAAGATTTTATTCGCGGATAAAGATTATATCCGCGTATTTAAACTTGTTTTCCCCTCACTATTCAGAAGTACTCGCCACCTTACATTAGAATTCGAATCGCTCTATCACCGTTCCTGTAAACAGCTGTTTATTTATGGAATCATAAGAATACACCACACAACAACATTTAAGTTTTTACTTAAATTTCCACTCTACAATCTTAAATATTTTATTCAGGATTTAATATATTTTGTGATATTGAAAAGCAACCAAATAAGATTTGATGATTTGATTTGAATCGATTTGGGGCCCAACTCTGCTACTTCTATATCTTGACGTTGCGAAAATATTTTAAGCACGATTCCATTGCGATTCCATCGGAAATGCGTATTCTACTAAACCTGGTCTCTGATCCCGGAATACAACTCTAGGTTGTTATGGCGGCATCCTCTAGACCAGGGGCGGTAGCCATCCAGTGGAGCAAATGCCCTACCACCTGGCTGTGGGTGGTTTCGTCGCCTCATAGGACAGGCCGCTCGGTCGCAGGAATTGAAATGAAAGATATTTATTAGCATGCAAGTAAGTGGTATAAGGTACATTTAAAATGACTAAAATACAGAGAACAGTACAAATGGCGTCCCAAAGAAAACTCTGTTTCCCGCGCTAGGTCTCCTTGGAGCCTGTGTGACGGGCCACAGCAAGATTCGCATCGGACATATAATTCTTATCATTGATAATAGTACATTAATGCATTATGAATGTATAAATAATATTTTCTATTGTTAAATTAAAAATAACCTTTTAATATTCATAGATAATAACAATATGTTTTTGTGTATATGTGTAGGGGGGGGGGGTGATCATTTATATTCGAGCATGCGATTGTCTATGTGTGTGCGCGTAGTGTCCATGTAGGCGTCTTAGTATTGTTAAAACTTAGGTCCCGACAAAAACAAAATCAACCTGCATATCTGAAACAAAGCATTTATATCCCGTCGGAATTTGAACTAATAACATTTAAATTCTTGTATGGCCTTTTGTTGTATTGTAGTCATTAGCCAGGTGTTATTCTAGGAAATTCAGTCCACCTTGCAGGGCGGACATATTGCATTTATGGAGTATAAAACAATGGCCCGATGGAGGGAGGAGCCTGTCGAGCGAAAACCACGAGGGAAGCGAGACGTGTGTACATATCGGGAATATCTATTAGTGACGGACTGCGCATTTTATAGAATTACGACCACAGAAATAATATCTAGATATCTGATTACGACCTTCTGCATTACGTTTGGACTTGTTGTGATCGGTTATATTTGTACCTGTGTTATATGTGTTTGTATAGTTCTAATCTATATATATAATAAAACTGTAGAGATCTAATTTCTGTACAATGAAAAAAAATGCTAAAAACCGAGTCAGGGGGATGTAAGAAGTGAAATAGAACTAATTTAGATTTTTTTCAATTTTTTTGTTTTTCTGTTTGTCTATCTGTTTGTACCACCTAAACTCCAAAACGAATAGACCGATTTACATGAAATTTTGTATTGTGGTAGCTTATATCCCTGGTCAACATATAGAATACTTTTGATCCCGAAAAATTAAAAAGTTCCCGTTGGAAAACAACGTTTGCCGGATCAGCTAGTAAACTCTATAGTAATTCTAACGGCATTTTAATTTGAGTCTCGCGTATATCTACGAATATTATTTTTCCGTTCCTGCAGGGAGACGTCATTACGATTTAAAACAGGGTCTGTTATACGCTTTTTTAACGTACCTAGTTTAGTATGTGTTTCATATATCCAACTCGCTGAAGTAATAATCTACATACACTCGTAGATAAATGTATAGAGATGCACCGGTGGTGTTTAGGTTAAATCACTATTGTAAGCCACCTGCGAGAACGGGATTAAAGCTCCTCCACCCGAGATTGCCTTCACAGATTCGCTTCCCGTTCGTATATACATATCTACTTTTAAGAGATTTGTGTATGTATTTCTCTTTATGTGATCATCGAGTTATCTTTCCAGCGATGTTTAGGACGGCTAATAGTTCGCCGTTAACAAGTCGTGGTAGCATAGTGGCTAGCGCATGCGTCCCTAAATTAAAGGACGTGGGTACGATCCTAGCTGGAACGCATGCACCGCTTAGGCAGTTTTCTGACCTAATGTGCATATTGTTACAATTATCACGTAATCACAACAGTGAAGGAAAACATCGTGATGTAACCTGCACATCGAGATAACCGATGTGCCAAACCTGCCAAGCCGCCTTGGACAAGCGTGGCGGGTATACTGTCCGTTCCCCCCCTATAATGGTAGTTGCCGATCGGCTGATTGTCTCCAGTATGCTTTTTACGCTCTCAGATCCTTTACCTCTCCAAGTATGGGCTCGGCTGCGAAGTTTTCTGTTTCAGAGTATGCCGGTTAAAAATCCTTCATTTAAATTGATCGCCTTAAGTTATTTCATCTCATCATCTTCGTCAGCCATTCGCAGTCCACTGCTGGACGTAGGCCGTACCATATCGGCGCCACTCGTCCCTGTCCTCTGACTTCCTCATACAGCGCCTACCAGTAACCTTTAATCGGGGCAGGTACGGAGAAATAATACAATATCCTGCGGCCAGGCGTCCTGTCGTAAGACGCGACAAAGAAAAACTACACGCAGGTGGTAGGGTATTTGCCCGACTGGTTGGCTACCACCACTGTGCCTACCACAATTGTGTTCCGGCATTAGTGACCAGGATCCAATCTCCTTTAAGAGAGCAGCAGCGCATTTGGTGTTCCAAATGTCCATAAGCGATGGTAACCACTTTTCATTAAGTGGGCCGTCTGTCTGTCTGCTGAACTCGTGCAATAAAAATAAAAAAACCTTGCACAGATCGTCTCACATTATCCGCAGTGTGGTCTATCTTTGGGAATCGAACCAGGAAAGCTTTTCATGCAAGTAGAAGTGAAGCTTGATGATTAATTACTCCTAAAAGAAACAATGATTTTCGATTGTATATAGACCTACTAACGAGATCTCCAACCTATAATAGGCCCTGATTTAACATTAAACCGTAATACCAAGTTACAATACACACGGAGACCAGATCCTAAGACAACATGCGTATGTATATCCGCAGTGGATTCCGGAATTGAATTGGTGCATTGAGCGTGTGGCATACATTTGCGCATACAACGATCGCCGGGCGTCAATAGTCGGCTTGGGAGTCGTAACGGGGGACATTCCCGGGCTAATATAGGAATGATAGTGCAGGGCTGTGCTGCAGGGTAATTGTTATTTACAGACGGATGTAAGGAGAATGATTATTAAAACTACGTTATTCCGACGTTTCGGCCGCTTTTCAGTTGCCGTGATCACGGAAGACAAAGATGACAATTGCCAACGAGTATTGTTAAAGCTTTATTTAGCCTACTGCCACCTTATTGATTTTAATTATTTAGTTTTAATTTTGTTTATGGTTATTTGCTCTGTGGGAGTCTAATCTAATTTACCACCGCATCACAACATGTTGTGGCTTGAAGAGAAGAAGCGGCAGAAGAAATTCTTCAGCAAACATGCCTAGCTCTAAAAATGTTATATAATATTAAAATGGGTGGAAGGAAAAATAAAAGGAATTATCAGTCAAGTTGGTTTGTGTTCCGTTGCACGCAGAAAAAGCTCACAGTGCCTTGAGGTCTGGCACTTGGTTTTTGCTGGGTTTGGATCTTAATAGTTTTGATGATCGGATTCTAAACAGGTGGTACTTTTAAGTTACTCTTGAAGTAAGCTTCTTTTTTTAGGGAGAGAAATAGAATTGCGCGTATTCATGCGCCTCCACGTAGGCGCCGACGTCAGCTGGGAGCTCGAAGGCGCAGATATACGCAAGATTTCCTTCCCTGAATAATACTGCTTCAGGGGTCCTCTAGCATCAAGAGCAGATGAGTCTTCACCCCTGTCGTCGAAGTGAGTTAGCTCTTAGGATCGGTGTGGGCGTAACTACGTCTTATATCTTTTCTGCCTTAAGCGCGGGGCATCGGATGGTTTTAGTGGGTATTAGCCATTGTACGTCCAGTGGTTCGAGTCTTCACACAAGCTGAGCAATTATGTTTGGATTGCCTTTAATGGAATGCCTCCATAAGCAATAAAGGTTTAATCCCATGCAAAGGACCCAGTATTGTGCGTAAACATTATTTCCCCCGCCTTTCATTTAATAATTGTTAAGTCATCAAATGATGTAGTCAGATTCCAATTGTATAGGGCAGTCTGGAGGATATCACCTTTGGCGACAAGACCACCCATTGTACTGTAATTTTATGTGCAATAAATTTATTCATTCATTCAGTAATTTATTCATTTATTCATTCATTTAAAAGAGCTTTTTAAATGTTGCGACAACCCTATCAAAATATGCTGGTTTAAAATACAGCCGGTATGTCCAATATCGCATAATAATGTGACATTATGGTGTTTCGTGGCTGTGGCGTACCACTATTCTGCGTTATTTGTATTAATCTAATGTGGTTTCCCGGCCATATCTTTAACGGCAAACAATTACAACGTGTCCATAGATTTGTATTGTTTTTTATCGTTTGCACGACCATCAAGGCAACGTTCCAGAAAGGACTCACAATGACTACTTCAACTCTAGTGGAACTGATTATAGGGTGTTGATGTCATATACGACAAAATAAACAAATACCATTGGTTGATTTGAAAATCGCGCCTTTTTCAATGTCAAGAGATATAGAGTATGCTCTGTGATCAACATCCACTTCGAACCACTTGACATGGGTCGATATGAGCGTTGTGTGATCGAAAATGATGTCATTAGTGACGTTTTCGCCACGACCACAACGACCGCGGTCACCTTGTAGAACGGCAGACTGAGTATTTTTAACCGACCTAAAAAAAAGGAGGAGGTTCTTAAATCGTCGGAATCTTTTTTTATATATGTTCACCTCCGAGAATTATAATCCGATTTACGCCATTCTTTTCCTAAAAATTTGACCTACTTTGGCCCAGTAGTTTTCATTTATGAAAAAAATCTATTCCGCACGGCACCTTTCGTAGGCGTACCCATAGCTAGACATTAAAAAGTAACAAATATATAATAAAAAACTTCGTTTAAAAAATCCGACTTTAAAAACTAAAAAGTATAAATAACTTATCTAAAGCTATTATTATTAATATATATTATCTAAAACTTCTTGAAGTCGGTGCAAAGTAAATCATAAAAATTACTAAATTTTGAAAATCACTAAGCATCGACTCTAAGTTGTTTTAGATAATATATATTAATAATAATAGCTTTAGATATAAGTTATTTTATACTGTTTAGTTTTTGAAGTGGGATTTTAAACGAAGTTTTTTTTTTGGGCATATGAGATACTAAAATAACGCGTCCCAAGTTGTACATTTCACCTGTTACAATTGTCATACTTCATTGTTCGAAGCGACGTACAGCGCGTGCGTGTGTGTGAGCGTTGTGTGATCGAAAAGGATGAAATGAAATCTTTATTTGTATGTGTTCGCGATCTTACGCCAAAGTTCAAGCAAAATGAAAACGTACACGGAACGCGCCGCTTAAATATTGACAGCGGTAGCCGTTAAGGGAATCGCCCTTCTTAACAATATCAAGTTAAGAGACAATACACGTTATTAACAATTTTTAGTTTTTCATTTTAAAATAATTACCAGAAGAGTATCTCCATCATATTCAGTATGAAACATGGATAACTAGGTCTTATGATATAGTGAAAATAATTTGTTGCACAATTTTCTCACCTTTGTGTCAAAGATTAATACAATTATGTATTAGATGAATTTCAACTTTATTAACAATAACTAATTGTCTATTGAATTATGAGCGTATGTTAGTAATAAACAAGTTTTTTCTTTGATATTAATTCAAGTTACACTTTTTGAGCGTGGTGACTGATAAGAAAACAAATCACCTATGTATACATACATACCTACATGTATACTTTTTTTATTGCAGGAGATCAGCAGACAGGCAGACGGCCCACTTGATGGACAGCGGTTACCATCGCCTATGGACATTTGCAACACCAAAGGTGCTACGAATGCGCTGCTGCTCTCTTTAGGGAGCCTGGAACCTGGTCACTAATGCCGGAACACAACACAAGGTTGTTATGGCGACATACTCTAGACCAGGGGTGGTAGCCATCCAGTCAGGCAAATGCCCTACCACCTGGCTGTGGATTGTTTTGTCGCCTCTTACGACAGGCCGCCGGGCCGCAGGAAATTGTATTCTTTCTCCGTTCCTGCACGGATAGAAATACTTACGGGACGCACATGCGGTGAGTGTGGCATTATAAAGATATGATAGATACCTATACACCTATATTCTCACAAACAGCTGCTTACGTATTCGTCCGATTTCGGAGCAGCTCGTCGTCCATAATTTGCAATACCTGACAAACCTCGAACCGCTACGAGAGCTCGCGGCTCACTGTGGCCACCGCACGCGTCCGCTCGCCGCGCCCGCCTCAGGCCCACGTCACCGGGCATGGTAGGCAGAGTGGGAAGTGTTAGGTTTATTTTCGTTACGGAATTTCTTCATTCGGTCGCCGCGCTCAAAGCCCGCGATAAGCTATTGTATAGCTTAAAAAAATGTCATTTGATCTTACAAAATAATTCTGATAGCCGATAAAGACATTTCTCAATGATGACATCTTGTGGAAGGGTTAACGGAGCATTTTGGGCATTGTGAGCTACTAATGGAACGCGCTGACTGTCTATTATCCAATTCAAGTACCCATAGGCTAATTTTTAAACAGCTATCCTCAGCTCCAAGTCAAAAATACCGCGTACCAGCTCATTGTAAATTCCGTAAGCGGCGAAATGCGTGGCTTGCAGCTAAGTAATTTATCCGGGATCCGTCCCGGCCACATCTCGGATTTAAAATAAAGATGTCATTAATATGCGTCGCCCGGGCACCAAATAGCAACAAGCGGCGCCAAAGAGTATTATGAAAAACAGGTACGACAGTTCTTTGTTATTTCTCTTCAACACATTTACTCAAAAAAATAATTTACGAAGCCTGTTTACATTGTGCGTAACTTATTAATTGCGCACCAAACAATGAAACGGACGGGAAATAGATAAGGTGGAAAAACAATAAGAATTACAGCAGGGAGTTTCACATTACGAAAATAAATAAGCTGGATAGTCGAACCTCCTATAGAGACTGCTTTCGCAGCAGTACTCGTTTAGCATCGTACTCGGTCAGCCGATAAAACAGCGATTGATGTTAAAACTTAGATCATAAGCATCATCATTACATTAGCATAACTTAAGCAGTAAATAATTTACATCTACAATCAATAGCATCCTATGTAAGCCTCTACATAGGTATATAAGCAGTTTTTGATTTTTCTCATTACAAACGTACATAAGTAAAAAAACTCCGAATTATAATCTTATACAAATATATAAAACCGTAGAATTTGTTTGGTTGTGTGAACGCGCTAATCTCAGGAACTCTGGTCTGATTTGAAAAATTCTTTCAATGTTAAATAGCCCATTTATCAAGGAAGGCTATCATCATGCTAAGACCAACAGGATCGGAGCACCAATGAAGAATGTTCCAAAATCGGAGGTTTTATTTTAACATTTATTTTTATTTTAACATTGGTTTTAAATTTTTTTAACAGGAACGGAGAAATAATACAATTTCCTGCGGCCGGGCGACCTGTCCTAAGGGACGAGAAAACAACCCACAGCCATGTGGTAGGGTATTTGCCCGACTGGATGGCTACCACCCCTAGTCTTAAGTATGTTGCCATAACAACCTTGAGTTGTGTTCCGGCATTAGTGACCAGGTTCCAGTCTCCCTGAAGAGAGCAGCAGCGCAGTTGTAGCACCTTGGATGCTGCAAATGTCCATAGGCGATGGTAGCCGCTTGCTATCAAGTAGGTCGTCTGCCTGGCTGCTGAGCTCATGCAATAAAAAACCCACCATGAACCACCCGTGCGAAGCCGAGACGGGATCCTAGTATATATACAGCGTGTTTCAGACCTTACAACAATAAATCAGACCACGTTTTCTTCATGACGTACTCTGCCCAAATACAAAAATGAATCGAGGTAACTTTTTTGGTTTAGCCACAGGACCTCATTTTTCATTTCAGAATATTACAACAACATGTATCAGTTATTGTGTCTAAATCAGTAGGTTAGTGACCAATGTATCATGTTGCCAGCTCGTCTCTTCATCATTAAACGCGGAAGTTGTTCATTCTTACGCTCTCGCTCGCGAACCAATATATACAAAATGTTCTGTTTTTTATTCCCTTTTTATCGTAATTAATTTGTTCGGAAATTTCAAAATTTTGACATTACGGTTGATTTAATAGTACCAAAAAATTTGTATGGAGTACGACCGCTAAAGTTATGATTTATTGTCATTTGAAATGAAACACGCTGTATAAAACCTGGATTCTGCGCCAAAAAAATGGCCACCACACAACTTCTAACTAATTCATATTTATTCTTTTGACATTAAAATGCTTTTATTACCTACAACATGTATATACTGAGACTGTATTAAGTAAATAAACGTAAAATATTCCTTATAATGAGGTTCTTTAGGTTGTTCTTTTCGACGTCTTGGAGTTAATTAAAGCCATGTTGATATAACTGTGTTAATACAGAACTAGAACAAACTCCACTTTTCATTACAGTACCATTTGGTCAAATATAATTAAGCACCATTTATATAGAATACGTCTTATATATCATCTTTTGGCAAAGAATAGTTATGGCTCAATATTGAGAGGTATTTTTATGAAATTCGAAACCTACACATGCCTAATAAAAGCTTCTAGCAACGGCCAAGTCCTTAAGAATTTGTCGGGCGATAGCGGGTGTGTAAATACTGTATTTAAATGACTAGTGGTCGCCCGTGCTCGATTCGACCATAATAATTAATGTCAAAGACTATACTTTTATAATCACAAGTTTCGCCAAGGCTACATTTTTAATTTGACTTGAATAATAAATAAAAAAGTATATATCCGTGTGTGTGTGACAAATACATGGTACTGTGTATAATGCTTTTTTATTGATTTAATGTATTTTTACGCATAATTTTCAAAAATATTACCATTTTGCACTCCTCTATATAAATTATAAGTGTGCGAAATTTCATACTCCTCCGTCCGCGGAATTTTCGTAAAAACGGGTACATCGTTTTTATATAATTATAATAATTCAAAAGAATGAGCGCTTAAATAACATACTACTATCTTACTTTAAATATTTTACGTAACGTAATATAATAGATATTTCGGTTTTTTTTTGGAATAACACAATAATCATTAACAGGAAAATAACATATCTACTGATTACTGATCAGTATATGTTATATTTTTACTCTTTTCATTTATTACGTCATAACTTGCTATTCTAATAAAAATATAGGCGGCTTCAGCGTTTCCAAGAATAATTAGAAGTGTCTTACTTGACTTAACTGTTAAGTACCCTATTACATTCTCCCGATCGTATAATATTGTTAATATTTTCTGTTATTTTAATGTTTTTGCTTTTTTATTTTATTATTTGTAATACTTCTTTTATATGTATTTTCTTTTCTGTTCACTCTTTTAGTCTATGCCCGTTGAGGCGACGTCTCGTAAGATACCCCAGTAATTGTTTTATTGGTAGTAAAACGCCTAAGCGCGTAACGGCTAAGGCGGAGGCGCCACTTGCACGCTTCAGCGCTCGGCAAGCGGTAAAAGTTTGGAAGTGTAATCGATTAAGTCGTTTTATCATCTTCCGCTTAGATAAAGATTTTCAGGCTCATCTTTAGACTCGAGGGTTTTTAGTTGCCATTCTAAATCATAACCGACACATGTAAGATAGATAACACCTTATTGCTCACCAAAATAAACAAAATGCTTCTTGGCAATACAACAGGCGGCCTTGTCGCTAAAAGATCACTTTTCCGGATTCCAGAAGCTTTTTCAAATTTGAAAAAATTATTAATAAAAATTGAAAAATAAGGGTTCTATTCTAAAGCCTTTCAAGAATTTCTCCAAGAAAGGAAAAAAATCTTAAATTTATAGTTTAACAATTATCACACTTGCAATGTTCATGTTCAAGCAAAAAATTCTTATTAATTAATTATTGGATAACTAAATGAAAAATTGTTATAAAAAAAATTTTGAAGCAGATTATTGTTCATTCATCTATTCAGTTAGTGCCTGAATTTTTTCAATTTTTTATTTATATTTAGTATATTTAAATAATATTTATTCATTAAATGGCCGATGTGGGTGTGGCTTGCATAAGCCAGAGTACCCGTTTTCGGCCGTATTTTCATCCCTCTGGGAAAATTATAAATATTGATCTTACAGTTTCGGGAGTCAAGGTTTTTTTTTAGCAAATTTCCTCCTCTTTTTGAGTCTTTTTTCAAATTTGAAAAATCTTTATTACTTTTTGAGATATTTGCAAAAAACTAAACCCCCTTTTTTAGTTAATTGTTAATAACTTTTACAATTTTTGCAAGCAGAACTTCATTTTTCAAAAATCATCTAGATGCCATTCCGAATCGAATGACACCTCATTTATAATTTTCGGACCCTGCTGAAAAAAGTTGGTCCAAAAGGCACTTGTTTACCAGTCTAAAATTTATTTGTTAACATTATATGTGACAAACATTTTATATTAACATATATTACAATAGATAAATAAGGAAATGTAAACGCTATGAGTAAATGTCACATTGGTTACCAACATTTTTGTTGTCATCTGTCAATATCAAAGTGATCGATCAGCATCCATCGTGAACGGGTGTGTTGCACTTGCTCTAGTACGTGCTCGGGTAAAGCGCTGACGCAGCGAAATCAACGCCGCGCGAGCCGCTCACGGTCACCGCGATGACCCAGATTTTTACACGTGTGCATCATGTGTTTGTGTGAACATTATTAAGGCGAAGTCATATTTTATTATTAAATATGGCCACGCAAACTGTTAAAATTAAAACAAAAACAGAACAATTGTTATATCAGAGTTTACTGGATGAACGCGCTGAACGGAAAAAGCTAGAGAATTTAGTAAAAGACTTGAAGTCTTGTATTCAAGAACTTCAGAGAGAATTAAAAACCGTTCAAAACCCAAAGAAAAAAGATCCACCTAAAGAATCTCTGAGTGGTGAAAGATCCTCCGAATGTGTCGATTATGAGACGGATGAAGAGGAATTGGCTAAAGAAACGGAATGGGTACGTCAGCAGAGCCGCAAAAAAAGAAAGCTGAATTTATCACTAACCCCTCCACAAGACAGAGAAGCCGGGACAAGCTCTTCTCAAGAAAAAAAACATACATCGAAAGTTAAAAAAATTCCACAACCACCACCAGTTATTGTGGAAAACATAATAAACTACCAACAGTTTTATGATTTTCTTTCAGCAAATCTACCAAAAGATTCATTTCTGATCAAAATGAAAAATGGTGATAGTGTTAAGATTAATGTCAATAATGAAGAGACATACAGAAGTATTACCTCGCTATTGTTAGAAAACAATTGTACTTGGTACTCTTATGAGAACAAGCAGGATAGGCCGATAAGAGTAATTGCTAAAAAGTTATATGCATCTTGTGTGCCCAGTAGAATAGTAGAAGATCTATCTATCAAAGGGTATAAAGTCCAGGAAGCTGTAAACAAGCTCAGCTGGAAAAAAAAGGTACCGCTAAATATGTTTATACTTTCGTTCGACAAGGATGAAGATATAAACAAAATATATAATATTAAATCAATCCTTGGATGCCAAGTAACTATTGAGCCGCTAAAAACATCTAAGCTAATCCCACAATGCAAGAGATGTCAAGCATATGGCCACACACAAAGATATTGTCGTAAGGAGCCCAGATGCGTGAAATGTACTGGAAAGCATCTGACAAAAGACTGTGAAAAACCTGCAGAAACCAAACCAAAGTGTGTTCACTGTGGTAATTCCCACCCAGCAAACTATAGAGGTTGTATGGTAGCTAAAGAGTTACAACAAATAAAAAATAAAACACTAAAGAAAAAACAAGTCCCCAGGAACCTGACTCATGAAGATAAAAAGTATACTTCAAGTCAAGCTGTCACGGACAGTATATCTTTTGCTCAAATCACAAGAGGTGACAAACCCCAAACAAAAGTACTGCAAAGTACCCACAAAACATCTAGTATAGATGAAAAGTTGAGCAGCATATTAAATTTAATGACATCTTTTGATGAAAGATTAAAGAAGCTCGAACATAACGTTAAAATATAATAAAAATGAAACCTTCAATAAGAATATTTTCATGGAACGCTAATGGACTCCTTCGACATCAAAATGAATTGCAGGTAGTCCTTAACACAGAAAATATCGACGTATGCTTGATATCCGAATCTCATTTCACAAGGGAATCTTACATTAAAATTAAAGGGTATAAAGCATATCACTCTTTGCACCCAGATAACACATCCAGAGGTGGTAGTACAATACTTATTAAAGAAAACATAAACCATTTTCAAGTACTTAAGTATGAAGAGAGGGAAATACAAGCTATTGCTTTATCTGTTAAAACCAAACGTTATCCAGTAATCATATCAGCCATATATTGCCCTCCAAGATATGCATTAAAAGTCACTCAATATCAGAGCCTTCTCAAACAACTTGGTAACAGGTTTATCCTAGGTGGAGATTTTAATGCGAAAAATACATATTGGGGATCGAGACTTACAACCACAAAAGGACGAGAACTTCTGTGTGCAATAAGACAAAATCATTGCGATGTTATATCAACAGGTAAGCCTACTTATTGGCCAACAGATCCTAATAAAATTCCCGATCGTATAGACTTTTTCATATACAAGAAAATATCACGAGATTTTATAAATATTGAAGAAGGCTACGATATGAGTTCAGACCACTCACCAATAATATTAACGCTGAACGAGGATATAGTTTTCAAAGAAAGACACTTAACTCTAGTCAATAAAAATACGGACTGGGACAGCTTTAGGCAAGATTTAGATTCGTTTGTAAACTTGAAAACGTCATTAAAAACACCCGAGGAATTAGAATTAGAAGCGAGAATATTGATAAACAATATTCAGAAATGCGCTTGGACAAACACGCGTGATATAAAAAGAAAGGTTAGGACTAATAGTTATCCTAATGACATTCTAAAACTCATATATGAGAAAAGAAAACTTAGGAAAAAATGGCAACTAACAAGATATCCACCAGATAAAACTCTGCTAAACAACCTAACACAAAAAATTAGTAGAGAAATCCAAAAATTTAAAGATCAATCTATGTATTCTTACCTCAGCGAGCTAAGTAGTGACCGAAAAACAGATTACTCACTATGGAAAGCAACTAAATCATTAAAACAACCTGTTACACATGTTCCTCCAATCAAGGAAGAAAATGGAAACTGGGCAATTAATAATTACCAAAAAGCAAATCGATTTGCACATCATCTGGAACAAATATTTCAACCTAATATAGCTGACGTTGAAGATCCAAATATTGTTGAACCAATATTACAAGAAAATAAAGAAATTAAGCTGGTTACTCCAAGTGAAGTAAAGAAAGAAATAAACAACCTAAAACTGAAAAAAGTCCAGGATATGACCTTATAACTGCAGAAGTCCTCCGAAACTTGCCTAGAAAAGCGTTAGTAAAATTAACCACCATTATTAATGCTGCGTTTAGACTTAAATATGTCCCTGATGTATGGAAAGTAGCAGAAGTCATAATGGTACCTAAACCTGGTAAACCACCCCATGAAGCATCGTCATATAGACCGATTTCTCTTCTTCCAATTATGTCCAAACTATTTGAGAAGTTGTTACTGCAACGTCTTAAACCAATCATAGAAGATAAAAAGCTAATTCCTGACTACCAGTTTGGGTTCAGGGAAAAACACTCTACCATTGATCAAGTTCATAGAATAACAAGTATTATAGAAAAAGCTTTAGAGGAAAAAAAAGTGTGTACTACAGTTTTCCTAGACGTAGCACAAGCTTTTGATAAAGTATGGCATGAAGGACTGAAACATAAACTAAAGAAAATGTTACCTATACAATATACAGATATCTTAGAGTCATACATTTCTGACAGAATGTTTCGAGTAAGACAAGAAGATTCTTATTCAAATCTTAAAGAAATCAAAGCTGGAGTACCACAAGGAAGTGTTCTAGGCCCGGTCCTATACCTATTATACACATGTGATATTCCAGAATTGGAAAATAACTCCATCGCTACCTTTGCAGATGACACTGCCATAATGGCCACAGGAGTCACACACGAGGAAGCTGTGGAAAAGGTACAAAATGCCGTTAGTGCAATATATAATTGGACCAAAAAATGGCGGATAAAACTTAACGAATCTAAGTCTATTCACATTGATTTTACAAACAAACAGCCTAACTATCATCCGGTATATATAAATGACCAAATTATACCATACGAAAATACAGCCAAATATTTGGGCATGACATTAGACGCTAAGCTTCGCTGGAAAGCCCACGTCAAAAAGAAACGTCAAGAGTTAGAGTTACGCTACAAAAAAATGTACTGGCTTCTCGGCAAATATTCTGCTTTGTCAGTACCTAATAAGATACTCCTGTACAAACAGATTCTAATGCCAGTATGGACCTATGGAATACAACTATGGGGCTGCACCAAGCCAACCAATTTAAACATAATACAAAGGTTCCAAAATAAAGTACTCAAGGACATGGTTAATGCTCCTTGGTACATAAGATCAGACGATCTCCATCGAGATTTAAAAGTGGATATCGTCATTAACGTAATAAAAAAATACGCTGAAGCCCATCAGAAACGGCTTCATCACCATGTAAATGTCGAGGCCATCCAGCTCCTTGATAATACAGATTTATTAAGAAGACTCAAGAGGACAAAACCATTTGAGTTAGTGTTATAATACTCTTATAATAATAAAGTGTAGTGCTATGTGCTAAACATTAACAAAGAACACATGAACAAAGTGTCTTCTCCTTAATAAAGACAATAAGAAACGTGTTATTGGACACATTCTTAGTTTAAGTTATATCTAGTTATTTTAGGTCAGATTTAAATTACTCATTAGTCTTTTTTCCTAGATTAGATTGTAATTTTAATGTTGTATCACTAAGGTGCATCATTTATTAAAAAAAAAAAAAAAAAAAAAAAACTGTCAATATATACGCAGAGAAATAAAATTCAAATGTCTGTTGTAATTTCAAAATAACAGCTTTTCACTTAATAGTATATGCAGTACACACCTAACCAAATTGTCTTTCTGTCTGGATGTTCCGGCTAACCTCCAAAACAGCTGAACTGATTTTGACGAGCCTTTCACTAGCAGATACCTGATGTTATGAGGAGTAACTAAGGCTACTTTTGTATTTTCTATGGCTCCACGAAAAAAAATCAACGCCAACGAAGTCGCGGGCGGATTGTGTGGATGTTTATTGGTCAATCACACCAGAACGGCTGAAACGATCTGGATGAAATCTGGCACAGAGATAGATTATAGTCTGCCATGTAATAGCACATAAGCACTTATTCCGAAAAATTTACGATTCGAGTACATATAATAAATCTGTGGTGTTCGAGGGTCTAGAATGCATTTAAAAAAAGAAAAAAGGGGGGGCGGCTAATTTGGACCAAACCAGTGCAATTTATAATTTTCGCTTGTATGTGCAAGCACCAAGTAAAACTTCTGAAGGGATGGAAATGAAACTTGACACAGAGTTAGCGTATATATGAAGTCAACACTGGAGCGAAGGCTAGACGTTTAGTTCATAATATGGTTCATCAGGTTTTACCAAATATTTACTGATCATGGAAGCTAGTGTATTGCTGGATGTCTGTATTTATCATGGATATCTAGATTACTGAATTCCAGAATGAGAGTTTGCGTTAAATACCTACTGACATTTATCAATACACTAGATAAAGGTACTTGATGTGAACAGAGAGCAACCTCCTGACCCGCTCGCCAGTGCACACTTTCTCTCCGCGCCCCGCATACCGCCTACGCCCATATCTGACACAGTAAGCAGCTAGGCGTGGGATGGAACCGATATAAGAAGCACTTCAAAACGCCTACTCTCTCTGCCATTTAGCATTATATTCTCTGTTAGTCATCTATGTATACTTTTAATTATGGTTGTAAATATTGTAAAAACATATCATCATATCGAGTTTATTTGGAAGAAGCAACTGCCATCAATAATGCTCTTACACGGCTACTAAAATTGCTCAATCCCGGATAATTGTCGTCAACTATGACGGAACGACTACATCAAGCAATTTAGGGCAATGAGATACGGCCACACAATACCATACGATACGGAGCAACTTCAAAACTAGGCACACCTCCCCCTCCCCTCCCGGTACGTAATTAAGACGTGAAAACATTACAAGCAAGTAAACTCTTACATAAGCAATGTAAGATATCCGTGCAGGATCGGAGAAAGAATACAATTTCCTGCGGTCGGGCGGCCTGTCGTAAGAGGCGACAAAACAACTCTCCTTCTCCTGGATAACCACCACTCCTGGCCGCCATAACAACCTTGAGTTATGTTCCGGCTTTAGTGGCTAGGTTCTAGTCTCCCTTTAGAGAGCAGCAGCGCATTTGTAAGACCTTTGGTGTTGCAAATGTCCATAGGCGATAATATTGCTGAACTCAAGCTATAAAAAATCTTTCATTTATATATGTATTAAATTTATAAATTAATGCAAACATGTATATTTAAATTGTACAGTCCGATCATTTTTCTGCTCCACCTACATCGCCGGATTAGTTAAGAATTTCTTTTAAGCTGGGTTGCCTGGAAGAGATCGCTTTTAGCGATAAAGCCGCCTATTGTTTTGCCAAGAAGTATTGTAATTATGCATTTTGCTTTTATATTATCTATTTATCTATCTATTTAACTTTGTTCTTTAATCTCATGTTTACATTTACAATTTTACATTGGTATTTCTTTATAAGTCATTCCAGTCCCTTTATGTTCTTCTAATAGTTGTTTCTGGTTTTCCCCGACGTTTGTGCCGAGCCGTCACGATCGACTCAGTTTTTCAGTTCACTGATTAAAAAAAGATGGACTCAATTCCGCGAAGGATTGACGTAAAGACACACGGGGTCTTTGAGTTTGTTTTGTTTGTTAAATCAAACGTTTTCACGAGAGGTTTTCTTGTGCTCTTTTCCGGAAAATTGGTTTGTTTTTGTGATACGTTCCAAGCGTTGTTTATTATTGTAACTCGCAAGAGATTTTCGTTAAATTTTATAAGTACACTAGAGTACAAAGAATGTTAAACTACAAGATGGTTGGGTACAGGTGTAATGGTAGACTAAAAAAGATGCATGGACTGCGTGAAGGATGATGTGATGATTTGTGGTGGTGGTGGTGGCAGGAAGACCTAAATTAATTGGGATATGGTGAAAAAAGAGAGAGAGAGAGACAGAGACTAGAGGACACGGCAAACGTTATGCTGGCATAAAAATAAACATAGCATGGAGTGAAAAATACTTTACGACCTATTAATACCTACCAAATATACAAAAAAGTCATGAAAATCGGTTAAGTCGTTTGGGATGAGTTCGACCACAAAGACCGTGACACGATATTTTTATATCTATACTGATATTATAAAGAAGTAAAGTTTATGACGTTGTAGGGAGTAATTTCTGGATCTACAAAACCGATTTTGAAAATTCTTTCACCAGTGTAAAGCTACATTATTCCTGAGTGACATAGGATATATTTGATTGTGAATAATAATAAGTATTATTTAATATTTTTCTGATGCCCAGCGAAGTGGGTGCCCACTACGGTGGTACGGGTCACCTAGTTACGCAGGTATATAGAGAGCACTAACTTTATATGGGTAGATTAGATTAGTTAATATCTATATAGAAAATCTTAGTGATCTGTTTGTTATTTTTTCTCTTGACATTAATTTCTTATATACTACCAACCCTTAATAGGCATTTTTTAAATTACAATATTTATGTGAATTTAATTTTTTTGGACACCACTATCTAGTAAAATGTAGTGTGCATCTACAGTTGTATAATCTCTGTATAAACTAACATTCTTGCAAATAAAGATATTGATTGATTGATTGGCCGTCATGATGCATCGAATTCTTCCAGTTTTGCTATAGGCTTAAGAGAGCCTAAAAACCAACCCAAGACCTTGCAAGCAACTCACATACAGCCTCCCCCATTAAAAAATACTGCAAAAATCATCATTATAGTAAAAACACCAAACACGTGAAACAAAGGCGACTTTGCAACGCCTAGCATTAACCGTGAACGTACTTAAAAACGCTCTCAAGATGTCAAGAGCTGTTATAACAGCGAGAGCCTTGCAAATAATATACGAGGGTACATAGAAAGCGTTTTAATATACCCCCTTTAAATAACATTTAAGGCCTTAAAGCAAATAAGGATATAATAATTGCTAAAAGCTAACATGAATTTTCACTGCAAATATAATGTGAAAATTAGAATTGTTTTTACTCTTTTTAAATAAAATACAATACTAAATATGGTTAACTCGAATTAAAATATCGTTAGAATTACTATGGAGTTTATTAAAACTATACAAACACGTATAACACAGTTAGAAATATAACCGAACACAACAAATCTAAACGTAATGCTGCCGTTAGTATGTGGTAATTGCAACAATATGCACATTAGATCAGAAAACTGATCAAGTGAATAGTTCCCGCCAGGATCGAACCCGCGCCCTTTGAGCGTGGGACGCGTGCGCTAGTAATTATGCTACCACGACTTTTTTGAAGAACATACAATGAAGAAAACACAGAATTAATCAATCTAATTGCATTCTTCATATTTTATAATCCCTTAGGACTGTAAGTATGATTAGATTATTGATTTAAATTTATTGTATTTTCGACCCGTGGCTGAGTAAGTTAGCTTTGAGTGAGTTAGCTTTTTTTATTGTATGAGTGCAGCAGACGGCCTACTTGCTTGATGGAAAGCAGTTATCAACTTCTATGGAAATGTGTAATACCAAAGGTGCTACCCAGATGTTGCTGCTCTCTAATGAATGAAGACTAGAACCTGATCGCTAATGCTGGAACACCACTTTAAGTTTGTTATGGCGGCCTGCTCTAAACCAGGGGTAGTAGCCATTCAGACGGGTAAATACCCTTCCTGGCTGCGGGTTGTTGTGGCACCTCTTACGACAAACCGCTCGGTTAAAGGAATTAGTACTCTTTCTCCGTTCCTAAATGCAATATCTGTGTTTGTCTGCTAATTATACTATGAAAAATATTTTTTCAAACATCAGAGGGATTATTTCCATCGGTATCACATCACGTTTAAATCGTATTGTCAAAGGGTATCTATGGCACCATAAATACTTACCAAAATTCTTCATAGTTTTATGTCTCATGAACAAAGTCGATAAATATATACTTTTTATCATATAAGTACACCAGAATGTGTCTACCTTGGACATAAAATACAGGTCGGCAGACACAACTTCGACGGGGAAGCCAATTGGGCTGGGCAGCATTCGCTAAGCTTCGTTAAGTCTTTTCGTCGACCATCCTGAAGACGAAATTTTCGAGCAGTACGTCCTCCACGTCCTGACCTGCGGGGCCTAGACGTGGGCACTGATGGTAGGACTCGTGCACAATTTCAAGTTGCTCAACGGGCTATGGAGCGAGCTATGTTCTCTTACGGATAGTGTTAGAAATGAGGATATACGTAAGAAAAACAAACTGGCCGACATAGCTAGCAAAATTAGGAAGTTTTAATGGTAGTGGGCTAGTGACATTTGTCGCATAACCGATGCCCGATGGATTGACGACCTGCGCAAGGTCGCCGGTAGGCTCTGGATGGGAAAGTCAGAGGACCGCGATGAGTGGCCCCGACTTGGAGAGGCCTACGTCCAGCAGTGAATAGTTACGGGCTGATGACGACAAGACCATTACAGAAAAGTTACAGCCCATTGCACAAAGAGCGATCCCTTCCAAGCAACATAATTCTTGCCTGTTGACAAATTTCTGAATTATAGCTAAATAATACCAACGGGCAAGTATAAAATCTGTTTATTCAGAGCCATAGTTTATGGAAACTAATGACACTGACTTTCAGTGGCGCGGTCTCAGGGGCGGCGCTCAATTTTAAATCCATTAGCGAAAATAAAATATCGCCGGTTGCCTCGAGCCCGTCCCAGCACGGCCCTGCCAAGGGACGGACTTGGTGCAACTATTTATTTTTTATTGCATGAGTTTAGCAAACAGGCCCACAGGTCCACCTGATGCTTTAGCCAGCTCACATCCCTTAGCTACTCATATCCATGATGACCCTCGATAATCTTGCACTGCATTTTTTTGGGGCCCATGTTGGTAGCGACGAGTCACCGTCTGCCCATTTTATCCATGTTCCACGTACATTGCGACGGTCAGACGCAATAGTCCCCATAGACCCAGATCCCTAGTTCCAATAACAGTTCATCCCAATACCCCAGTACCTTTGTTTTCATTTCGTTCAACAGTCCTACACTGACCGGGGCCTGTCTTTGAGTGTATTTTTACACATACAGGGATAATCAGTCAGTCAGTGTCATCCCATATTTGCATAACATTTTTCAAGGGACTGTTTATTGATTAATTGGTTCGCGTTTGACCACGATCACTCCTGATGTCGGACAACGATGCAGGCGAAGATGGAGCCCGCTTACCTAGATAGTACCTATTCACACGAAACTTGAGATACCCGGATTACTTTTCGGGAAACACGGACTCTGGTAGTGCATTCCATAACTTAGCCTTTCGTAGAAGGAACGTGGAGCACTGTGAAACGATGGCGTAGACCAAAACTCCTTGTTCAACTCCTAGTTCAACTGCACACCTGGGCCTTTCCACGGCCCACATAATCCCTCCAAAGGTCCACGCCATTTTTACGGTCTGTCGTCTCCAGCCATATACAATAATAAAATAAATCACCCTGGAGATAATCTGTTGTCCCCCACAATCCTTCCTGATTCCGTCTCTGCCCTTCTGGGCCCTCCTCTGTTATAATCTGGGCGCGCGGCGCGATTAACGTTTTACTCAAAGCTCGGCAGTAAACTTAACATTCCAGATAAGGATTACTGCAACACGAACAGTGAATTGCCAAGTGCCTACCCTTGTAGACACAAAGGCCAATCAGCGAATTTTATTGACGAGACGTGACGAATGTGAGAAAAATCACAAAGCAGTTTCATTGACATACACTTTCCGTCTCGTTTGCACTTAGAGCTACGTCTTGATTACAGGCCATAGGACTAACAAACACAAGGGTTCAAAGCCTAGAGCATTGACGCCGGGTATCGGTTTTTTATAGGATTCATTTCGGAGTGTGCGGCTGAACTGTGAGGACCCGATTCCCCCTACACCATTCCATCGTCGGACTACAAGGCGCTCTGGACTACGCCATCGTTTACGGTGGAAACGCTGCCAGTGCGTACTAAATGTTTCGCCTCCACGTTCCTTATACCAGAGTCCGTATTTCCCGAAAAGTACAATCCGGGTATCTTCAAGTCCCCTATGAATAAGTACTATCTAGTAAAGCGTGCTCCATCTTCGACCGCATCATCGTCCGGCATTGGACGTGATCGTGGTC
The DNA here is from genome assembly GCA_012273795.1 of Dendrolimus punctatus. Taxonomy (NCBI): domain Eukaryota; kingdom Metazoa; phylum Arthropoda; class Insecta; order Lepidoptera; family Lasiocampidae; genus Dendrolimus; species Dendrolimus punctatus. The sequence continues at coordinate 1,056,115 of CM022536.1, forward strand.
AAACGCAAACCCATTTAATATAAAAAACACACTCTGCTGAGTATGGGGGCTAAAATACTAGTTTTTAATAGTCATGTTCATACGATGATTATAAGCTGAGCGGTTCTAAAAAGCCATATTTAAAGTTTCATACAAATACTGACGAGCTAACTTTATAACAGTATCATAATAATTAATATCAAAAATAGCTGTGACCTCGACTTCGACCGCGTGGAATTTCTGTTCGCGGTATCCAAAAAAGTAGTCTAAACTCAAGTCTAAACTCAAAGTCTAAACACTCCTTACGACATCTGACAGTGAATGTCCTGTCAAAATCGGTCAAGCCGTTTCAGAGATTAGCCGAAACATCCAGACAAACGTCAAAACGGGAATAGCTGTAAAGTATGAAAATATACACGATGTGATGGAGAAAAAGCTACTAAATGACTTTATGAAATATTGCATTAATACTGTAATAATACGTAATAAAGATGTATAACATACTAATTGTATATATATATTGATAATACGAGTATACATCACAATAGAGTAGCATTACGTGTAATAGAAGAATAAGACTTATTGGATCGTGCAGTTCTGGTTGTGTCCAGTTATATTTATACCTGTGTTATAAGAGTTTATATAGTTCTAATAAATTATATAGTAATTTCAACGGCATTTTAATTCGAGTCCTGTAGCTCGTAACAATATTATAGCCAACCCAGTGACAATCATTTATCACCAGATTCCATCATCATATAATCCTCTCTCATCATCATCAACATTTGTGCAGGTGGTGCGCCGTTGCCCGTACAAGAAATATAACCTAATAATAAATGATATCACCATCTGTAAAGGAATAAATCGGTCAGCAGTAAAAAGTCGTGTCATTGATTATAGAGTCTGTGCACACAAAAAAACGAAAAAGATAGATGCGAAACATCATCGCCGTGAAGCGATAAGATACCGTCCACCGATTGGGCCAGGACGCGTCACGAATTCAAATGAGGCTGGACCGGGGTAAAATGACGACGCGGCCTCACGCAGACGACGGACATTTTTTATTATTAAAAAGTATCCAACAATACATCCATAAATTTAAGGCCTAGCGATATATAACAATAAATCTAAAACAAAACTGGATACTTATAATCTAGAAAAAGAACAGAAAGAAATAGTACACTACACTAAAAATAATTATTCAATCTAACTAATACTGTGAAAACTAAACACAACTAAATGATTAAGGCTGATGTGCACCGACTTTTAACCAATGGTTAAAATAAAATAATCGCCAAAAATGTATGGAAAACAGTGATTTCTTTTTGTTAAATTTCGGTGCCCACCAGCCTAAGTCTAAATACAAACATTACATTCCTTCTGAATCTTATTAATACGTTTACTAACTACTGATGTTTTACGGACGGCTTCCGTGGCTGAGCGGGCTAAGCCTTTGCCGGCCTACCTTACTGCAATGCAGAAGCTCCAGGTTCGATTCCTGGTATGGTAAATTTCGGAAATGTCTTTTCTCCGTTATCTACCATAGTCTGGGTGTTTGGGATCGGTCCCAGAGTGGTCCGTTGTATATAACCCATAACACAAGCGTAACTTGCTTAATTTGGGGATATGCAATGTGTGTGTTTGTCTGCCGATTATTATTATTATAAATATTTGTTTCGAAGAATTAAAAAATACTCAGGGATATATTAATAATCTTCATTGACAGCGAAACTTCGTTATTTATTTATTTCTTATGGAACATCAACAGGAGATACATCATATACATTCGTCCAAAATCTAAACAATATACTCCCTATTTATATAAGTATATAGGTTTCACCGCATTCATTATGTCATCTTATCTTATACTAATATATAAAGCTGAAGACTTTGTTTGTACGCGCTGTACAACATAACGAATTTAATCGTAAAAATGTATGTATAAATTATTTCTACATTCTTGTAGTGTCGCTTTAACCGATGTGCCAAACATGCCAAGCCGCCTTGGACAAGCGTGGCGGGTATACTGTCCGTTCCCTTGTAGTGGGAGGCCCTAGCCCAGCAGTGGGACATTTATGGGAATGAATGAATGAATGAATGAATGAATGAATAACTTTATTGCACATAAAATTATAGTACAATGGGCGGTCTTGTCGCCAAAGGCGATGTCCTCCAGACTACCCTATACAATTGAAATCCGACTACATTATTTAATGAATTTTATAATAATTATTAAATGGAAGATTACATTGTGTTTACATTCGTATCGTCATAGTTGTATAGTTAAATTTATCATTATTATCTTCATTTATTTATTACCATTGCAGCAGTAAATTATTTATTTTTATATATGTCACTCATCTACGTTACTACATTTAATTTAAATGTACTCTAATCGTTATTGTAATAAAAATTCTTCAATAGAATAAAATGTCATGTTCACCAAGTAGTCAAATAACTTAATCCTATAAATTTTAAATGAATTACATTTTCTAATGTCAAGGGGTAACTTATTATATATTTTTATTGACATTGCAAATATGCTCCGCGAAAATAAAGTCGTGTTAAATTTTTTATTAAATTTTAAAGTGTCGCATCGGCGTGTGCTTCGAATATTTTCGTAGTGCTCAGGGTGTCTCCTTACATAGACTGCTATTTCAAAAATGTATAAACACGGTAAGGTTAATAATTTGAGGCTTTTAAAGAATGGTCTACAACTATCTCGCTGTTTTATCCCACACATGGCTCGTATACATCTTTTTTGCGCAATAAACAGCCGTTCTATGTTGGTCGCGTTTCCCCAAAAAATAATACCATACCTCAAACGAGAAACAACATGAGCATGATAAGACACTAAAGCAGTTTTCTGATGAGCTGGGCTGTTAATATATAATGTCAAACGGTAAACCAAGGGAACAGGTTGATTTTGAACAATATGTCCTATTTTCCTTACACTTATCATCAAATTGCGCCGGTCATTTGACCGAACCTCATTTGAACGGATTTGACCCTGGAGACCTACTTGAAAAATTCACAATGTATAGTAATTTAATGCAAAATATTTCACTGGACCCAATTCGACAATTATCAAAGGACCTGTTTATTCTTAACTCGGTTGTTATATTGTCGGCACAAAAAGTCCTCCGTATGCAGCACACCTTAACAGTCGAAAATATTGGCAAGATACGAGTTCTGAAATAGGTCACCTGTTTATTGGGAATGACAAGTTGTTAACTAAATTATCGAGGCTGATAAAATGTTGAGCACTTTTCATATTTATTTTCGAAAATCTTTATTGGCTGGTTGTTATTTTTATAGAGATAACTGATGTTATATGGAAATGGTATAATTTTATTCTCATGTTTTTTTTTTATTGCACGAGTTCAGCAGACAGGCAGATGGGCCACTTGATGGAAAACGGTTACCATCGGCTATGGACTTGCAACATCAAAGATGCTACAAATACGCTGCCACTCTCTTAAGGGAGACTCGAATCTGGTCACTAATACCGGAACACAGCTCAAGGTTGTCACAACTCAAGCCATCCAAATACCCTTCCACCTGGCTGTAGGTTGTTTTGTCGCCGTTTACAACACGTCGCCACCACTGGAAATTGTATTAATTCTTTCTCCGTTCCTGCACGGGTAAAAAACTGCAGCTTATATTAAAAATACAGCGAAATTAACCTGAAATTATACTTCAATATAACATTAAGAGGATTAATATTAGGACAGGAGGGGAGCGTACCAGGGGTGGTGAGGGGCAGGGTGGATGCTTAAGAAATTTACCGTTGCCAACGTAGCGCTTTCAGCGCTAGATTTAACGCTTTTTCATATCTATCAACACCAAAAATATATAAATATAAGCTATTCACAGAAGTAACATGTCGCACGTTGAATTTAAAAGTAAGTCAAAATTTGAAAGTTTTGAGTTTTTTTTGATAAAACGCATGTTTATAACATAAAACATTCTAGAAATCGACAGCAGTGTATTTAGAATGAAAGTGAACGAAATTCGAAGCTTTGCACTGAAAATCAGCGTTGTGCCGGATATAATTCCGGCACAGAAATACGCTGAGTGCAAACCTTGTTTGCTGAAAATGCGGCGTTCAAATTTTCAAATTATGCTCTATGTATAAGGGAGGTAATTCAATCGCTATTTTTTCAAATAAAATGTTTCTTTCTTTCTTTGTATAAAATTAGGCAACATATTATAAAGTCATATCACCATAGATGCACGAGCGTTCTTACTTATGTTTATTTCACATTCAAATACCCAACACACAGTTATGTTTAAATGACACACACGCTCATAGACACATATTATTATATATTTAACCATGGAACTAACTTTCGAATTATTATAAGTAGTTTAATTAATACTTTACAAGAGGGAAAGACCAGGAGTTCCATAGTACGGTTTTTTTGAGTTTGGACCTTGTCTCCCGCTACTTTGCATTGTAATTTTGTAACTTTAAATTTAAGTCATACAGTTATTTACATCATTTTTACAATTTCGAAAAAAATCTTGTTGCTTTACTTTAGTATTTAAGGAAGATGTTAAATAAACATTTTACTATTTATTATGACTTTAAAAGTACAAGTAAAAGGAGTCAAATAGCTCGTATATGTAATTATTTGAAGAGTAATTATAATTATTTATATCCTGGTATTTTGAAAGTTAGATGATAAATGTTATCTTAATACCTGTTCTTTTAAATGAAAAATGTTAGAATGAAATTCAACAAAAAATATAATTAAATAATGAAAATATAATTAAATAATGAAAATATAATTAAATAATGAAAATACAATTCAATAATTAATTTTAATAATGAAATTTTAATTAATCAATAAACACGCGTTTATTTATACTTCCAAATTTTGACTTATGTTTTTTCATTAAAACTGCCATGTGTTGGAATATATAATAAGAAGATAAGTATTTATAAGAATGTAATTTAAATATTATTTCTACTGTATTTCTAGCGCTTTTTAAGGGTTGACTCAGCGCGTTCTCTCTAACGAGTGCTGGCAATACTGAAGAAATTCACAGCAGTCGTAATTTATCTTAGTAATGGGCCAGAGACGGGTTCCCGCCCTTTTTGGATTCCCTTAACAAAATCAAGGCCGTTTGAATTAACTGAATTTAAAGCCGGCCTGTATTCTTAGGAACGGAACGTTAATTTCTTAAGGAAAACACCAGTGATTTAGTGCTAAGCGATTTCATTGTGTACATTTTGCTGAAAGGTGGGATTTTTGGATTGAAAACTTTTGATATTTAAGTTTTTAGTAATTGGAAATCGACGTGAAACGATTTTCCCATTTCCCCCAACAGATAATAAATTGAACAACGAGGTCTATTTAAAATTTCAATGTGGCCCGCGAAAGGACTACAATATAAATACTCCATGTCTATTCTTGGTATTGAAACTATATACATACCAAATTTCAGCAAAATCAGTAAAATGGTTATCAAGTAACAGGCAGACAGAATTACTTTTGTATACATATATTAGGATATACCCGCAACTTTGTCCACGCTTGACATGAAATTCCCGCGGGATTCTCGGGATAAAAAATCACACAATTTTATTACATATAATTTGCTGTCGACCACTGAAAACACCGCATTATAGTTCGTTCTTTTTTTCAATATGGCATTTTTAAATCATTCCCAGAAAAAAATCCCGGGAATTTACAGTCTAAAAATTTGCTGTTGATCAGCGAAAACCGCATCGAAATCAGCCCAATAGTTTTTATGTGAATCCCCAACAAACAGACAATAAATTTATATGCATTGAATTCTCCATAGTTTATATAGTCTATTCCAGTTGTTTTTTTTTTACTGAATAGCATGAATGTAAAGACACGGCATGTTTAGAATTTTATAATATTATAGATAATATTAGATATTAATTAATACGAGGCATTTTCGTAGAAACTTAATAAATTACATTTACCAAAAAACATTAGGTAAACATATCCCTGAGCCCTCCAAGTTTTAAAACTTTTTTCTTTCTGGCAATTATCCGAAGTGTTTCTCTCTCTCTCTCTCTCTCTTTCTCTCTCTATCGTTAAAACACCGGCACAAGATATCAGAATCAAATCACGAGAACATCAAAAGTGCGTCTGTGAAAAAACTTGTACCTCACAACAAATCCCAGTATTACCATGAGAACGGTATGAGAATTAATTTCAAACAACAAACCTAATTAAGCCAAGTAGCTTGTAAAAGTTATACCTAAATCATATTGATACAAGGCAAGGCTTTGGCGTAAGCCCCCCACGAGACCCTGGCGGCGGTGCAAGTCATGAGAGGTTTGAAATATTTGATAAACTGCATACAATGTTTAAATTCTAACATTATCTATCTTGTTTTGCTATGTTTGCTTGCAGGCAAACTTGCAAACGGACCAGGTGGTAGGTAGCTGCCATCGCCCATGAACATCTGCAAAACTAAGGGACCGGATGCGTTGCCTACTTCGTTGAGACTTTAAGTACCTGTTGACGCCCTTTTTAAAGAGCCCCATTGTACAATTGAACGTGCAGCGTTTTGCTGACGCTGCGGCCGTCTTTAGGCTACTTTAACATAATAACACAATTATAAATAACGCTCACAAATATATTGTGATCGAGTCGCTACGGAGTCGCTACTGAGTCACTACTGAGTCGCTATCAAGTCGTTATTGAGCTGCAACCAGGGATCAGCATCCAAGTCAAACCACTACGAGAATAAATCCCTGAAAGCGTCAAGGTGTATTTTCTTCACCCTACTACAAGAAAGCACCAGCACTCCCCCAACAACTGCCAGCATCCACCACTACAAGCAAGAACAAGTGTACAAACTGGACACCCATATTGTAGCGCTCTGGGAAAACCGCGGGAGGGAGTTCATTCCATAACTTGGACACATATACCATGAGAGAGTCCGCCACGTACCCTGGAGGATTTTTTAAATATAAATCATACATTTTTAACATAAATATATCCATAAATACCCGTTAGATATAGTTTACTGATAAATGGTGATTTTATATTATAACAGATAGGCAGATGACCCTCCTGATCGCCTATGGACATTTATAACACCAAAGGTGCTTCCAATGCGCTGCCGCTTCCAAAAGGGAGACTGATGCCAGAACACAACACAGAGTTTTCATAGCTTTGGATCCCGTTAACTCCCCCCCCCTGTTGGTGAAGAGGGCACCCTGTCCCGGTGGTGCCCTAAGTGAGACCTATGGTTCAGTTCTTGTATTATACTATAAAAGCGCGTAGAAGAGGGGCATAAGTTAGATTTAGTGGGTAGTCTGATAATCTGACGGCCGACCACCCTCGTTCCTCCGATTGGAGGCCACGGTGGGATCCGGCTGATCAGAAGTCCCACACATCTCTCGATGTAAAGCTTTCCCCCCAGGCCCGAGGATGGTGTCCCAAGAGAAGACATTCCCCCTGCATCATAAAAAAAGGGTTGTCACAGCGGCATACCCTAGACTAGGGGTGGTAATCATCCAGACGGGCTGTGGTTATGTTGTCTCTTACGATAGGCTTTCTCCGTTCCTGCAGGGATAAGAACCCTATCCTATCCCGCGCAGTACAAGAGATTGTACCACCAGCCCAAGGATGTCTCTTCATTTTACACCAAAAATAAAATCTTTATCCGGGGATTAGACGACGTCGGTTGCGGGCCGGGCCCCGCTATAATTTATATCACTAATGGTTTTAAAGCCGACATCTGCCCTTTAAGGAAGCCATGAATGAGCAAGCCGCACACTTTATTCCTGGCCCAAATAAAAATGCATTCTCTTTACCCGCTTTACCTCTTTTAGAGTGAATAAATTCTGTAACATAAGTGATTCTACGTGAAAAGGATATCTTCGGAAGGCTAAAAGACTTTTTCATTCTTAAAGCCAGTATTACAGATTCACCGACTGTGTCACCGACAGCCCCCTGTGCAGAGCATGTCTGGAGGCAGAAGAAACAGCCGCCCATGTCCTGCTTGACTGCGGAGGGGTGGCACAATACAGGGCGAAGTATCTGGACGCCTCAGGTGGCCTCCGCGAAGTCTTCAGCAACGTCAAGAAGCTGGTCGACTTCCTGGAGGAGCTGGGCTGGATGGAGTAAACCCTCATCCACCCTCGCACGCAAAATAGGCGCTTTGTCGTCGAGTTGCGGAAACCGCCCGTTTGCAGAAGAAGATATTTTCAATTTTATAATTATTTTTCAAATGTAAGAGTGCGAGGTTAAAAGTGTGCATGCGTTTTTAATTGATTGCTAACACTTGTATATGCAAATTGAAAGGCATACCAAGTCAGGTGACCGATGTAAATTTTTTGATTTTGGATACATTTTTAGAATAAAACGAATCTAAAATTACTTTAAATTATTTTTGTACCTATTTATTATTTATTTTATTGTATACCCAAATTCTTACCTGCGTAGTTTTAACCACATAATGGGTTAAAAGTACAAATTGCTACTAAATCACTATTCATTTGAACATGTTTTCTGAAAAATCCGGCGGAACAATATGCAAATTTGCTTTAATTATAACATTGAAGCTATTTTCAAGACAGAAAGAGTGTGTTATCCAAATGCGTACTCTTGACTCGAACGACTATGACATTACATCATAGGAATATATGACAGTGGATGCCACTTTACGACTCTTCGGTAGAATACAATATCTATACATAAATAAAATTGTAGACGTCGAATTTGTCGGATGTAAGAAGTGAAATAGAACTAATTTAGATTTTTTTCAAATTTTTTGTTTCTCTGTTTGTCTGTCTGTTTGTACCGGCTGATCTCCGAAACGATTGGACCGATTTGAATGAAATTTTGTATGGTGGTAGCTTATATCCCTGGTCAACATATAACTTTCGATCCCGAAAAATTAAAGAGTTCCCGTGGGATAGTTAAAAAACCGCACCACGCGGATGAAGTCGCGGGCAGAAACTAGTCTCATATAAATGACTTGAAATTTTTACCATCCGCATAAAAAGTTAATTTTTATTTTTTTACTATACTTCTTAACTATAAACCTATCTCCAAAATGTTGAGCGCTCATTGCCCTAGAAAATGGGTCAAACCTAAAAATTCTATTAAAACGTAGAACAGCTGACTCGTTGTTTCCCTAATCCAGTGCATTACCGCAACTGGCCCGGTACACTTAAGTTTACCCGGGGAAGATAAAGGGTCTCAACTGGCAACACTCCCAGTAGATGGGGAGTATTATCGCGAAGATTAGCCGCTTATCGCATTTGGCCGGTTGTTTGTTATGGCTAAAGATTAGGGAGGGGAGGAAAGTATGCATAAAACGCCTATCGTCCCAAGGGGCTTCTATATGAAAGAGTACGAAATAGTAAAAATCAAGGGGCTACCTAAGCAAAGTTTGCTATTTTTCTAGCGCATCACCATATTTTTTAAACATAAAAAATTCAGCAATATAATTACGACAAATCAGTATTTCGAAGCTCAAAGGGCGTGGATTCGAATCCTGGCTGGAACATAAGCACAACTTAGGCAGTTTTCTGACCTAATGTGCATATTGGTATATCTATCGGTGTTCGCCAGGGCTCTATTCTAGGTCCTTTCTTATTTTTCTAATATATTAGTGATATGCCATATTTGATTAAAGATATATGTGAGGTAGTGTTGTTTGCTGATAACACGTCACTTATATTTAAAGCTGACAGAAATAAACAGAACTTTGACGACGTAAACAATGCCCTGACTCAAAAAACTAAGTGGTTTACCATAAATAATTGATAACTAAATCCAAACAAAACTAAATGTATTATACTCAATATAAAAGAATACGATGTGAATATAACTCTTAACGACACTAAATTTATCCTGGTAGATTGAACTGTATTCTTAGGCATTAACCTAGAACAGAAGCTCCAGTGGGACGCTTACATATCTAGTCTCTCAGATAAACCTAGCTCTGCTGCATATGCAGTCAGAAGAGTTGGCATTTCATTGACAAAGCGACTGCTAGACTATTTTAAATTAGTTATTTTCATAGTATATATGTCCTATGGTATTTTACTTTAAGGCAATGCTGCTGATAAACTTAGAGATTGGGTCAATTTACAACTCGACCCTCGGGAGTCTCTTAAAGAACGCTTTAAGGAAATCGGTATTAAGGCGGTCGCCTGCCAATATATTTTTAATAGTATAATTTATATTCGCAATAATTTGGGTGCCTATAAATAATATCAGTATATTCACAATTTCAACAACAGGCATAGTAATTGACTGATATTGCCATCATTTAGATTGCCAAAAGTTCTCGTATTTTTCTCATTCTTGGGGGTTGGTTTGCGCTTCTTCAATAGATTTCGAATGAAATGTTGGATCTGCCTTTTACTAAATTTACAAAAGCATTTATTCCTACTCGTGTTCATATGTGGTCGAAATTCAATAGTTTGAACATTAAAGGTTTTGTTGTCAAAGACTATACTTCTATAATCAGAGATTTCGCCAAGGCTACAGTGTTAATTTGACTTTAACAATAAACAAAAGAGTATATATGCATGTGCGTGTCAAATACATGGTAGTGTGTGAAATGCTTCTTTGTTGTACTTTCTAAATCTATATAAACTCAAGTGTGCTAAATTTCATAGTCCTCGAAAAGGGGTTCAAAGTTTTTGCTTCAAGTATTAATATAATGATTGGTTTTAAATTCATAAAGCCTGAAACGCAATACGAATTTACTAATCTACCGATAGCTGTTGAGCTATGTCGTTCCAGAAGGGAAGTATGGCTATGAAATTTGCTATTTAAACAGACTTATATAACCTCTAATTTAAAAAAAAATTAAATTTTAGGTTATTGTCCAGAACTTATATAGGAAAGAAGACTATCATTTTAATTTTGTATATTTGTAATTTATGGTAAATTATTGTTTTGTTTAATAGTACTTTTATTTAACAAAATTTTTGTTTAACAGTGGAAAGTTCTTTTTTTATTGTTAAACATTTATTCTAAAATATGTACCGTCGTGGTTTTACCACACCTATAAATTTTAAACCAAAAAGATCCCTTTTTTTAGGAAGCAGACAGTATACTTTTATCTAATGCAGCTTGGTAGGTTTGACACATCGGTTATTTCAATATAAAGATTATGAAATCTTTATATTGAAATAACCGATGTGTCAAACCTACCAGAGAAGAAGAAGAAAAACATTGTCATGAGACAATGTTTTTCTTTACCGTCAGCAAGTGATAATTGTAAAAATATGCACATTAGGTCAGCATGCCTAAGAAGGGTGTGCATTTTCATTTTTTCCGTAATTCGAACCGGCATCATTGGATTATGTAATGCAAATACGTCGTCTACTAAACTATCACAACTATTAAATGTTTCTATTTAATGTATTTATTTTAAAATGTTTTACTTATCTAATACCGATGCCATTCAACGAGAAAATTTGATCAGCGTTTTGGGAAAGTCCTCAACTGACAGTGATTTGGATGTTATATACTGTTTCCAAGTTTCATTATTAGATTTTTCATATCTATATATATAGCCATATACTGTACTAGTTTATCTTTCATAATGATGTTTGATTGTCTAATAATTTTTAATTAAATTTTATTTGTACTAAATATTAAATTTGTGTTGGTACGGACTTATTATTTGCGCCCGTCAATTTCATGGCCCGATCTAACCCGAACGTTAGTCCATTGTTAGAGTGCACTAGAACGCGCGGCGTCGTTATTTCAAGTGGGACTACAATAATACAAGTTCGATTCCGCTCATTGCTTGAATAGATAGAGGTGCATCTTATAGGATAATTCTACTACCTAACTAATTTATCTACTGTGGTATAATAATTTTGACATAAAGGGTAAACTGCACCATTGTTGCCACTCCAGTATATTGGCACCCTACTATTTTATTCATAACTATTTTTTTTATTGCTGTAGTTAAGCAGACAGGCAGACGGCCCACTTAATGGGAAGCGGTTACCATCGCCTATGGACATTTGCAACAGCAAAGGTGCTACAAATGCGAAAGCGAAGAAAGCCTGTATTTCTGACCAACAGTCAAAAAAGGAAACAGGGAAGTGGCAAAAGCGGAGCGTTTTGTTTTTAATAATCAATACCAGCAGGAGCGGAGTATTGGCAAAAGAGGAGCGTTTTATTTTTATTTTATTAGCGGAGTAGTGACAATTTACAACGAAAACTTATCGCTGCCATTACTGGACCGCTTCCGGCGCTCCTCTAATTCTTCAAAAGAATATCGACTTTATTAATTCCATTAGTATATGATAACTAAGAAATACAGTGTAAACTCCATGTAACGTCACTCGATTTAACGACAATCTCCCTTAAGCGTCGAAATCACTTGGCTTTGATTAGTTTAGCTTGTCTTTCATGTTGGGAGGCTAAGAAGACTTGATTAATATATACGAGATGTTTTCGTTGTTGCAAGATATATTTCGAAATGTAACTACATCAGTGGCAGAAACAACTTAAAAGTCAGCCACTCATTCCAATATTAAATTCAAATTTAACACATACAAAAAGTTTGTATATCCATCATTCCATACACTCTATACACGCACTTTCAATAACGACAAAAATTAAGTAATAAAAAGTACCTTTTAAGTTACCAAAATTATTTTAACACTTTATTATTCTAGCCCGTAATTAACTCGACTGTCGGCATCATGCATACCGAAGTTTGTGAGAAATTCCGAAATACAGTAATTTCCAAGTACTTCCCTTATCAACAAAATGCCTCAATATCTCAAGATATGAATAAAATAAGTATAAAAATACAACAATATTACTGGTGCAGCAAAAGACGTCCGACTTCTCTCCATTTAACGAGAACACTCTAAAACGCCCTAAAATCTACAGTGCCTTCTGTGTCGTTATATAGAGTTTACATTGTAGTTATCATTATTAAATCCATCTCGCTTATCTTCCCTCAATCGTTCAAAACAAATTCGTAAACCGCCACGGCCGGTTATACTCGACGACTTTAATTAATACCAGCGATGGCAATTTAAAGAGGTAGCCGGCTAACGTGGCGTTTTTGCCACCTCTCATAATACACGGTGCTAAAAGGATAATATCCGCAAAAAGTCCTGGCACAGTCCCGTGGCACACCCACCCAGCGTAACTGTATAAACGGGCGATAGGAAAAACGTGCAAAATTTAAACTAAGGGCACACTAAGAGAAGTATCAGTTAAAGATTTTAAGGAGGACTATTGCAAGTTATTCACGGTTTTTAATGTTACGAGGTGAAGAATTGGGATTGTTCACTTTTTTTCAATCTAGCTATTTGAAAAACCATTTCGAGGAATAGTGTCCCTAATCATTTCTGTCTAGTTAAAATTCCAAAAAAACGTACGATCTTCTTGTATTTTGTAAGAAATGCGTTTGACCTTTATTTGACCTTACTAAATCCAATCAGGTGGGCCGTCTGCCTGTTTGCCTGCTTCAGGTGTAAACAAAAATTCTAGCTGTAGATTATTTGATTTAAGTTCTGTAACATGGATTTTCCCTAAAGACCACTTTAAAAAGTTTAACGATAACTATAGAAAATAATAATGGTTGAATACGAAAAATTATAAGCCTAGCGACAAAAAACACTAAAATGATCACGATACGTAATGAGTAATGACAGTGACATTTAAATAGTAGCACAGATTACTATGATTATATATAGATAAAACTTACTTTTATTATTTTTGTTTTCTAGGCAAAGAAATCAATGTAAACTTGTCCCTTATGACGTCATCGGAGAAATAATTTTAAAATCGAATTATAAAAAAACTAACGCTTAAAATACAAAAATATTCAAATTAGTATCTTAAAATACCCTATTTTACGTAATAAAAATATAAAATCAGAGGGTATTTTTTGTGAACAATCCCCATTCTCTGAAGCTTCACTTTTACTGCGTGTGAACTGCACACACACACAACTTTTTTATAATCGGCAGATAAACATATCCCGAAATTAAGCAAGGTACGCTTGTGTTATGGGTGAATACAACGGACTACTCTTACACCCAGACCATAGTAAATAACGGAGAAAACTCGTTTCTGCAATTTACTATGCAAGTAATCGAACTCTGAACCTGCAGTGAGATAGACCGTCAAAGGCTCAGCCCATTGTACCACAGAAACTCTCAAAAGATATTACACAGACACGATGTATCACCAATTGCAACGATCCTGACGAACAACTTTGCTAAATCTAATTTCATTGATCCCTTCATACATGCACAATTATTTCAAGTGCTTTTACCTCACTTTTTTTATTACATATATTTTTTTGTATAATATAAAAAAAACTATAGGGGTTTCGAACTTATGCAATTAATTTTAAAAAAGTGGGATAACACCAAGAGGGCTAATTTGGAACAGCAAAGTGCAACTTTTAAATTTTTTCAATATAATATTGAATGATATGTTTATATTAATAATTGTGGTTGCTTCATATAAATAAACAGATAGAAATATTATGTCTAATATTAGCTAAAAGCAAGCTGTTCTACGTGCAGAAATGGAAAATGAACATTAATTCCTGCGGCTGGGCGGTCTGTCGTAAGAGTCTACGAAACAAACCACAGCCAGGTGGTAGGACATCAGCCCGCCTGGATGGCTACGCCGCCATAACGATCTTGAGTTGTGTTTCAATTTCCCCTTCAAGGCCGGCAGCACATTGGCAGCACCTCTAGTATTTCTATTCTTAATAGACGACGGTAATCGTTTTCCACCGTTAACGTCAGCCTGTAGCTGTGCTTCAGCAAAAAATCAAAATAAAGAATTCTTAATGTAAGGTTAAGGTTTTGTAAGTATTTAAAATTTATTTAATTTTTATGTAGGAACATTTTCTATGTTGTCGTTGCAATAATTAGTCTGAAAGAGAACAATTTTTTTAGGCTAGGAGCATTGACATATATTTTGGTACTGCTGCTATTAATTTCGAACTAACAAACTTAAATAAAACCGATTTGTCATTATTCATTATCAAAGAGCAATCAGTGTGATATCTCTCATTGCACCTCGGCACTAAGACGCGGCAGTGTGTGCCCTAATTACCGGCCATTTATTAGGGGCGGTCGCGGCGATTTTTACGTTTTTTCGCCGCCGAGTTCCGTCGTCCACCTGCGCTTTATATTTTAAAAGAAAAACTCCGTTTTACTCCGCACTTTGTGTTAAGTTGGAGCTTAAAAATGGCCTGGACCATTAAGTTTAAATTTTATTACTATATTCAAAAGACTTATTACTTAGTTGTAACTGGCTAAAAAGTAACGAGCACTTTAAAAATTACTGTTACAACCAAAACAAATTTACACCTGTAGACATTTCAATACCTTTTCGACATGTGTACTTCTTTTATTTACTTTGTATTTAAACTGTGTGATTAGAAAAACAGCCCATTGTGTATTGTAATCATTTATGGTAATAATTAGCCAGGTGTGATTCTAAGAAATTGAGTCCACGTGGCCGAGAAGACATATTGTATTTGTACAGTATAAAGCAATACCCCAAATTAGCGATGAGGAACTCGAGCGATAACCACAAGCGGAGCAAGACTTGTGTACATTCTGTTGACTATTTAATGACGGACTTTGCGCGTGTTATTGATGTAGTGTGTGTAAGTTACTTTGGTTGTAGTGTTGTAGGTTATAACAATGTATTTTGTATTAGGTAGTAAGTTCAGTTAATAAACGATCGTCGACGAGAACACTTGTTTCCTTTCAATAGCCCACACATCACATGGCGACCCTGCCAGTGGTGCGTCGCGGGCGCGCCGCTTGTAAAGTAATACCTAGCTAATTGCGCCGAGCTATAAATAAGTGCATAAGAACTTTGGACAAACTTTTATAAATTCATGTGTCCCGCACAAACATATTTTTGTCATTACCTATACGCATCGTCTGTACCTGTTTATAAGGAGTTTAAGAAGAAAAACAAAGAAAATCTATTATACTAAGAATATGGGAGGACAAAATACGAAACAGGAAAAGGAAGAAATAGTCATAGCGCAGAATGCTGCTGGAGGAGAAGGAAATTCGGCAGTGGTTCAAGAGCTTCAGAGTCACATGTCCATGATTAAAATTTTCGTAGGAATTGTTTGCGTAATTATCATCCTCGTCGCCAGCGTGCTTGCCTACAAGCAATACCGGAAATGTCACCAAAAATGGATCCAGAGAGAAGTGAGAGCTGAACTCGTAGGGGGTCTTCGACGTCGCATGTCGTGGTGTAGAAAGTTGGAGCCAGTAGATGAAGAAAGTGGAAAGTGATTACAGTGAGTGGACAATTTAAATGGGTGAGCGATTACAGTTTATTCTAAACGACCTACAAAGTATTTGTTCGAATTTAAGAAAATTAGGATTAGAAAGGAGAGAAAAATATAAGGACAGTGTTGAAAGTAAGATAGAAAACGCTAAAATATTGTTTAAGGAGTATTTGTATTTAGTAAAAAGTTTAGACATACAGTATGTACAGGAAAATGCTTATTTTTTAGAATTGTTAAGTAAAGATATCGATTTCACTTTTAAGAAAATTTTAGGTTACGAAATAAAATCAGATATTGAAGTAGAGTTAAATATTGAAAGTGTAACCATGGACAAGTTCGATATTAAAACGGCGGCAGCCTTGATCCCCATGATGAACGGTACGGAGGAAATTACTGAAAAAATGATAGATGCTATACAAATGTATGACTCATGCTTAAAAGAGCAAAGTTGCAAAGTTTTGTTAATCTCTTTTGTTTTAAAAACGCGTATCAATAAGACTGCTAAACTTAAATTAAAACAAAATTATGCAACTGTTACGGAATTGATAACTGACATACAAAAATATTTGCTAACTAAACAATCGGCAAGTTCTCTTTTAACGCAAATTAATAATATAACTCAAAAAGAAATGACCATAAAAGATTATGCAAATAAATTGGAAACTATGTTCGTTGACCTTACAATTTCGCAAGCCAATTCAAAACCAGAGGCGTACGAAATTTTGAGGCCAATTAATGAGAAGTTGGCCGTAAAAAAATTTGCAGACGGTCTCCGTAATAGGAGATTGAGCACGATCATATCAGCGCGAGACTACAGCGACTTCAAGGACGCGGTAAGAGCAGCTGAGGATGAGGAATCAACACAGCCACCGCAAGGCACCGTGTTAAACTATCGGGGTAAGAGAAATTATTTTCCGTCAAATATATACAGACAAAGTTACTCCCAAGGATACGGCTACAGATCCCAGCGCACCGCAGGTCATCGTGGTTATGGTAATTTTTACAGACACCCTGGAGCACCAATGTTCCAGCAACAGGCAAATAGATATATACGGCCGTCACGTCCCTATTATCAATCTTATCGCGGACGCGTAAATACCTATAAAACATATCGGGGAGGACGTCACAACTCTCACCAGGCATATACAATGCAACAACCTATGTCACATACGAATAATCCAACTCCTACAAGTAATACTCAAGAAAATGCAGATTCCAGGCAAATGCAGTTTTTTCGGCCATAAAATACTAACTTGTAATCATGATACAAATTTTATAACAGCTTGTATAAACAGTCATACATATAATCTTTTGTTGGACACCGGAGCAACTTTATCAGTATTACATAGAAGGGCGATACCCGAGAACGTAACTATAAACAAAAGCGATGTTATTATAAACGGCATCGGTGGTCAAGTTAGCGTGAATTACTTTGCTGACATACCATTAACGTTAGAGAACGGAGACTTGTTTTGTCACAGGTTCTACTTATTCGATTCATTACCATGCCGAGTCGACGGAATTATCGGATTAGATTTCCTGAGAACGAACTTCGCGAACATTGACTTATCAAATAACATGTTAACACTACTAAGAAATGGTAGAGAGAGCGTGGTACAAATTCATAAGAGTAGCGATTTTGAGACTTATTTAAATATTCCAGCACGTAGTGAGTCAATACATTTTTTGAATTGCAATTATAATGAACAAACAGATCTTGTGGTAAGCTCTAAGCAGTTAACAGAAAATATATTTTTGGCAGGAGGTATAGTCAGATCGAAAAACAATAAAATTCCAGTACAAATTCTGAACACTAGTGAGCAAGATATTAAGTTACCAGTATTCGAACCAAGTGTAGATGTATTAAACAATTTCGAGCAGTGTAAAATCGGAAACTCAAAATCGGATGTAGAAAGAGTTAAAAAATTACTACCTCAATTAAATTTAAATCATTTAGGGTTAGAAGAACAAAAATCAATAGAGATAATTTGTGCTAAATATTCTGATATTTTTTATTTAGAAGGAGATACATTAACTACAACAAATATTATGAATCAATCAATTACTTTGAAACCAAATATCAAGCCTATTTATACGAAACCTTACAGGTTACCACAATCTTTAAAACCAGAGATTAAAAAACAAATTGATAAAATGATACGTCAGGATATTATCGAAGAGTCAAATAGCGAGTGGTCGAGTCCGATATTGTTAGTACCAAAGAAAGTAGATGAAAATGGCAATAAAAAGTGGAGATTGGTAATAGATTTTAGAAAGGTTAATGAAAATATACAGGATGACAAATTCCCGTTACCAAACATGACAGACATACTGGACGCACTATCAGGAAGCATTTATTTTACTCATTTAGACTTGAACCAAGGTTTTTATCAAGTTACTTTAGATCCCGAAAGCAGAAAAGTTACAGCATTCACTACCAACACTGGGCAATATCAAATGAAGAGATTGCCTATGGGACTTAAAATAAGCCCAAGTGCTTTCTCAAGAATAATGTCAGTAGCACTTTCAGGACTAACATACGAAAAATGTTTTGTGTATTGTGATGACGTCATTGTCTTTGGCAGGAACTTAGAGACACATAATAAGAATTTAATTTCAGTTTTTGAACGATTCCGAAAAGTAAATTTAAAACTTAACCCAACAAAGTGTGACTTTTTAAAGAAAAATATTCTCTATCTTGGACACGTAGTATCAGCTGAAGGAGTTTTGCCAGACCCAGAAAAAACTAGAACTTTGCAAAATTATCCAGTTCCAAAAAACGCTGATGAGGTTAGAAGATTCGTAGCATTTTGTAATTACTACCGGAAGTTTATTCCATCATTTGCAGAGATAACAATCCCATTAAATAACTTATGTAAAAAACATCAACCGTTTGTATGGTCCAAAGAATGCGATATAGCGTTTAATGAATTGAAAAAGAAATTAATTACACCACCTATTTTACAGTATCCAAACTTTGACAAGGACAATGAATTTATCTTACAAACAGACGCTTCAGGAAAAGCAATAGGTTCAGTATTATGTAATAGAGATATGAAACCAGTAGCGTATACAAGCAGGCCATTAAATAAAGCAGAATTAAATTACCCAATCATACAGAAAGAGTTATTAGCGATAGTGTGGAGTATTAAGTACTTCAGACCATACCTTTATGGCAGAAAATTTACAATTAAAACTGATCACAAGCCTTTAATTTATTTATTTGGGATGAAAGACCCATCTAGTAGACTTTTAAAATTTCGTTTAACACTGGAAGAATACGATTTCAATATTGTTTACGTTAAAGGAAAGGAAAATATTGTGGCAGATGCTCTGTCCAGAATTACTTTAACATCAGATGAATTGAAGGATATGAGTAATCAAAGTATTAATGTAATGACTAGAGCACAGAAGAAAAGATTGGAAAATTTAAGTGATGGTATACAAAGTGACCCTAATATATCGGCAGACAACAGGATTGATCACCCTCGAGTCGCAGAGATATTACGGAAACCGAACGATACCATAGACTTAGTTTTCAGAAGTGATAAAGAATTAGACAAATTAAGAAAGAAAGATAAAATAACATGCGAAGAAAAATGTTTTGCGTTTGCACCGAGTGAACAAACGTTATATATTAATCTTAGGTTTAAATTACATTTCACGCGAGACGTATTTGTAAATGAACTAAGATATTTTTGTGAAAATATTAAAATAAAAGAACTATGCATAGTAAAAGAAGATAGCAATACATTATTTATAAAGGAATTAATAAGCGAAATATATAGTAGAAATGAATGGTCCGGACCACGTGTTCTAATAATTGAAGGCGTAAAGAAAGTTGTTGACAAAGATGAAAAAACGTTTATATTACAAGACTATCATTTGCTACCAACTAGCGGACACGCGGGTGTTCGAAGAATGGTAAACAATATTAAAAGAAAGTATTTTTGGCCAAAACTTGAATATGATGTTAGGGAATTCGTTAAAAATTGTTCTAAGTGTCAGATAATGAAACATACACCTAGCGCGAAGGAACCGATGATTATCACTTCAACAGCTGAGTCAGCGTTCGATAAGATTTACTTAGATCTTATAGGTCCAATAGACAAGGACGACGCAGGTAATATTTACATCCTGACTATTCAATGTGAATTGAGCAAATACGTGGAAGCATACCCAATACCTTCAAAGGATACGATAACAGTCGCAAAAGCATTTGTAAGTAATTTTGTGTTAAGATACGGAATTCCCAAGGCGATTGCAACCGACCGAGGAACCGAGTTCGTGTCATCCACCATGAATGAGGTATGTAAGCTTCTAAACATAGATAAACAAACATCCACGGCTTATCACCATCAGTCGTTAGGCGCATTGGAAAATTCACACAAAAGCCTACGTAACTTTTTACGTATACAATGCGATGAAAACACGGGATCTTGGGGATATTGGTTACCGTTTTGGACTTTTGCATATAATAATACCGTGCATACATCAACCACATATGCACCGTATGAACTTGTCTTTGGGAAAAAATGTAATATTCCTACTAGGCTAACAAGTAATGTTGTAGAGCCGATATACAATATCGATAATTATGCATTAGAGTTAAAGTATAGGTTACAATTAGCAAATAAGGATGCAAGAGAAAACTTAATTGCAGATAAGATAAAACGAAAATGTATGTATGATAAGAACAGTAAATCAACTGTGTACGAAAAAGACGATTTAATTTTATTAAAAAATGAGTCCGGAACAAAAATGGACAGAGTGTTTCACGGACCTTATAGTATTGTAGAAGATTGCGGACCTAATGTAAAATTATTAAAAGATAACAAAATAGAATTAGTACATAAGAATAGAATAAAACCATTTCATCAAGTTGATAATAAATGTTTAATTATAGAATAATAGAATTTACATGTCATGACATTTAAATTTAAATAACATGTATTAGCATTCAACTTAGCAGTAAGTAAATTTTTGTTCTCTTTTTACATGACAAAAAAAATGTATTTCCATTTTTTTTTTCTTTTTCACCCCCGAAGGTGTAGTGTGTGTAAGTTACTTTGGTTGTAGTGTTGTAGGTTATAACAATGTATTTTGTATTAGGTAGTAAGTTCAGTTAATAAACGATCGTCGACGAGAACACTTGTTTCCTTTCAATAGCCCACACATCACATTGAATCGTGCTTTACGTTTGGACTGGTTGTGGTCAGTTATATTTATACCTGTGTTATACGTGTTTGTATAGTTCTAATAAATTCGCTAGTAATTCCAAAGGTATTTTAATTCGAGTCCTGCAACTCATAACATTACAAATGTTGTACATATACCTACTTACAACAACAATAAGATATTTGTTTAACTTCAGATTCTTTATTTTTGGTCTGGTTTTACTTTGTAATGATTATTTTTGGTTCTCGCGCCACGTTGTCTTAAGAAAAAATGAATAATTATGTTTAAAATATTTGAATGGCTAATACAATAATATGGTACGATGACCAACAGGATGATGTTTGATCCAAATTGCATCAACGGTGTTCACAGTATAGAAATAGTATGTTTAGTACATAGTGCCAGGATTGACAAATGTCTTATGAAAACGGTTGAGCGGACTGTGATTCTACAGGTATGCAAATACTAGTAAGAAAAATTCCTGAAATACACTCTCGTTTTTCCTGGAGATAATTTTCATTATTTTATTGTTATTTAGCAACCGAGTGTGTCTAAATTTAAAAAATATCATAAAAGAATAAACTCTATGTAAGGAAGCCGTCTTTAAAAGACTGTGTTAGAAAAATCTAGAAAGTACATAGCAGATCATACACAATGAAGTGATATTTCTGTAGATGTGATAAACGTGCATTATTTAGCGAAGTAACAATAAAAAACAATTAATCAAAAACGCTACATATCACAAAAAGCAATATATTCGAAGTATATTTTAAATTCCACTACGTCAAAATTTTCATAGTTCAAAATAAAAGAAGTTCTACAATTTTCGTGATATGATAATATATAACTCACCCTTTACTAAATTAAATAAAAAAGTCACTGAATATCGTTTTGATATCTTACACTTACACACTACAACTTAAATAGGCGACAAAACAACCTACAGTCAGATGGTATGGTATTTGTCCGTCTGAATAGCTACCACCCCTGGTCTAGAGTATGCCGCCATAACAAATTTGATTGTCACAACAATTAAAACACCACACAAAGTCATAAACAAACAACAAAATATATACACACACTCAAACCAATGCGCACTACCACCGCATTGCATTACAAGCACATTTCACAAACAAATCAAGACACGCAAAGAGCCTAAAAATTAATAACCCAGACACAGAAAGGAAAACACAACACACATGGCACTACATAGGATAATATATAAGTATAGACATAAGGCCCACACTGCACATGCACTTCCTCACAACACCAGCATGTAACAGATACACTCTACACTAGTATAAGTTTAGTATTAAAATTAGGATAAATTAATATAATAAATTACTCGTAAGATCATACACTTCAACACAAAAAATTAATTAATATCACACACAAGAACTAAAATAAGAAGCGTGTAAAATTTTAAAAATTTAATCTAGAAATAAACCTTTAAAAAAGGGTACGGAACTCCAGTCCGTAGAGTAGTTAAAAAAACAAATTTGATTTGAGAAACGGTATTAGTTGCCAGGTTCCAGTCTCCCTTTAGAGAGCAGCAGCGCATTTGAAGCACCTTTAGTGTAACAAATGTCCATAGGCGATAGTGACCACTTTCCATCAGATGGGCCGGCCGCCTGTCTGACGAACTTGTGCAATAAGAAAAATATTAAAGTGAGATTAACGATTCACCACACGACTTGTTAGATTTCAAAAATAGCTGTCAGTTACATATATGGCGATCATTTTATTATCCAGTTTAAATTCAGTAGTTTTCCGAAAAAATACTATCATAAACTAACGGAGAAGCAGATGCACAGACAAAACAAAAACATAAGGGCTCTATGATTGACTAAACGACTAGGGAACACTAAAAATTAACTACTAATTCAATCACATTAATTAAGTTTAAAAGCTAAAAAACATTTGAAATTTTAACAATGTATATTTTCAATAGCAGGAAAGTGGTTACTCCCAAAAATTAAGAACACAAAAAACGATACATTATAATACATTCCTATCCTGTAAGCCACAGCTTGCGAACTCCCACGCGACCAATCCACACCAGGAGCAAAATGAAAATTTAATCCGAAATGATCGCCAACACGAGACTGTGCCATAGAAATTTATTCATAGCAGTGCAGCGACGCGACGTGGTAATAAGTAAAAACTAACAAAGAGCCGAGAGAAATATGAGTGGGGTATGCCATTAAAACAATAAATGTCTAGTGCACAAAAAAGGATGCGGTGCGCAGCCCGTTCCGCTTCGCTCGGAGTGGGCAGTGGGCAGTGGGCGCAGCGGAACGTACGGGGAGCGTATTCGGTATCTAGAAACATAGTTACGTTACATTACGTGCATTAATTTATGCCTGCATATTTTTTCATTTCAGCTTATAGAAAGTGTTACCATCGCTTATACCTAGGCGATGTTAAAAATTCAAAATAAGTTCCACTACAGAACACTTTTTGAAGGTTATTTCATTATTTATTATATTTATGTCCAAATTTAATTTTACATTCTATTCTATTCTACACCGCTTCGCAACGTGTCATCGCTGTTTAAATTGTCGAGTAAAAAAATGTTTTCATCATAATTATTGAACCCTTTTTTTTTTTTTTAGCCAGGGGAAATCCGTTTGAGGACTAAGCCGCGACAGGCACAGAAGCCTGGGGGGATGTTCGCGACCCGGTGAGAGTGTGGGATTCGCCAGATCGGGGGTGGCACTAGCGTGCCCGGTCAGAACCGGTGCCACGCTATTGCCACTCCCCAGTTAGGGATACCCACTAAAACCCCTGGGTGTTCCGTCCTGCGCCTTATGCCAGGGCTACGGGTGTAGGCTATCCCGTCTCCGCGTGCCCTGGCAGGCGTGGGCCCCGCTCACTGGGCCTCTTCCAATGCCGGGGGAGCTACTCCCCCGGCCCTACTCGGTCTATTCCAGGCGTGGGGCGGTCTGTAACGCGCCCCACGGGAAGAGAGATGAGCGCGCGCGGAACACTCGCGCTCTCATCTCGACGGCATGTGCGGGTGAGTGAGAACCCCTATACCCCTAGGGACCCCACCCGCGCCGCCCGCTTACGGTGGCCGAAGGTCTAGGTCTGACCTCCGGCGTCGGCGCGTCCTCCTTTGTCGGGAGCGGAGCAAAGACGTGCGCTCACGCTCCCGTTCCGCCTCCTCCTTCGCAAACATGACGTGCTCGCAGAAAGAGGAGACGGCGTCCCATCCGGTGCGGCTCCCGACCATGGTGCGTACCACAGCCGGGAGCGAAAGGTCTAGTCCGGTGAAGGCGACGAGGTGTCGGCGCTGCTCCGTCCACGCAGGACATTCCTGGAGTGTATGCAGCGCCGTATCCTCGTCGCCTGTGTCGCAATGATGGCACCCTGACGTAGCCTCGCGGCCAAGGCGACACAGGTACCTCCCGAAGCAGCCGTGCCCCGAGAGGACCTGCGTCAGCCGGAACGTCAGGGTGCCGTAGTCTCTGTCAATCCAATTTCGCAGGACGGGCCTCACCGCCTCAATGGTGGCGGGGCCCGCGCTGGGGCGTCTAAGGCGATCTTCCCAAACTCCCACGGCGACCTGGCGGAGCTCCGACTTGCACGCCTCGATTTCGCGAGGCGCGGGTCTGGTGCCCCTGGCCAGGGCTTCTTTGCGCCATACATAAAGTGACGCCAGTACCCTGGCCTCCAGGTCCCATGGGAGGGATCCGGCGAGTAGCGAGGCCGCTTCGAAGGACACCGTACGGTATCCTCTTATCGCCCTGACGGCCATTATGCGCTGGGCTTGACGCAAAAGCGGTGCGGTTTTGGCCGTCAGGCGGTCTGCCCATACAGGGGCCCCGTAGAGGGCCATCGACCGTACGATGCCTTCGAAGAGTTTTCGGCACGTGGCGTTCGGCCCCCCGACGTTGGGGAGCAAGCGCGACAGCGCACCCGCTGCCCCCTTGAGTCTGGGGAGCAGCTGCCGAAAGTGTGCCGAAAAATCCCACCGGCCATCGAGGACTAATCCCAGATGTTTCATAGTCTCCCCGATGCCGATGCGGATGCCTCCTACTATTATAGCGGTATCTGGAGGTGGACGTTTCCGAGGGCCGTGGAAAAACACGGCCTCGGTCTTCTGAAGCGCCACCTCCAGTCCAAGACGCCGGATCCTGCCTACTACTAAAGACACCCCAGCCGTGCCTAGAAGGCACGCCTGCCTGTGGGTCCTCCCCTGTGCTGCGATCAAAGTATCATCCGCGTAGCATATGATGCTGACGCCGGGGGGGACCCTACTGCGCAACGTCCAGTCGTATGCGATGTTCCACAGGAGGGGACCGAGAACCGACCCCTGTGGAACACCGCACACCATGGCTCGCCGATTCCATCCCTCGTGAACCGGGTAAATGACGGCTCTTTCATTTAGATAATCCCCGACTATTCGGCGGAGGTAAGGAGGCACCCCAAAATACCGGAGTGCCTCCATAATGCAAGGCCAGGGCAAGGAATTAAAGGCGTTGGCGATGTCGAGAGACACCGCCAGTAATACCTCGCCCCGGGAAACTGCTTCCTCCGCCAGGCTTCTCAGGCGCATGACAGCGTCGATTGTAGAACGCCCCGTGCGGAATCCAAACTGGTTGTCCGCCAAGTCCGGCCCCGTCGTTGATAAGTGCTGGACGAGGCGGTTGACAATGATGCGCTCGAAGAGCTTTCCGACCTCGTCCAGCAACACAATGGGCCGGTAGGCGGACGGTGAGTCCGCGGGGCGCCCCTCCTTACGAAGCAGGACCAGATAATTATTGAACCCCACCCAACCTCCGTGCTTGTCTTAGCCAGTTGGCACGGAGCAGAGTTCGCTAGAGCTAGGACTCAAGCTCCAGGGGAGGAAGTGATAAATGGCATCACGTCAGAATTAGCTTCGGTGAACCTGCATCCCACCTCTCTACACCCCTTAGCCACTCACAACTATGTTGCCCCTGTCTTCTATAGCATATTTTGGGGCCCATGCAGGGAGTGGCCAGTCTCCGTCTGCCCATTTTTCCATGTTCCCCAAACATTGCGACGGGCAGACGCCATAGTCCCCATATTCCCAAACCCCTAGTACCACTAGCAGTTCACCCCAATGACCCGATACTTTCTGTTCTCATTTCCCACAACAGTCCTACACTGGCCGAGACTTGTCCTTAGGTGTCTTATTATATGGTGTAGACAGGAATAATCGCCGGTCAATGTCACGCCATATTTACATTAAATTTGTCAAGGGGCCTCTACGTGTTGGCCTCCTCATGGCCCCCGCAAGCCCTCTAAAAGTCCGGGCCATTTTTATGGCCCGTGGTCTCTAGACACATACATTTTTTGGACTAAAACAGTGAAAAATTGAAAATAATACTTATGAAGTTTATTTTCATTTATAATTTGTTGACGGATGTAGGCATAGGAATTAAATCTATATTAATAAAATTTAGAGAAGAGTTATCTGTGAGTATATTCTCTGAAGTTTTACTTCTATGCGTGTGAACTGCATAAATAATTTGTTTTAAAACCACTCTACGGACTCTGGTTCCGTAACTTTTTTACCTAATTTAAAGTAAAAAGAAAGTCTTACCATTAAAGGAAATAACTCTTAAAAATAAAGTGCGTGCCCGTCAATTTTCGCCGAAAAATTCATATTCTCACTCTAGAGTATATTGTTTCAACCCACTCGTCCTCCTTATCTCAAGAAACGCTTCGAAATTCTATACAAATCTAGCTCCCACAATTTACGCCCCTCAACTAAATACAAAATAATCGTACCTATACATAAAGCAAATAAAATTTACTATAACCCTTTTACCGTCCAGGCTATGCGTCTGGAGTCAGCTACGTAGTGCTATAAGAGAAACCAAATTGTTACGGTTTTAAAAATCAGTTTCAGAAGCATTACTTCTCTATTGTGTATAATAATTCCTAACACTGTTATATATGTCGGCGAACCATCGCCAAGGATAATATATTGACAATGACACTTTAGCGGAGTGTTGCATATCTATGGTTGCAGGCGGCCACGCTAATGACAGGGAGACGGGTCGAGACATGTTTTTGGGCGTTGCTGATCAAAATAGTACATTTGATATTGGATACGAAGCGGTGTGGTCGCAGGGGTATCGAGTGTGCAACAAATCGCTATTATCAAAGTGCATTGTGATTTAGAAAAGATGATTGTTATTTAAACAATAGAAACACTATATTGGCAAAGATCACGAAAGATGTCAATTCCATGAATATACCCATATACATTATGCCATGCCATGATAACTTCTGATGAATAGGCTCGTTATGAGCTTATACGGCTCTGACGAGCTTACATGTATATGTATTGTTACGACCTGAATGCCGACAAAAGACTAATTCACACCGGCATTTGGACTTCTTCTGTTTACTTTGTGTTTAAAATTTGTAATTAGAAAAACAGTCCATTGTGTATTACATAATCTTTTATGGTAGTAGTTAGCCAGGTGTGATTCTAAGAAATTCAGCCCACGCGGCCGAGAGACATATTGTATTAGTGCAGTATAAAGCAATGCTCCAATGGAGAGATCGGCAGTCTAGCGATAACAACAAGCGAAGCATGACTTGTATACATTCGGTAATCTATTTAGTGACGGACTTTGCGCATGTTGTTGAATCGTGCATTACGTTTTACTGGTTGTGTTCAGTTATATCTGTACCTGTGTTATACGTGTTTGTACGGTTCTAATAATTTTGTAGTAATTCTAACAGCACTCTAATTCGAGTCGTGCAACTGGTAACAGTATTGTCATGTGTATATATACTTATGTGTATATACATATGTATTGCGTATACTTATCATTTATCATTATTTATAAACTGCACCACCGTCAGTATTAAAAGTCCATTAATCCCTATCAAGGGTTGCCTCGAAGAGATCGCTATTTCTGTTTATATATGTATTGGTATACAAACAACTGTTGTATTTTCTATCTATGCAACATTAGAATCAATTATAAAAATATATGAAACATGGATTTGGCAATATAATTAAAACACAGAAACAGGAAACAACAGGAATTCTTACAATTCCGCACATAACGAGCACAGAACTTAAATTAATTCAAAGGCGGAGGCGTGTTAAATAATCATTAACAACGTTAAGATAGGTGTGTTAACCAAATTTACCCGGTACAGTGCACAAACAGTAATTGCGGTAAATTAAGACTAGCACACTGTTTTAATTAAACTATTATATAAACTGGTACAATGAAGGAAATAAATAATCGAATATAATAACAGTAACTTATTTGTATTGTTTTCTACACATAGTTCCTCAAGACTGTAGTAGAAAGACTAATTCCATTGCAGCGTGGCAAGCCTTTGTGGGATGAGACCTGCGTAGACACGTTGGCCGCATCCCATGCACAAAACACGTCTAGATTAGCCGGTTCGGCGGCGGAAACAGCTGAATTTGTTATAAAGAATTTTACATGAAAACCAACTAAGCTGTGTAATTACTTCATACTAGCTATTACCCGCGACGTTGGCCGCGTGGAATTTATAAATTTATTTGCCGTCCGTGCGCGTGGGCCTTTCCTTTTTTCAAAAATAAAAGAAGCCCAAGTTACTCCTCATAACATCAGCTACTTGCCAGTTAAACTCCCGTAAGAATCGGTCCAGCCGTTTTAGAGATTAGCCGGAACAAGCAGACAGACGAAAATTATAAAAAAAAATGATATAACTACTGTACTTTACTTTCATATGCATTTAGTAACAACTGTTAATAAAAAAAATGTTATTTTGACAATAAAAAACTTATTTATTTCTGTAGAGAAAGAGTTTGGTCAATATAGGCAAAGTCATGATATTAAATTGATTTTACATCACTAAGTTTTTTATATTAAACTATCTACATCTAAACGCAATTGTGCAGAAGTGTGTGTGTCTGTTAGTGTTTGATTTGACACGCATGTAGAAGTCTACAAAAAAAAGTGTCAAATTTATGATAATAATTTTCCAAATATTTATTTGATTTTGGATAAAATGACATAAATATGATTGACTTCCACACAAGTCTGAGTATGCTGATATATATTTTCATATTTTTTATCAACTGATTTTTTTTTTCTTATTACATGATCTCGGAAAGCGGTTCCCATCGCCTATGGACAATTTGTAACACCAGATGTGCTGCCGCTCTTTAAAGGGAGACTGGAACCTGGCCACTAATGCCGGCATACAACATAAGGTTGTTATGGCGACATCCTCTAGACCAGGGTCGGTAGTCATCCAGACGGGTAAATACCCTACCACCAGGTAGTGGGTTGTTTTGTCGCTTCTTACGACACGACGCCTGGCTGCAGGAAATTATATCCTTCCTCCATTCCTGCACAAATAATTTTGAATAAATGTAAGTACTATATATGGAATATAAGTCATATATACACAATTACTCTACTTAATTACTTTAAAAGTATGCGAATTGGGAATAGCCAAAAGCTAACCAGCAGACGTGTAACGTCCTGTGTGAATGAACAGGGTGTTACTTTTTGCGAGATCAGCGTACCGCTCCAGCGAAATGTAGCGGAAAGATAAACCAAATGGGGGTTTCGACCCCTGAAGCCTTGGTCCACTATAATGCCAAACTGCGGCACTATGTGTTAGGACTTACATTTTTAAGATTACTGCAACCAGGTTGTTACCGACGCGATTATCTGACGCCGCCTTTAAATTCCCAATAAAATGTATCTGTTGCCTTATGTCTAAATGTCATATGAAACACACATAGAACAAGTAAATAAAATCCTCTTCCGCTTTAACATTCAATGGCGTCGTTCGTATTTCGTACAAAAATCACAATTTCGCTTCGTAGAGACTTTAATCAATATTCAAAAGCACGAACCAGCTACACAGGTTATTGGTGACAGTTGATTCTTCCAAATCAAACTCCATCTGAACTGTATGACTAATTATTAGGATATTTAAAAATATTAATTTATAACTATACATAAACGAGTAACAGAGAATATAATGCTGTATTTCAGAGAGAGTAGTAGTCGTTTTGAGATGAAATGAAGTAAGTGCAATTAAGTACCGTTTTTTATATCGCATGTTCCGTCCGACGCCTAGCTACTAACTGTACGAGCTATGGACGAAGGCGGTATCCGAGGCGCGGACAGGTGTGCTCCGACGGACGGGTCTGGGGGGTGCTCTGTGTCCGCAACACAGGTAGAGCAATTTCAATACTTACAGACGAATATTAAGCGCTATTTACAAAGTACTCTACCTATTATTTTTAACCGACTTCAAAAAAGGAGGAGGTTCTTAATTCGTCGGAATCTTTTTTTATAAACGTTCACCGATTACTCCAAGATTTATGATCCGATTTGCGTGATTCTTTTTTCGTTCGACGCGGAATAGCTGCCATTTGGTCCCCTAAAATTTGAGATAGTTTGGCCCAGTACTATTCATTTTACGAACTTTTTTTGTTCCCGTTTCTTGGGACCCATATTTTTTAAGGTGCGCGGCACCTTTCATAGGCGTACCCATAGACACTAAAAAGTAACAAACAAATTAAAAAAACTTCGTTTAAAAAAACTGACTTAAAACTAAAAAGTATAAAATAACTTACTTCTAAAGCTATTATTAATAATATAATATCTTATTTTTAATATATATCATCTAAAACATCTTGAAGTCGGTTCAAAGTAAAACATAAAAATTACCAACTTTAATATGTTTTTGATAATATATATTAAAAATAAGATATTATAATTAATAATAGCTTTAGAAATAAGCTATTTTATACTTTTTTAGTTTTTAAAGTCGGACTTTTAAACGAAGTTTTTTTTATTTGTTCTAATTATTTATATCTATCTACACTAATATTATGAAGAGGAATGATTTGTTTGTTTATTTGCATTGAATAGACTCTGAAACTACTGAATCGATTTGAAAAATCCTTTCACTGTTGGAAAGCTACACTATCCCTATGTGATATAGGCTATATTTAAAAAAAATAGGGATCCTTACCAAAAATCCAATAATGTAACCCAAGGTATAATAAAATACCTAAAATCGCGTGCGCTGCGAAAACTATTGATGATAGAATAAAATAACGTACTACGACTTCGCAGAACACATCATTATCTACAAAAAGTGTCGTGACGGCATATGTCTAGCTATTATGGTTATGCCACAATAAAGTGTTTTTTTTTTATGCCGCCGTCAAAAAAGGCTCTTTATTTGTATCTTGGTATTCATCCTTATCAAACTAAATTACTTCATATTCAAGACTGTTTCAATACCTTTATATAACTTTTTGAATTATATAATTCGGACATTCCATTCGAAAGATCACGAGTTTAAAAATGTAAGTATTAGAAAAAAGTTGCATGGTCGCCGCTCATCCTGCATGGCTAGCTACGGGCCGTACGGGAGGAGAAATATTTTGAATTCGCTTTGTAGGTAATTAAATTCAACAAAAAAGTTATTTTTAGATACCCGTGCGAAGTCGGGACCGACCGCTAGTAATGAATGAATGAATAAATCATTCACACACATATCATCTAACAATAAAGATACACGAAGATTTTATGAGACGTAAAACTAGAATTTATGAAACTTGCCAAATAACTAAGGACATAAAACTCTTTCAATATCATATCTTATTCACAAAACTTTCTAGAAACCCTTTCTAATAATATTAAATTTGATTTAACATATGATATATCAAATATCAAATCTGCCTAAATTAATTTCACAAAGTTAGTTTACCAGCAATCAACCCTTCAACGCTTGGGTGGGTTTAAATATGCAAATTATGGGTCAAATCGACCCCCAAGTCTGTGACACAGTAAAATTGAGAAGTTAGCAGCGTCGAGAAAGAAATTCGTACAGTCATTTACATAAGTTGAATGTTGTTACTATTTGTGTTTGATTTGCATAATGTACGCTTTCGACGTTCTGAATTTTTCAAAAATATTTTTCTTGACGTCGTTAGAGATGATCTCAATACAAGAACAGCCGAAGACCGTAATTTAACGATGATCTATGATGATGATGAATAACATACATATATATTTTGTTACCTTTTCGGAATTCGGACTTCTTTTGTTTACTTTGTGTTTAAAATTTGTAGGTAGGCATGGGCCAGGTGTGATTCTTGGAAATTATTGTTATGCGGTCAAGTAATGTGTCGAGACATATTGTATTTGTACAGGATAAAAGGAATGCCCGAACGGAGGGTTGAGGCAGTCAAGCGATAATGGCAAGCTAGGCAAAACGTGTGTACATTCTATAAGCTATATAGTGACGGACTTTGCGCGTGTTGTTGAATCGTGCATTACGTTTGTACTGGTCGCGTCCGGTTATAGTTATACCTGTGTTATTCGTGTTTGTATAGTTCTTATAAATTCTATAGTAATTCCAACGGCATTTTAATTCGAGTCTTGTAACTAGTAACAACATTATTTATGTTTTTCTCTTTGTACTATTTATTTCCTTATATGGAACAAGCTTGTTTTATTCATGTCGACATATCACCTAAAACGAATCTGTTTTTTTTCCTTTCTTTCTTCCCTGTAATGTTATAAATGTTGGGGTATTTTTGACCTCACCCAAGCAGGCGAGAGGTTAAGCCATAATTATGTAAAGTTAAATGTGTTCGAAGACAAATCCGTGCTTATCCAGAGGGCGCTGTCTGTTGGACCGGCAGGTGTGCTTAATACGTATTTTAGGCGAAATATATTACTTATAGAGTTTAAACATCTCAGCAGAGACACATTACTTTGATTTAATATGACTCAAAGACTTTTCTGTTATCAAATTCTCTGAAAATATTAAATTGGTTTATTTTATAGGTTATTAAAGTGTCTAAGAATAAAGTATTCACTTATTTTATAGTAGAGACAACATGATTTTTTACTCAACTACTAATGTACCTACTAATTCTTTTATGATATATCTTTTACAGTGAAGGCTGTCAAACTTTGGAATGCTCTGCCTGTTACTGTCAGAGAGGCCAAAACATCGCCTACATTTAAGAACGCACTCAGAAAACACTACTTATAAATAGGTATGTTGATATGTATTTAATTTATATTATGTAGTTAACATATATTTGTTTATGATATACTCTTAACTAGTCTGGGAAGATTTGTCTCGTCTGTGCCTGTCAGATTTGTCTGGCTCATTGGAAAATATACTTGATAATATATAAAATTCAGCCTTCCTAAAATGACGCAAGCTCCCACATTTATTTAAAGTGTCTGTCAAAGGTTATGGCTCACAGGAACTGTCTGGCAACTGTATATCTTTATTTATAACAATATCATATATGACATATGTAAAAACTAGCCTTGCTACTTTGACGTAAGTTAGCATGGTTTTTTCCACCTTTGATACCTGCAACCTGAAAAACGGCCCCGCTTTCAGAATAAATTTTTATTATGTTATTAGCTGGTTCTGTACTGAAAAAAAGATATTATCATTTACTATATTATGTCTTTGAAGACCAAGGGCCATAAAAATGGCCCGGACTATTAGAGGGCTTACATGGGGCCATGGCAAGGCTAACACGTAGAGGCCCCTTGACAAATTTAATGTAAATGCGGTGTGACACTGACCGGCGATTGTCCCTGTCTACACTACCACCTTATAATAATGTATCCAAATACAAGCCCCGGTCAGTGTAGGACTATTGTGGAAATGAGCATAAAACGTACCGGGCTATTGGGGTGAACTGCTAGTGGTACTAGGGGTCTGGGAATATGGGTCTGGGAATATGGGTACTATGGTGTCTGCCCGTCGCAATATTCAGGGATCATGGAAAAATTGGCAGACTGTGACTCGCCATTCCCTGAATGGGCCCCAAAAAATGCCATAAAAAATAGGGGCAACACGGGTATGAGTGACTAAGAGGTGTAGGTGGGCTGCAGGTTCACCGAAGCTACTTCTGACGTGATGCCATTTATCCCTTCAACCCCTGGAGCCTGAGTCTTAGCTTTAGCGATCTCCACTCCGTGCCGGCTGGTTAAGACAAGCACGGAGGCAGGGCCTTGCCTTGGCTCCCGGAATCGGGTACGAGGTGTCGCTACTCACCTAAGTCTTCACCACAAAGCCCCCCTGCGGGTTTATTATTATTAATCGATGTGTAAACTCTGTCATTCCGCTTTAATGGCGGGATATACGGTCTGTACCCCTATAAAATTGGGAGGCCTGAGCCCAGCTGCGGGACGCCTATAGGCTGTTATTATATATAAAATTTCGCCTAAAATGGCCTAAATGAATCAAATTTAGTAAGTACGTCGTTATTTCTTCAAATAAAGTCTTTCTCTTTATGTTATAAATACGCTTATTATGATAATGTCCACGAGAACCACGGAGCAGTATTTAAATGGTGCAAAGTTAAATATGGCAGCGTTGTATCTCCTCAGACGCTGCCTCGGCCTGGCGTGATTTGGAACTCGCCCGAGTTGCCTTTACTTTCTTTCGTCTACTTTTTTATCTTTCCACGACATTTGCTCGGCGTGACCTTCACGCGAAGGGCGTCTAATGACGATATTTCATTTTATTCAGTTTATGCTGAATTATTTTATTTTATTTATTTGTTTTTTTAATCCTCTCTCCGAGCGAACAAGAGTGCTCGGGCTATTCACTTTTGGGGGTCTTTTTCTATATTTTACTTTTTTATTGTTACTTCGCCTTTATTTCTCTTATCTTTTTTATTTCATATCTTTAAATATTTATTTGGTTTACCAACAATTACTTCCATTAATACCAAGGACGTACACATAACTTTATTTTTAAAAAAATAGGACAAGTGCTGTAATTACTCACAAGCCAAACTCTACATGATATTTTGTAGTTTGAAAAAGTATAATATAATTAATTCAACGAAGAAGAAAAAACAAGGCTTTAATGGTAATTAAGTTACAAACAAATAAGATGTAAAGAAATGTAAAAAAAGATTAATTAATAATGTGAGATGCAATAATTCGGTGAAATTGTAATATGAATCTGCATGGAGACCAGTAATATCACTATAAACGTTTATTATTTTACATAGTCTAGATATGGGAGAGTTGGCAACAAGAACAGTGCGATGTATAACACGACCGGCGTAACTTGGCAAATGTGAACATAGGCTCTGCAAACTTTAGCGCATTTATACTCGTGAAGAAAATACAGTGACCAATTAGTACAAAACAATGAAAAAATATAGGGATAAAGGGCGACCAATTGTATTCACTGAGGAGTCGTATGCCCATTCATCACACGAGTGTACATGCTCTAAAGTTCGCAGAGCCTATGTTCACATTTGCCAAGTTACGCCGGCCGTATTATAAAGGCGGTAATAATAATATGTCACGGTTATGTATATGTTGTGTATATAGTTAAGTACAAAGAAGGTAGTTACGCTTCTTGCTTGTTGAGTGCGGCAGTCTTAATATACGTGCTATATCATACCGGGTGTTTCATTATCTTCAAAAAAAACTACAGTTGGCGACGACGATGGGATACTACAGTATATTATAATAAAGAAGATAAATCGTCGCTCAATTTTAATCATGTTTTTTATTTTATTTTATTTTACAATTTTGGATGATTATCAGTTATTCATATTGTATTAGTAACACATTCGTAATAGTAAGCTATTAACAAGTCACCACAGATATAAATAAATTAATATATCTAATCAGAGATCAGAGAACTAAGACATAGAGAAAAGAAATAGTAATTTTAACATGAAAAATGTACCTAACATGAAGAAAACCTGCTCATTACACACTAAAATTCAAAATATAGATCATTGAGTTTATTCCTAAAACCAGTCACCGAGGTACCCGCGATATCCAAATCATAGCTGCGATTCAATTTATAAGAGTTAGTACACTATGATACAGAAAACTATTTTGGCGATAGTTAACCATAAACGATTAGCTTAGGCATGTTGCTGGGGAGTTTCTTCCGCCGCTTCTTCTCCTCCAGCACGTTGCGAAGCGGTAGTATAGATAGACTAGTATCGGCTAGGATTATATGAGGCCGTCAGCGCTAAAGCGGCCTAACCCTCAATTTATTATATTCGGGGTTAATATTGGAAATTATGTAAAATTAAGGAAAAGTCTTTGGAACGCCATCTATTATCAAGTGACAAAACGAAAGATAGGCCATTCTTGCATTAGATTTTAGCACGTTTTACATAATTTCCAGTATTTATCTCCGAATATAATAAATTGAGGGTTAGGCCGCTTTAACGCTGACGGCTTCATATATTCATATGCAGTTCTTGTGATTAGTCACAGTACAAATAATGATGTCAATTTGTTGACATATCTATATATCTGTCAATCCAATGCTCGCAAGGTCTGTGTCATCGGCGCCTGGTTATTATTGTTATGAGCTACAGGACTCGAATTAAATAAATGCCGTTGGAATTACTATAGAGTTTATTAGAACTGTACAAACATTTATAAAACAGGTACAAATAAAACTGGATACAACCAGTACACACTGCGCGATTCAATAACACGCGCAAAGTCCGTCACTATATCGCTAATCGAAAGTATTACACACGTCTTACTAGTACCGGAGTCGTCGCTTGACTGCCCCACCCCTCTGTTCGGGTATTGTTTTATACTAAACTGTATAATAGAACAAAGGACCGCGTTCGCCGAGTTAATACCGCACACCTGGCAATAAACAATTTCAATAACAATAGCATGTTTTTTCTGGATTAAAAATTCCAAACCGGCGTTTTACGACAGGCACGTGTGCGCATTTCTTTGTCGGTATGTAACATTATTATATTTTTATTATCATTTTGCCTCTTTATTGTCTCTAGACCTATGTGTATCTCCTCTATTGTATATATTTATACCACTATAAAGTAATTAGGTGTTAACCAACAGCTATGAATGTCAAAGAAGCAAGTGAGGTGTGTAAGAATGGGCCTGTGTGGCGCTCTGTTGTTCGTGCCTACCCCGCAAGGGACCTGGCGTGAAATTATGTATGTATGTAACCAACACTACTATATTCTATCAATAATAAGCACAAGTAGGTTAAATTTGGAATGTTCTTCTGCACCAAAAGCGTTAGAGAGACATCTAAAACTGCAGGTTTAATGTAATTTCACCAGTCTCCCTTCACTGAAATGCTCCTCGTTCACAATTTGCGACGCCGACGACTCTAATTATTACAGCCGTCCACGTTTCTTTGTTACGCGACAAATTGGTTTTAGACACCCTTTCTTTTGCTCTCTTTATTATTTCGCGTCTTTAAGGAATTTTTCTCCACTTTTCATATTGTTTTATTCACTTAATTTAATGGGATCTAGAAATGTCAATCAATAAGTAAACAAAAGAATACGACGTGTGTGTGCGTATATATGTTTATATTCTTT
Source organism: Dendrolimus punctatus (assembly GCA_012273795.1). Lineage (NCBI taxonomy): Eukaryota > Metazoa > Arthropoda > Insecta > Lepidoptera > Lasiocampidae > Dendrolimus > Dendrolimus punctatus. Next base: position 1,093,907 of record CM022536.1, read on the forward strand.
TTGTATTTGTATGTAATGTGTATACTTATCATTTATCATTATTTAAAAACTGCACCACCGTCAGTATTGAAAGTCCCTTAATCCCTGCCAAGGCTTGTCTGGAAGATATCGCTTTTTAGCGAAAAGACCACCCCTTGTACTCGGTAGTTGTGCGTCTGCAGCGACACTATCCTGTAATACTTTGGCGCCACTTCACTTCCGTCATAACATCAACTTCCGCCATCCGTATAACTTGCAATTTCCGGTTACTCCATCCAATATCCGTTGGCTTGATAATAAATGCTTCTACGTTGACATCCGGTTACAAGATTTCCACCACTTCCACACTACATCAATGAATACTCTATCCGGTTATTGACTACTTCCGTCATATGGTTACTTTATAATAATAAATAAGATTCTAACACAGTCGTACAATAATTTCGTTTATTAATTAATCAGTCCAGTCGGGTAAATGTCCTACCACCTGAGTGTAACCCACACTCAGGTGGTAGGACATTTACCCGACGTTTTGTCGCCTTTTACGACAGGTCGCCCCAACGCAGGAAATTATATTATTCTCCTTTCCTGCACGGATAAAACGCTTCGCTAAACGCACGCATCTGAAATTCGCGTATTTAGTGTCGAAAAAGTTCGATGATTCGTAAATACGCGATACTTGCTCGTCCTCCACTTACATGTGTGCAAGCCTTTGGAAACCAAAATCACGGCTATGTTACTATCCCGCGCCTAAGGCGATACAAGGAACATGCGGATGTTTTAGTGGATATCACAGGATGCGAGACCCGAAATACCCAACTGCCTATCCTCGGGATATGCACAAAACATTGCGACCTCGAAAAAATAATTGCAATATGTTAAAACTGGTTTTGAACCAGTCCGTATTATAGAATCCTTTTTTCTTTTTTTTTAAGATGGGGAAATGCATTTCCCATACCGGGTCCTCTACTAGGGATTAGACCAAAACTACGAGAGGTGACCCCACGAATACCACCAGAGTCAAATCGCCGGCTCGTGTGGAGACTTGAGTACTCAATACTCCACTAAAACCACCTCCTCCCATGTGCCCCGCGCTTATGGCAGGAAGAGCGTGAGACTTAGAATGTAGTTAAGCCCACGCTGATCCTAGCGCACCAGTGCTTGAGAGTGCCCCGGGAAGCAGAGCAAACTCACTTCGTCAACAGGGGTGAAGACTCCTCCGCTCCCAAGATGCTATAGGGCAAATTATAGAACCCTTACGTGGACTCAAGTTGATAAATGGCCGGTTTCAATATACATTATTCGTGCATTTTTTTATTGTTTATTGATGCACAATAACGTGCTATCATCTATTCTTATGATGAAAGCATTACGCAGAGTTATCCAAGGTTTTAATGCGTTATTTAAGATGCGGTATTTTTAGTTTAATTAAATATTAATCTACAACTTATATCTTATACTAATATATAAAGCTGAAGAGTTTGTTTGTTTGCTTGAACCAATAGCCAATTTATCTAGGAAGACTATAAGGCTATATATCATCACGCTAAGACCAAACTTTATATTTAAATACTCCACGCGGACGAAGTCGCGTACGGAAGCTAGTCTATAATAGTTCTAAACATGCCATGTCTCTACATAGAAGTTCTTAAAAACAACAACTGGAATATATTATAAACGTCGAAGAACACAATGCAATTATTTTTAAATTTCGTGATTCAAAAAAGGAATTTTGATAACTCCTTTAATAATTGTCAGATTTTATTCATAATAATAAAATATTATAAAATACGTGGCTTGGAAGCGCCGGCTTTTTGCCGAACATTCGCCTTTTGTTTTATACGATTTATGACACGCTCATAACCGCTATAATATAAAAAACTTACAACGGAACAGTTGAAAACATAACAGTGGTGAAAAACTGAATGCAATGGCTGTGATGTTGTTATATTTCAACGACATTTATTACTATTTTTATGAAAGTTCACAACTTTTTGAGGCTTCGTAGGTATGTTGGTAAAATCGCAACCCTCATGTAATGGGCATCCCGGCTGTCCGTTTGTCTTTGTGTGTCCCATATGTCACGGAAATTTCTGGAAAAAATCTTTTTTGGCTAGACATGTTGGTGGGGAGTTTCTTGCCGCCTCTTCTCCTTTGAACAGCGGTAATACATTGCGAGGCGGTGTACATAGAATAGTAAGTAGATTTAAATTTTGACCTACATGTATGACCTTCAAAAAGTGTTCTCTGGTGGAACTTTTCAATTTTAATTAGAAATTCGTCCGGTATATAATACAGTCTATTTAGTGTTATAAAGTTTCGTAGTGAAATCGCGAAAAAATTAAAGAATAGAGGTGGCCACCATATAGAAAGTAACTAAGGATTTTAAAAAAATCAGCGTACACAAACAGGGTGGGGGTGTCATTATTCAGAATGAGAAAAATAGTGTTGTGGTATTAACAACTTCTAAGCTTAGGACTGGGATAACGTACCACGCAATTTGTAGGACAATATGACTGTTAAATTATATAAATATTAACTAAGTAAAAGACAAAAAAAACAGCTAAATGTAATCATTTTTATGACCTCGTTATCGATACATGTTGGAAGGTACTCTTTGATCAAACGATACAGTTTGTAGGACAAATATTTTTTCGAATAATTTAGATAATTATCATCAGATTTCACAAAAAACCCAAGTAGTTATAAATTTTTGAGAATCATCAAACCAGCATATTTTGTCCCTGCTACCCCTGTTACCTACCACAATCGAATTTCCGCACAAAAAATTGTTGGGCATCTCATGAAAATGAAGCTAGTCACGAAAAATTAGCTTGTTAGTAATCAAGTGCAAAAATGGTCTAGTATCCTGGACTATATCTTAATTAATTCAACAATTGGCGCAATAACACATCTCAAATTAATAAGTCAGTTTTCTGATATAATGTGCATGAGGCGAGGGAAAATGCTTAACCGATTTACGCACAATCTGGGCCGTTGCTAGTGGAACGACACGCATCGGTCGGGGACGATAACACTGCAGCAATAGTACGCTCTTGGCAGTGCTCCGTCCGCGATTAACATCACAGAATAGTGTGGAGACTCCGAGTGATGCTGCACGGGCTAGCAACCTCAATACCCACTAAAAACCCCCTCCTCCCTGTCGACCCTGCGCTTTGTTTTGTGTTGGAAGGACTGAGATATAGAACATAGTTAGGAACAGTCTAATATTGTTACAAGCATGTGCTAACAACGGTGAAGGAAAACATCGTGATGTACATCGTTTTTCTTTCTACTCATTTTAATATTATATTTAAAAAAAATAGAACTAGGCATGTTTGCTGAAGAGTTTCTTGCGCTGCTTCTTCTCTTCAAGCCACAACATATTGTGAAGCGGTGGTAAATTAGATTAGGCTCCCATAGAGTAAATAATAGCCATAAACAAAATTAAAATGAACAAGATGGTGGTAGGCTAAATAAAACTTTAACAATACACGTTAGACAAATGTCATCTTTGTCCTCCGTGACCACGGCCACTGAAAAGCGTCCGAAACGTCGGACAAACCAAAAACAAATAAATTACCGCGCTTAAAACCGTTAAACCGTAGTTTTATCGATTAAATTATCTACAATAGTTCCGTAACGGAAAGTTGTTGCTCGTCTTTGGGCGCATGTGTACGCAGACTTAGAAACTTGAAATTTACTCCAGATCTAGCATTCAACAATGTAGTATTCCCAAAACACAGAGCAAACACATTTCATTTCACGCGTCTCGGGATCTCCTTATTTCTTTCCTAACATTGTGCTCTTATGGCAAGAATTCAATTCTTCAATGAGAGCACTTCTGGTTTATGACGTCACAGAGCCGTTTACCGGTTTACGACTAACTTGATGACGTCACGTCCCAGCATTCACTCGCACGGAGTGCATTCACACGTCTCATGTGTGTACTATGTACCAAGAAGTTCAAGTGAGTTATGGACATGTATTTTACTTACTATGAGGTATAAGTTTATTGTCTACACTATATTTAATCTTTTACTGTGCAGGCTTTTACTGTGGAATGCATTACCGATGAGTATCAGAAGTGCAAAGTCACTTACATCATTTAATAAACTCCTCAAAGATCACTATTTATATTTGTAAATAGTAATTCATGTATGTCTATGCAACCCTATGTACATATCGCACCATTCGTAGAAAAAGGACGCAAGTGAAATACATGAACTTCACAGGACGTAAAAAAACTGTTTTGTGGAGAAATGATAAATCATATATAAATGTGTTTTTAGGAGACTTCATAGACAAAATTAATCTGCAGATACGTGTCTATTTGATTTAAAATAATATCGAGATAATTTAAAATTAATGTGTTACGTCTTTAATCCTCGTCATGGTATTATGGCTTTTAAGAATAAGTAAAGTTACTACTTTGTTGCTACAGTATTCACACGGATCACAGCATCGTAATTTTACTCACGTATTTCTTGCCGACCAGATTAATTAATTTTTTTTTTAAGAAAACACATAATTGCGTTTACTTAAAAAAATAAAGATAATAACTTAGTAGAAGAAATACGTAAATAGACTTGCGCGTTTATCTATTTAACAAATATCGTCACAAAAGTATGTAAGTTAGTTTATGCACCTATATTTTAATTATATGGCGTATAAGTAATACTAAGCTTTTATTGATAGCGAAAATTTCATAAATGGCCTAGTTACGTAATTTACGTAGTTACGTAAAAATTTACGTAATTTATACAGTGAATATTTTAAAAAAATCTTAGCATTTCGCTAAACTTGCGATATCTCCGTCATTTATTGCGATGAATATGCTTTATTGTGTTTTAAAGATACAGTTAACAGCAAAAAAAAATTACAATACCATAGGCGGTCTTATCGCTATTAGCGATTTCTTCCAGACAACCTTTGGATGGACAAAAAAATTGATAAGAACAGGGGTATGTTGCATTATTCTCACTATCGAATCAGTATCTTATAAATATACATGTCTTATAAATACATACATGATATAATATACATACATTAATAAAAATATAAATATTATACTAACACGATATGTGTAAATAAAATATTATAAAATACACTTACATAAATAAATATAAGACAAGAAAAATATGACAATGACTGCTGCATCTTTAATTTGAACTATTTGAGCTATAATAATCCTTCACAAGTTTATTGAAAATGGGCAGTGATTTGGCTAGCTTTATATTAACAGGCAGCGCGTTCCAAAGACAAACTGCGATATGTTTTACAATCTTTTTGAGCATATCTGTCATAATGTCCTTAATCGAGTAGTGAAATAAAAAAATTAAGTAATTTCACTTACGACTTTTTTCTACCAACGGTGCGATATATTTGTATACAAATATGTATGTGTATTTATTTATTTTTCGCTTGTAATATATATTTTAAATTATGCGCACGAAATATTGAACCATTATTAAAAAATGAAAAATTATCTCCAGAAGGTTGTCTGGAAGAAATCGCTGTTAGCGATAAGACCGCCGATTGTACTAGCTAAATGATTGTTAGGTCATGTGTATTTCCCCCAGGGGGTGCCGCCCTAGACTCCCCTCCGTCCAGGAAGCGGTACAAGGGGATGCGTCCCCGGGGCCCCGAGCGGCCACTGTCACATTGCCCCCTTCACTCCGTGACAGTGGTGTCCCACCTTTCCGTCTCCTCATCCTAAAAGCCTCGCAATCCTCGCAGCCTCCCCCTCCCCCTATCGCGAAGCCCCCCCCCCTGCCGCTGCTGAGAGCGCGAGGCGGCGAGGGGGGGGGGGAAGGAGAGGGAGGGGTGAAGGCGCAGGAGCAATCCTCGCATCCTCCCCCTCCCCCACCGAAGGAGGATAGCGCCCGTGACTCCTGGCAGCCACGGGCGGGCGGCAGCGGGCGTCGAGGTCTGGGGGATCAGAAAGACCTCCGCCCGCACTAATGCCGCGAGAGGCAGCCGCACGTCCCTCTCCGGGCCGGGGAAACGTCATTCCCCGGCCCGCACACAGGACAGGCCGCCTCTGTTTACGAGGCGGCCAGCCGCTGCCGGGGTTGCGGGGTAAGCTCGCGCATGTACCGTGACCCCGGCTCTAGGCGGAAGAAGGCTCCCATGAGGTTTTAGTGGGTATACCGGCGCCGGTCGTACTGATTAATCGGCGTCGGGGAGCCGCACATACCGGCCGCGCATGATCCCCCGCGCGGCTGAAGATGCGACAATGCATTTCCTCATGTAAAAAAAAAATGTGTATTATTATTTTCTTGTGTGCAATAAAGAATATTCTATTCTATTCTTTATTTGTATGACTATTTTTGAAGTGATAACTTCTTATGGGAGAGTAATCCACTTAGTTACGTAACGCGTTACCGTGCCATCTGTCTGGCTTCCCTTTCTCTCACGCATACAGCAGTAGTAGGCAGGCTCCTCTCTCACTCTAACCCATAGTGCTAGCCGTATTTCGGTGATTAGATTAAAAATAATACTAATATTGTACACATACACAAAATTCTTATGTACATATTCAAGAATTGTAAGTAAGAATAAAATATATTTTATAATCAATAAAAGATTTTATTAATAAATAACCTTTCCTTACATTATCATATTAATATACATACAATTTAAGTAACAACCTAAGCTTTTCTCAAGTTAAACAATTTCAATATAAAATAGTTCAACTTAGATTAGTTTAAGTTATCACTTCTGTCTGTTTTTTTACTTTTTCACATAGTCGTGGTAGTCTAATGGTTAGCGTACGCATCCCAGAGTCAAAGGGTGCAGGTTCGATTCTGGCCGGAACGCAGTTAGTTAGTTCGTTTTCTGACCTAATGTGCATATTGATACAATTATCACGTGCTAACAACGGTGAAGGAAAACATTGTGATGCAACCTGCAGAGCGAATGAACCGATTTGTCAAACCTGTTATGCCGCCTTGGACAAACGTGGCGACTATACTGTCTCCCCTATATAATGAGAGGACCGAACCCAGCAGTGAAACATTTATGGGGTATACATAATATAATAATATTTTGATTGCCTGTGGTACGCAAACAACCAGGCCCTCTTGATAGAAGGTAGGATATACAATATAGCGAAAACGTGTCACGTTTTTTTTGGCCGTTTCAATTCACTAACAAATACGCAACATCATTACCATTATCATCTAAATTCATTCTTGGGGTTGTCTGGAAGAGATCGCTTTTTAGCGATAAGACCGCCCTTTGTACTAACTAGATATAATTTGGTCTTAAGTTAATGTTTGTATTGGTGTACAATAAAGAGTTATCTATCTATCAACATCATGGCAACGCGAACGAAGTTCCGTTGGTAGATATGGAGATACGGTTCTAGAATCCTCCAAATCACCTGGACCAATTTTGGTGATTTTGTTGTGTTTGAGTGGGTCCCCAGATGATTTAGATTCGTAATTGGAACCAATGGTGGCGCTGAGATCGGGTCCTAGATTTTTATTTTTTCGGAGCAGGACGTCTGCCGGGGCCACTAGTAAATAAATAAATAAAGTTCATAATAAGACAATCTTAACGACCTGTATTTTACTGCAAAGTTGTTAAATTCCAAGGTCCAGCAGTAATCCCTCGCAAAATCTCCAAAGAAACCGACAGAAAACCATAAAAATATGAAAGCTTAATCAAAATATATCTGATGGAACCTGCCAAGTAAAACAATCAGTAAACTTTCTTGATGCCTTGAAATAATACTGAAGCTGAAATCAGCTACAAAACTCATTGATACAGTTGTACGCCTCATACTGGCAGGGCTGGCACACTCAAAATAATACACTTTTATTTAAAATCTATATATATAAAAGAAAGTCGTGTTAGTTACACTATTTATAACTCAAGAACGGCTGTACCGATTTGGCTGAAAATTAGTGGGGAGGTAGCTTAGAACCAGGAGATGGACATAAGATTTTTATCCCGTTGGAACCGGTAGGTGGCTCTGAGATCGGGTTCTAGAATCCTCCTTATCACCTGGACCGATTTTGGTAATTTTGTTTTTGTGTGTTTGAGTGGGTCCCCAGATGATTTAGATTCGCAATTGGAACCAATAGGTGGCGCTGAGATCGGGTATTAGATTTTTATTTTTTCAGAGCAGGACGTCTGTCGGGGACGGTAGTAAATAAATTATTTGGCAATTTTATTTTTATATCAATTTTTATCTTTAAACGACTTCAAATAAGGAAGAGTTTCTTGGTTTTCAGGTTTGTTTGTCCCACTATAGATCTGTCTGGTATGTATACTTACATTATCTGGAATATTTAATTAAAATATCACCTAAATCAATAAAAAAATCATAAGACAGTGAATTAATAAATAAGACTACCTACCCAGAACCTACTTCAGAAGTTACTAAAAACCAAAACATTTTTTTCATAACATTTTGAAAGTAGTTCGTATAATAATTACTATAATTCTCAACATTCTCTTGTTACAGCAATTTATGTTGATTTTTGTTTTACTTAGCAACTACAACTTCAAAATACTGTAAAATGAATTAGTTTTTGCTTTTTAGTTATTCTGAGGTAATGTATCTATATTTGTACAGTTTCGCTAAAAACAATCAATATTCTACAAGTATTGTTATCTTTTATGGATATTACTCATGTTTTGAATGTAAAATGGCATATAACACTCTTCGAGACACAGTTACAAAAAAAGTGTACGTGGCGACAACGGCTGTATGCGGCCGAATAAGAAATCTAAAACTAATACTGCATATTATATATTAAAACCTCTACTTCCTATTATTCGATACAAGTAATCGGCAACCCTAGCCGTCGACGCGAGTCTTATCACGGCTTTTGAGGTTCAATAAAATTTATCACAAATTTTATTATATCATAACCCGGTTTAATGCTGGCGGTGTATCAGCTAATGAGAGATAAGCCAGCTGACGACGGCTCCTGATAAGCACATCCTGCTCACGTACATAGATAAAGGGTGCTTATGGTTTTTCAGGAGACTTAGAGGGTGTTGTGCCGCAAGCGAATTATCGTTGATAGAGCCATCAATTCGTCATCATAGCAACTTGAAGGATTGGAATTAGCTATGCGCAGTGCACGTGTGAGCCAGTACATTTGTCCGGTACAAAATATATTTGTACTTATACAGCTCAAAATTTGAAACGTACCAATTCAAAATGTTTGACACGCTACTACTATAACATACGAGGAAGGACAGAACGAGGCTTATGCTATAGTAGTACAATAACGCCTCTACGGATATTAACATGACAAAGAGGGACAACATGACAATGTCTTCTTAGTACAGCTGTTAGTAAAATGAGGTAACCGAGGCCGAGCTTATCCGATTCTTAACGAGTATTTCCGAACTAGTTTTGAACGGGACAAATAAGGGAATGGTGCTCACCGCCTCACCGGCCTCATGGTTCAAATGTACTGCCGCGGTACAAACCATACAAATGTCCTCGCCTCACTTGAAGTGGTAAATTGTACTGGTTCAGTGCAAAATGTCACGTTACTCTTACAAGCTCATTTTAAAATCATGTACTGCCCAACACTACTTGGAATCCTCTTTCTTAGTTTTATTATATAATATAATAATAAAATTTCGTTTTAATTATGTATTTAGGGTTTCTTACCCAAATGCCAAAAACAGTGGTCATTCATCATCTGGAGAGTATATTGGAGAGTAAACACATCGTTCACTACACCACATATATACACACACACACATTTACACGAACAAACATACACACTATCTAGTAGACAAACTTTTTGTTATTGTATAAGTAGACATTGCAGCAGAGAACACTACTAGCTCCAAAGATACAGTAGATATTAGTTTTGGAGCTAGTAGAAGCACAAGCAATAATTTAGTTTCTAAGTCTGCTAATTGTAATGTCTTCATTTTGTAATTTAGATTGTACCTTGACTTATTTTTTGAGGCAAATAAATATTTTATTATTATTATTATTATCTCCACGGTACTCTTCGGTTCGGCCAACACGCACTTAGCCGATTTATTGTTCTTAAATAATTCAATTTTCTACATTCTTATTTATAACAACCTTAATAAATTTCGTCCAAATAATATAATAATATAACAGCGCTTGAAATATCACAGCGATCCTTAGATCGATTCGCTTAGATTTCTAAGAATGCCACTTTAATATGAAAATATTTTATTATTGACATTGTTTGTACTTCAAAGTAACGTTAAAATTTCACTGCTTCTAGGGATCAGTAATTCGACGTCACTCATAATATATTCATAACAAAACGTAAGCTGTTGTTAGAGTAAAAAGCGTATCCGAATTAGCTATATTTCTCTGTGCAGGGCCGGAAAAATAATGCTAATTCTGCGGCCGGGCGGCCTGTCGTAATGTCGACAAAACAACCCACGGCCAGGTGGTAGTGATGCCTACCACCCCCTGGTCTAGGTCTGGCCACCATGACAACCTTGAGTTGTTCCGGTATTAGTGACCAGGTTCCAGTACCGCTAAAGGGAGCCGCAGCGTATTTGTAGCACCTCTGGCTTTGTAAATATCCATAGGCGATGGTAACCACTTTTCATTAGGTGGGCCCTGCTTGTCTGCTGAACTCATCCAATAAAAAAGGTATTTTTTGTATCCCAGCCACTTTGGCTACATCCTGCAAGATTACCGCGATATGAAGTATCACAGATGCTATGACATAGAATATACAACCGATCGAATGTCACACCAGAGTCCGATTATTTTTACCGACTTGGATACTTAAAAACCACTCCTAATTCTAATTCCTCATAACATCAGCTATCTGCCAGTGAAAGTCTCGTCAAAATCGGTCCAGCTGAAAATATTATTTTGGCCGCATATGGAGTACTGCTTTGGGCTAGAGCACCTGCCTACCAGCTTAACCCCCTGGACTGTATTCAACGTCGAGCCGTTCGGGTTGTTGATGATTCCACTCACAGACGGTGCAGATATGGTCTAGATTAGGAGAGACTTGGCGTCTCTCTGCGTATTCTACAGACCGTATAACGGGGAGTGTTCCGAGAAACTCTTTAGAACCATCCTTCGTCCTCTTTCTACCATCGCATCGCTAGCCATCGGGTAAGGAGTTTATCCCAACTTCCTCTATCCGCTTTGTTTTTCTTGCGTACCGTGGGAGTTTTGAATGAGCTCCCGCGCAACGATATGTAGTTTTTCAAAAATGGAGTCATAACATTTCATCGAGGCAGGTAGCGCGTTGGTAATATATCTGGTGTTGCAAATATCCATAGGCGACAGTAACCATTTTCCTTCAGCTGAAGCGTTTGCCTGTCTGCCAGCTTCGTAATGAACAAAACTTATTATCCGCTCGGGGGACCCCGTCAGGAATGAAATTTAATTACTGACAACCCTGGAACATAATTGTATATTATTTTCAGCATGCGCACATGCGACTACAGAGCCCGAATGCGGCCGAATTATAACATCTTCTAATTTCAAAAAATGTATGTTGCACTTATTAATATTGTTTTAAACTTACTTGTTTCTAATAACATTCAAAATTGTTTAAAAAATGCATAACGTTTTTTTTCCTACGTGACAATTTCTGCCAGTTCGCTCTCCTAAAGCTGTCAGTCCATGGAAGCGGAGCGAGGCTGCAAACCGAAGAAACAGAAATATTAACCAAAAATATAGGAAAGAAATGTTTGTAAAATGAATACTACTGGGCCAAACTTTGTTAAATTTTTAGGGGACCAAATGGCAACTATTCCGCATCAAACTAAAGAAGAATCACGTAAATCGGATCATTAATCTCAAAGTAATCGGTGGACATACGGAACGGAATGATTTTTTTTTATGTTCATAAAATGAAAACTACTGGGCCAAAGTATGTTAAGTTTTTAGGAGACCAAATGGCAACCATTCCGCGTCGAACTAAGAAAGAATCACATAAATCGGACCATAAATCTCAGAGTAATCGGTGTACATACATAAAAAAAACATACCGGCCAAGTTGAGAACCTCCTCCTTTTGGAAGCCGGGTAAAAAGGATTGCATAAAAATTGCGTCAATCGACAGGCAGCCAATCCCATTCTCCGTTTCTACGCTCCGTTGCCTCACTCCCCTTCAATGGATAAGCAGCCTTAAGTAAAAGAACATCGTGCCAAAGAAGTGACTACAGAACCTTGTGAGACATAACCAGTAATGCTTACTTGACTTTTATTTCGTATATCTTAAAATGCTATAAATTTTAATACTATTACTGAAATATTTACATTAATTTGAAAGCTTTTAGGCTCCTAATTAGGAGCCTGTCAAACGCCAACACTGAGTTATGTTTTAAAGAAACGATTTTTATTACATTTTAATGTTTCAAATTAATAGCTAATTCAATTTAAATTTTCTTTATTATTTCTAGTACCCATTTAACGTATATGTAAAGAAAACAAATTACTACAACTTTTACTTAAACTGTATGAACTTTGTTCTTTTATGTAGCCAAGTTTCATTTAGCAAATTACTTTTAGTTTACTAAATTCTATGTGGCTAAACATATGCAGCTGAGCTCTTCGATCTGATCCCGCCATCTCCCCATTCCATCATCAGACAACCAGACGCACCGGCATGCGGCATCGATATATAGTGGATATTCCACCTATAGGAACGAAGCGCTTCGCATCCAGCTTCATCATACGCACCGCAAAGGAGTGGAACTCATTGCCGGGCTCTGTCTTTTCCGATACTTATAACCTGGGTGTCTTCAATTCCCGTATGAATAGGTACCTTCTAGGTAAGCGTGCTACATCCTAGACCACATCTTTGCTCCACATACGGCAAGATTGTGGTCAAACGCGAACCTATACTACAATTTAAAAAAAACATATTGTTACATGCCGTCAAAGAAATGCGCACAACTGCCAGTCGTAAAAACGCAGTTTATTACCTTTCTTGCATTCGGGGTTTTTTGTACTTCATGTTTAAATTGTGTTTAAGATATGGTCGATGTGGTAGATGTGGTCAGTCGATGTGGTCAATTTGGCCAGTATTTAATTTTAATACCGAAAATTGGCATAGATTCTTTTCATCCGGGAGATGGAATAGTACATGAAAGTAAAATTAATTATAATAGTTATATTTTGATAACATTTCAATATATTATAATTTGATTCTTATTCAAAAATGATATATTTTAACTCAAATATTGGACTACTAATTAATGTGATCAAATAGTTCTCTTGGAATTAGCTTAGCAAAGTCTAGACCGATTTAAATGGAATTTTGAACTAATTCGTGTAAAATCAAATCTCCCTCGAGAAAGAGGTATTAGATATCCATTAATTAAAAGGGACATTATACGAGAATTCAATTCAACAGGATTTAAGTCGCATACGTTAGCCCAGTGCGGCGCTTTTAATACAGACGACAATGGTCTTAATCCCTTTAAAAAAACCACTAAAACTCCATTAACATTGACAACTGAAATTCATTGAAAAATTATGTATGTCTTTCTAGACCACGGACCATAAAAATGGCCCGGCCTTTTGAAAGGCTTGCGTGGAGCCATGAGAAGGCTAACACATAGACGCCTTTGACAAGTTTCATGTAAATGTGGGGTGACACTGACCGGCGATTATCCCTGTCTACACTATGTACTAATCCACCCAAGGGCAAGCCCCGGTCAGTGTAAGACTATTATAGGAGGGAAATGAGAACAGAAAGTACCGGGCAACTGCTAGTGGCAATAGGTGTCTGGGAATATGGGGACTATGGCGTTATGTATTATGATGTATAAAAAATGGTATTTTTTTATTAGCGAAAGATGAATCAAACTAAAAACGTGTTAAAAGCAACAATGGGTTAATTGCTTGGTCTCTCAGAATATTAAATACAATATACAATACATACAATACACAGTAATGTAGGTCTAGATATAGTTTTAAGGTGTAATGTCATTATTAACGGAATATCGCTTTGTACATTCTAAATTAAGTATTATTTTCTACCAGAACTTTTCTAAATACCTTTCTATATCTACTACTCCTGCTGCTGAGCTTGAACCTTTTCAGGGACTTGGACTAGAGGATACGGTACGGCCCACACTTGATTTAGGCTCGGTTCCTATATCATATCAACCGTTCATTTGCTTTGCCATCGGTTAAAAATTGAAATTTATAAAATATGTAAAAAATTAAGCGTTGATAATGCAAGTAAATGCATAGTAAGATATAGGCATGTGAACCATAACTGGGTGATTTGCCAGCTTCACAATCAAACACAACTTCACAACAAATCTAAGAATTTCAAATTTAGTGAATCATAAACACCTTTCCTTCCTTTTTTATTTGAGGAATTCAGCAGACAGGCAGACGACCCACTTGATGGAAAGCGGTTACCATCGCCTATGGGCATTTGCAACACCAAAGGTGCTACAAATGCGCTGCTGCTCTCTTAAGGGAGACTAGAACCTGGTCACTAATGCAGGAACACAACTCAAAGTTGTTATGGCGACATACTTTAGACCAGGGGTGGTAGCCATCCAGTCGGGCAAATGCCTTACACCTAGCTGTGGGTTGTTTTGTCACCTCTTACGACAGGCCGCCCGCCCGCCGGAAATTGTATTATTTCTCCGTTCCTGCACGGATGAATACCTTCTAACACTATGGGCAGTAAGTCATAGAGTACATAATGTTCGGTAATCGATAGTTATTAAGATTATCAATGAAGATATTACATAAAAAAAGTATTGTCGTCTAGAGTATGAAATAAATAGCTTTTTGTTCAGGGGACGTTCGCAGGTGATACGATAATATGGCGGTATTCCGGGAAAATCTGGGAATGATAATAGCCGCCACCACAAGTTTGGATTATACACACCCCTTGCGGATTCATTTCAACAAAATATGAATGGGATATTCCACAATTAAAATTAATTCAAAGAATTTTAGAAAATAAAAATTACCTTTATCGGCCAGGAATCGAACTCAGAACGCCCGCGTGGCAGGCGAGCATTCAATTGGAACCACCGATGAGTTTGACCTTATTCTTATTTATATAATGTTTTACATACTTATATTATGTGTATTAATGAATATAAAAAACCGACTTCAAAAACTAAAATGTAAAAAATAACTTATTTCTAAAGCTATTATTATTAATATATATTATCTAAAACAGTTTGTCGGTGCTTAGTAATTTTCAAAATATAGTAATTTTTGTGTTTTACTTGGCACCGACTTCAATAATAAGAAATAAGTTATTTTATACATTTTAGTTTTTGAAGTCGGTTTTTTTAATCGAAGTTTTTATTTTTTATTTGTTACTTTTTAGTGTCTAGCTATGCGTGGGTGGACCTACGAATGGTGCAGCGCTTCTTAAAAAATATAGGCCCCAAGAAACGGGAACAAAAGAATATTCGTAAAATGAAAACTACAGGACCGAACTATGTCAAATTTTTAGGGGACCACATGACAGCTATTCCGCTCGAACAAAAAAAGAATCACGTAAATCGAATCATAAATCTCAGAGTAATCGGTGAACATCCATAAAAAAAGGAAAAAAAAAGATCCCGACGAATTGAGAACCTCCTCCTTTTTTCGACGTCGGTTAAAAATATAATGTAAGTAACTGCATATCCTATTATATTTATGTATACCACCTTTCACAATTATCATCTGTTTTATTCCTGGCAGGGTTTTCTGGAAGAGATCGTTTCTTGGCGATAAGACCGCCCGTTGTGTACATCTATATATATACTAGCGGCCCCGGCAGACGTTGTCCTGCTCTGAAAAAATAAAAATCTAAGACCCGATTCCAGCGCCACCTACCGGTTCCAATTGTGGATTTAACCCATCCGGGGACCCACTCAAACACACAAAAACAAAATCGCTCGCCGTTGTTAAGAGGATTCTAGAACCCGATCTCAGCGCCACCTACCGGTTCCAACGGTATAAAAACTATCCTATCTTTCAAGTTGGATCAAACTGCATACGGTGTGCAAATTTGATTAAAATCGGTTGAGTAGTTTAGGAGTCCATCGCGGACAAACATCGTGACAGGAGACTTATATATAATAAGATATATATATATATATATATATATATATATATATATATATATATATATATATACATAAATCAATTGCTGTTCGTTAGTCTCGCTAAAACTCGAGAACGGGTGCACTGATTTGGCTAATTTTGATTTTCAATTATTTATGGAAGTCCAAGGAAGGTATGATTAAGATATAGGGAAAATGCTTGGAATATAGTAAAAACAGCAATTTCGCTTTCCCTTAAAAACTATTCCTATCTGTCTAACATTTGATGTTCGCCCGTTGATTAGAAATCAATTAAATTTAAAATCCGTTCTGATGTCAAATTAAATTTTAAAAATCTCATTTTTGGTTTTGAATGTCAAACGTTTGATATTCGTCCCGTCCTTTAGAAATCAAAGTATTTTATTTATTGGAGGCGGTACGAAGTTTACCGAGTCTGCTAGTCTAGTATATTTCTAAGCTACCAGTATAAGTTTTTTTTTTACTGTAATGGTGAACAATAAAGTGTTATTTCTCTCTCTCTCTTTCTCTCTATCTCTCTCTCTCTCTCTCTCTAAATAGTGTAATAGATTGGAAAAATTATGTATGTAACAAAATGATCTTCTGTAGAAAAACAATATATTATGATTGATACCAAAAAATATACTACAAATAGATGTACTAGTAAGTATATATGTGTTGTTTTATTTGCGTAGTGGCTTCGACTGCATTTCTCATAAATAAGTCTAGCATTCATTTCAGGACAGGCACAAGGTGTCTGCAGCGCAGTGCAATACTGCTCTCCTCGAATATTTAACTAACAGCAAGATCTGTTGGTTTCTAAATTGACTAAAACAAATCACTAGCTGTGCGGTTTCACCCGCGTAGTGATGGAAAATCGTTATATTTTCAATAATTCACACGATATCTTTATAAATTATAGCCTGAGTTGTACTGATGTGTAAGCTATATTACTGTAAAGTTTCATCAAAATCCATTCGGTAGTTTTTGCGTGAAAGAGTAACAAATATGCATCCATAAAAAAAACCGGGAAAATCTGGGAATTATCATCCATTCTTACAAACTGTCGTGTTTATAATATTTATATTATATTATTTTAAGGCTTCACGCTGACGGGTAAGCGGTTGAACCAAGGCAATGTTATAGATTTAAAGTATTTTCTTAAGTTATGGCGACAAGAACACACAATACAATTACGTCTTGGGAGTTTGAGCGCTGTATTTTATTTGATTTTTGTTCTTCCGACGTTAGGTTAGGTTTATTAACAACCATACCAACCATAAACAACCATAAATAACCATAAACAAAAAAATAAAACTAAATAAATCAAAATGAAAACATTGGCGGTAGGCCAAATAAAGGTTGAACTTACTCATTGACACTTGACATCTTTGTCTTTCGTGAACTGAAAAGTGGCCGGAACGTCGGAATAATAAAAATAAAATTAAATACAGCGCTCAAACCGCCAAGACGTAATTGTATTGTGCGTTCTTGTCGCCAAAACTTAAGAAAATACTACAAATCTATAACATTGCCTTGGTTCAACCGCTTACCGGTCAGCGCCAAGCCTTATTGACTATGCTGTTGTAACTGACTAGAAGCTACTAGAAGTCCTAGTGGTACTTCGTCCGCGGTACCATAAAGACTTGTTTGGCGATTGACTGGAATAGAAAATGACTAATAAACACGCATTTTACTAGAAAATCTCAAAAATTAAATGCGCGACATGTTTTTTCAGACCATATCATTTAGAAATTAAATAAAAAGTAATAGAGGGCCGACAATTTCAATCTGATTTGATCTAAGAAATACCTAGATGACGTTGTACTTGAACGTTAAGTGAATTATGTAAAGCACAGATTTGTGGCGAGTTTAATTATTTATCTGAAAGACCGCAGCGTGGACAAACAGGGCTGGCATTTTGAAATAATATTATTATGTACATAGTCTCCGGCCAATAAAGTCTGCTACAAATGAAAATGCATTTATTTTTTATAAAGCAATGTAATTTTAATAAAACTTATATGAAAGGCGTGGAACCGGTTTAATTTTAACCGGGTTTAATTGGTTATAACCGGTTTAGTCGACTGTTACGGGCTAGGATAATAAAGCCATAAAAGAACGTACACAACTGCACAGTTTTTACTATATTTAGCAACTTAAAAGGTACTTTTTAAGTCTTAATTGCTATCGTTATTAAGAGTGGGTGTAAATGTAGAGTGTATCATTGTATGGAATACAAGCTAAAGCAAACAAAGCCAAGTGATTTAAACGTTTAAGGGAATTTTTCGTTAAATTGAGTGACGTTACATGGAGTTTACTCTGTATATTGATAAATTAAAACCCGAACATTTTGCCATCGAGGTATCCTGACTTACCATTTATTCTTCCCACCATGTTATCAGCAGCAGCCCTGCCAGCGCCGTGCATAAAATATTTTAATTTAATCCCCGTGAATGTATTAACTCGGGGCTCTCTCAAAGTTAATTGATTGCTTTATATCAAACTTTTTAAGACGCGCCAGATTTCCTCCTCTTCGTTTTACTTCGAGCATTAATTCTATGCCCCACTCCAGATATTATTACGGAGGAATTAAATCGTTCAGAATTTATCTGTCTGATTGGTTTTATTTATTGTTATATTTTCTATTTTTAGTTACGCAAAAACATGAATAGATTTAGAAAAAATAGCCACTTATCAGATCCTGACTTGTTGAAAATGGGGCCACGTGAGGAGTATACGGTAAGCACATAAATAAATAAACAAATACTTTTATATATTTTTATAGGTAGGTACTTAATATGAAAGTAATAATATTAAACGACACTATTTTTTTCATTGCAGGAGCTAGACAGGCAGACAGCCCACTCGATGGAAAGCGGTTACCATCGCCTAAGGACATTTCCAACACCAAAGTTGCTACGAATTTGCTACTGCTCTCTTCATGGAGACTGGAACTTGGTCACTAATGCCAGAACACAACTCAAGGATGTTTTGGCGGCATACTCGAGACCAGGGGTGGTAGCTATTCAGTCGTGCAAATACCCGACCACCTGACTGTGGGTTCTTTTGTCGCCTCTTACGACAGGCCGCCCGGCCGCAGGAAATTGTATGCTTTCTCTGTTTCTTTCCTTTCTCCGTTTCTCGATTTGAGAACCTCCTCCTCTTAGAAGTCTATTAAAAATTAATACACGTTAAAATCATATTTTAGACAAAAGAATAGTGCTGACGTCAGTAGCAATAAATCGGATCGGTTCTTATAAAGCAGTGACCGCACGTTCCTTACCGCAACACCCGCAACACAAAACACGACATCGTTGCACACGAATTTAATTAAATTTAACACAAAACCCGGCCACGTCCCACTTAAAAGAATTTTAATTTACAATAACACTTTCGCAGTTTTTTTTAACAAGGTTTTATGCTTCTTATGATACACGTTGAGACCATGGATGTTTTAAACGGAATGAGCAACGAGAGACTCCTTTAAAATGTTAATAAAACCTCTCAATATCGAAAACATCAGTGAATTTCCGAGAAATAGTAATTTGTACACCTGGCTGATTATTCCTGCGAATGGCCCAAAAAAGTCGAGAACAATAACAATAGGCTATTGTCTTATTGCAAATTTTAATTATGTCGACCATAAAAGAACTCCGAATGCGGGGAGGGGCAGTAAATCAGGTGTGCGGCATTTCTTTATCTTCTCGTACAAACGTTGCTATCCTAGTTTTTTTTAATTTGTCTAATGTCTAACCAAAACGTCCACCGTTGTATAAAGTTCTTGAAAATTCCACCACATTCAATGCATTTTTTGCAAATTCCTGCACGGACCGTCCTATTTCAAGTGAGATTCAAAAGATTCAGTGGGCGGAAACGACTCGAAGGGGTCATGTAATTAAATAGTTGTCCTTATTCGAGTGTTGTCGTGCAGTAGGGCTTGCATAAGGGCATCAAAAGGAACCGACGTGCCTTGTTTACAGGTTTTGAAGGCTTACTCTCAAACGTCATTCGATGTTGGTTTTCGTTTTAGAACTTTTTTTTATATTTTAGTGCATTTGCCATTCTATGTTCCATTTATTTTTTATGCATATATATATATATATATATATATATATATATATATATATATATATATATATATAATATACATATATATATATATATATATATATATATATATATATATATATATATATGTATATTATAGAATGATCCAAAAAAAAAAAAAAATTTATATGTTTTTCCAAACAGGCTCAAAAGTTTCTTTTGGGTGTAAAAAAATTCTCTGAAAACATGAGCCCTTGATATTAATTTTCAGATTGTCCTCATCGCAATTTTTTAATTCCCATAAGAATAACACAGGATTTTTTTTTTTTGCTTCTTCTGATTTTTGTACCGTTCAAACGAGTGGTTGACTGATAAATCGCTGTTCCAATCTTTATAGAGAATTGAACGCTCTACAAAAAAGGTCTGATAACATTTTTTGATTTTTATGGGAATTAAAAAAGTGCGATGAGGACAATATTAATATTAAGGGCTCATCTTTTCACAGTTTTTTTTTTACACCCAAAAGAAACTTCTGAGCCTGTTTGGAAAAAAAAAGAAAAAAATATTTTTTTTTTGGATCACCCTAATGTATATGATATACCTCTATAACTACTGCAAACATATACAATTACATGTTTTTATTTTAGTATATAATACGTTCAAAAAATCCTGCTGATAGTGAGATTAATCAATTTTAAATAAAACAAACGTATGTCTAAATTTTGAAAAAATATAAATTCTACCAAGGGATTTCATATAAAGAAAATAAATAAACTGAATAATCGAACCTCTACATAACAAAACGAAAATACATTTGTCTCAACTTTATATTATAAAGAAACTGAGACAAAACATATAGTTTTAATTTTTACCATACGCGTATGACGCCATTTGCAAATGCACGCCATTTTAATATTAGAACGTCAAAAATTGTTGCGACTTTCTGACTGATATTAATTATGTTTATTTCATTACCTATTATACTGTTTTTTCGCAAATATGTCGAAAAATGTTGTATGACACATGTGCGGTTGTTAGTTTTAAAAACTCGTGTCAATAGTAACTCGTATACTCGTGTGTAAATATTAACTTACAGCACTAGTATCATACATACTTAATTATTATTCTATCGAAAAGTGATAAATTATAAAATCAGTGTTGTTTTAATACTAAATATTTAAATTTAAGTCTTCGAGCTAGCAACCTGGAACTGGGTGTCGGGGTGTCGCAGCGAGACCGAAATTGGATTGTTCTTCGCCAAGATATTCCGCAGCCGGAACGGGACGACATTTATGTACTGCACATACAGTATGCGCACGTAAATTCTTTAATTTAATACATCACGCTTCGTTTTCCCGTTTTATGCCGGGTATGTCTTCCTATGTAATCATTTATTTATCTCACCATAGCAAAGGCAGACTAATTGGATGACTAGAAAGAAAATAAGAAAAACTTTATTTCAAGAAATAGCGACGTTGTCAAAATATTATCTGTACATAATAATGTATTCCTTATACATGATTATACACAGAGCATATATTGAGAATTAGTCGCTGCATTTTCAGCAAACAAGGTTTGCACTCAGCATATTGCTGTGCCGGAATTATATTTTACATCACGCTGATTTTCAGTGCAAATCTTCCTTTTGGCGTAAGACCAAAACGGGTTGTACTATTGTTAAATACTAAATAATAATTAACAAAACTAAATCTACTTATTAAATTAGTAAATTTAAAAAAAAACTAGCAATAAAATATGAACAAAGTGCCGTCGCCTTAATAGAGACAATAAGAAAAGTGTTAATAATACTTTCATAGTAATAATACTTTTAGTTAATTTAGGCTATATTTAAATAACTTATTAATCTTCTTAGGTTAGGTGGTAATATTAATAAGGTATTTATTATTAAATACCTTATTTGTAGAAAAAAAAGCAATAAAATATTTTGTTACTAATACAATTCGATAACTTATTTTAGATATGGATAATAATTAATTATTATTTGATTTATTACTACTGAAAAGATATAAATTTTTACTTTTTAGACTTAGAGTGATTGCCGAGTACCTATTACCATATTCAGTGAGCCACGTCACTGACAGGAAGCAACAATTGACATTTTAATTCATGACCTATAAATATTTAATGTGTTATTCTGCTGCAAAGATATGAAGTGTTTAAAATATTTTATTTTCCCACTTTATAAACTATATAGGTCGTGCACAAGACTAACTGGCAGTATACATAACAGGTTAAAGTATTTACATCTACCACTCAATATTATTTAATTTGTAGGTTTTGTTTTAATTTAACTTCAATCAAACGGTTTTTGGTTACAAAAGTTCTTTAAATCGTTTATGTTGAATAAACCGGTTTCAGAGGATATTTGCCGCACACCTTCAAAGCGCACCTCTGCGGTACAGTAAGTTATCAGTCGCACACAAATACTTCTTGAAAGAGATAGAATAAAAAAATAATAACGCTTCTAAAGTCTACGCTCCGAACGAAATAGTTACCTATAACGGGTTATAACCGATTACAGTTCTTTCTAAAGTCGTTGCTTCGAACAATATAGTTGACTAAAACTGGTTTAAACCGATTAACGCTCTTTCTAAAGTCTTTGCTTCGAACAACAGAGTTGACTAAAACCGGTTTAAACCGATTAACGCTCTTTCGAAAGTTTACGCTCCGAACGAGTTAACTAAAACCGGTTAAAATCGTCTAACGCTCTTTTTAAAGTCCTTGCTTCGAACAGCATAGTTGACTAAAACTGATTTAAACCGATTAACGCCCTTTCGAAAGTCTTTGTTCCGTACGAAATAGTTGACTAAAACCAATTATAACCGATTAACGCTTTTTCCGGTACGTAATAGTTGAGTAAAACCGATTATAACTGATTAACACTGTTTCTAAAGTCTTTGTCCCATGCGAAATAGTTGAATAAAACCGGTTAATTTTAAACCGGTTCCAAGTATTGAAAATAAAGATGATCTAATTGGTCACCTTATCAAAGAAGTAGAAAGTGTTAGACATTGAATAAAATCGTAAAGGGGTTGCTAAAGGGTGGCTCAAACGGGTGCTCATAGCGGAAATGATTATCCACAGGAAGTGGAGTGCAATGAGCACCACCTACCGGTGTACTTCCGCCCACCGAAGCCTTCGTGTCTGAAGTCTGAGTTCCTTGCTTTAATGTTGCATTGGAAAAAAGGAGTTGAAGCAATTAGGGTTTCTTCTAAGTTGACTCGGTAAAAATTTTGATGGAAAGCGGTTACCATCGCCTATGGACATTTACAACATCAAAGGTGCTCCAAATGCGCTGCTGCTTAAGGTAACCTGGCCACTAATGTCGGAACACAACTCAACCGACCAGGGGTGGTAGCCATCCAGTCGGGCAAACACCCTACCACTTGACTGTGGGTTGTTTTGTCGCCTCTTACGTCAGGCCGCCCGGCCGCACGAAATTGTATTCTTACTCCGTTCCCGCACAGATAAGAAAATAAAATCTATTGATAAATATTGTTACGAGTTACAGGACTGGATTTAAAATGTCGTTGGAATTACTATAGAATTTATAAGAACTATACAAACACGTATAATACAAGTACAAATATAACTGTACACAACCAGTACAAACTGCACGATTCAATAACACGCGCAAAGTCCGTCACTATATAGCTTATCGGATGTACACACTTCTTGCTCGTATCGTAATCGTCGCTTGACTGTGCACAATGCATAACAATAGTTTCTAAGAATCACACCTGGTTAATGGCTATTATAAATGATTACAACACACAATAGGATGTTTTTCTAATTACAAATTTTAAACACAAAGTAAAAATGAAGTCCAAATGCCGAAAGGTAATTGATAAGTGCATTTAGTTTTGTCGCCGTGAAATAATACAATATTTATAAAGGCAGTCCATTTTGTTCGATATATTTATAGAAGAGAAACATCAGGAAGGGTAATTCGAAACCGGATCTTGTTGGGGGCTAAGAACACGTGATTAAAAAATCCGGGAGGTTTTTGTTGGTCCTATCGCATGGTACTACAAACATTAATGGCTGCCTAGGTCTCATCACAAAATTCGCGGTAATATTCAATTTGATTTCAGGTAATACACCTAGGTGGTCAGACATCATGTTCATGAAAATATTTAATGGATATTCCTTAAGATTACTAAAACATTTCTATCTGCAACATATACCCCATATTTACCCATGAGACCAACGTCGCTGTTATTAACAACACCAATAAAACAACAAGAAGTGAGACGATATGGACGCGGTGTCCCACGGGATCGAACTAAAACCCTAAGACTTATTTGCACAAGTAGTCTGCAAGTTGACACGGGAACACAGGAAATATATTGTTTAGATAATAACTAACTAGGGACGAGCTTATTCAGTTAACTACAACAAGTTATTAACATTACCAGTGGTCGCCCAGTGGTCGAAATTCGACCATAACTAATTTTGATTATAAGCTTGAACATTATTAATATACTGATGTCAAAGAATATACTTCTATAATCACAGATTTTGCAAAGGCTACATACACTGTACACTTGACTTTAACAATTAACAAAAGAGTATATATGCGTGTATAGTGTGTGTAATTTTTTTGTTGATTTAATGTAATTTAACGACTAAAATAATTATGTATACCACCATCGCCACTCCTAATCAGCAGTATTCTCGCCATGCGTTGTCTGGAAGAGATCGCTTTAGCGATAAGACCGCCCTTTATACCCAATTAGAATACCAGTGCGTAAGTTTTCTGTAATGGTGTACAATAAAGTATTTTTTTTAGTTGTTTTACCTGCCTGTCTAAATTTTTTATGCATATTTTTTTTAAATGTTGGTATTCTGCACTCCTTCTCTAATTGTGTGCGAAATTTCATACTCCTGAGTCCGCGCAATTTTAGTAAAAAGGGGTACAGATTTTTTGCTTCTCGTTTCAATATAATGTTAAAGTTTTTACGTATCTAACCGTTAATCTAGGTACAAAGAAAGAAAGAAACATACACATCATATTTTTTTAAGAACAAGAATTCATACAGGTCACCATGTAAGTATTATTAACTTTTTATCTAAGTTTTTACTTAATTTTTCCGATACACAAATATTCAAAACTAATTTAAAAAATAAATACACGAATACATATACATATATGCATAATTATGTAAATACAATAATACATAAGTTATTACATAATAATAAATGTAACGGGTGCGCCAGAGAAACTTACTTATTTGAAAGGTCAAAAAAAAAAAGTACTTCAGTTATTGTTTTAAAATTGTTTTTATTTGAGAATACAATATCCCAATTTTTTTTATGCAGTCTTAAAAATGACATCGGATAAATGGCGACCCCCATTTGCATACACTGATGAAGTCGATTTTTGAAATTCGTATCCACTCTTCGCAGCATATCAATCGGTATGTTGGCAATGGCGTCGCGAATGTTGTTCTTGAGGTGTGCTATGGTCCGTGGTCGATCGACATAAACCAGGGATTTCAAATAACCCCATAAAAAGAAATCGCATGGAGTCAAATCTGGAGAGCGTGCCGGCCATTGGAGATCGCCTCTGAGAGAGATGAGGCGGTCGGGGAAATGTTGTCGCAACAAATTCATTGAGTCTCGTGCTGTGTGTGCTGTGGCTCCATCTTGCTGAAACCACACGTTCCTAACGTTCATTTCTTCGAGTCTTGGAAGAAAAAATTCCTCGATCATGTTTCTGTAACGAGCTCCATTCACGGTAACTGCGCGTTCGTTTTCTTCAAAAAAATAAGGACCAATTATTCCCATTACCGACACCGCACACCAGACAGTAACTCGCTCACAATTAAGTGGCTTCTGGTGAAGCTCACGCGGATTTACATCACACCAATAACGCATGTTTTGCTTGTTGACGCAGCCGGAAATGTGGAAGTGAGCCTCGTCACTGAAAAAAACGACCGCGTCTTCAGGCAGGTTGTCAATCAGCATTTCACATGCATTTTGACGGGCAACAAAATCGCGTTCAGTTAATTCTTGCACAACAGCCAATTTATAGGGACGAAATTGAAGGTCTTCATGGAGAATTCGTCGAACAGTGGTATCAGAAATTCCCATAGCAGCTGCGTGTTTGCGAGCCGAACGCCGGGGAGAACGCACAACTGACTGCCTCACTCTTTCGATATTTTCCGGAGTTCTGATGGTCCGTTGAAGTCCATTTTTGAGTTTAGCGACACTTCCATACTCCCGAAATGAGTTAACCCACGACAGAATCGAATTACGGCCAGGAACGAGTCTGTGAGGAGGAATTTCAAAGCGAGCGCGGAAGGCACGTTGCGTGCAACAAGTGAGCGACCGTTAGAAAAGAAGTTCTCAACTGCGAAGGCCCGCTGCTCTCTAGACCAGAGCATGATGGCAACTGACTGGAGGGAGAAACAAACTTGGGAACTTCCCCCTCCAGATGCGCCCCCTCTTGCCCCTCTACCCGCCCAACTCACCGCGCGGGAATTTTTTCAAATAAGTAAGTTTCTCTGGCGCACCCTGTATTAGCATGATTATTATATTCTGTTAATCAGACATAGCTATGTGTGGACAAATAGTGTTTTCTGAGCAAATATCTAAGTAATGGTATTGGTAAGGATTTGACCGCTCTGACAGCAAGAGGCAGCATATGCCAAAGTTTGACAGCCTCTTATTTAAAGTTTCTCTTTAAAAGTATTAACACAAGTTACATTGTTTTAAATGTTTATGTTTGTCCTGTTTATCCCCGGAAGATTTACTTCATTTTATATCGCAAACTATCCCCTCTCCCGGGATGAAAATTTCTATTAGTTAGCCCATTTTCGGTTTTCGATATTCGGTACAAAATTACAAGAAAACCGATATGACCAAAGTGAGCGGAGTGACCAAAGTGACTCATATGACTAAAATGTCGAAAATGGAAAATCACAAAAAAATCAAAACCTATCCTACGTTCTGGGATAACAATCACATTTATCTATCCCATTATTACGACCTAGACGCCAAAAACAAATTCACACATGTATACCTGTAAAAACAAATTTTATTATCTTTCGGCATTTGGCCTCCTTTTTTTACTTTGTGTTTTAAATCTGTGATAAGAAAACAGCCCATTGTGTATTGTATCTTTTATGGTAGTCATTAGCCAAGTTGTCGGATCTAAAGTACAAACAGATTCTAGGAAATTCGGCCCACGCGGCCGGGCAGACATATTGCATCTGCGCAGTATAAAGCAATGCCCCGATTGGGGAACGCAGCAGTCAAGCGATAACCACGAGCGAAGCAACACTAGTATTCGGTAATCTATTTAGTGACGGACTTTGCACGTGTTATTGAATTACGACCTTCTGCATTACGTTTGGACTGGTTGTGTTCGATTATGTATGTACCTGTGTTATACGTGATTCTATAGTTGTAATAAGTCTTTAGTAATTCTAACGACTTTTTAATTCGAGTCTCGCGACTCGTAACAACATTATCAGGTCAAGTACCCCTTGTACATCCCTGTTATTAAAATTACATATACAAGTATATGTGTCGGAATAAGTTAGTTTTTTTTGCATCCGAACAACTTCACACCACTTCTGGAAAAATTCCCCCGGGATTCCCAGGGTAAAAAATATCATACATGTTATTAATACAATTTGCTATCAAATAGTGAAAAAATCATATTGGTATTCGATTTATTTCATTCCACATAATTCCCAGAAAAAATCTCGCGGGATTCCCAGGATAACATGTAGCGCAGATTTTAAATCTAAGAACTTATTGTCGATCAACGAAAACCGTATCAAAATCGGCCTCCTAGTTTTTACGTGACCCGAACAAATAGGCAAACAGACAAGAAATCTAAAAAATGCATTGCGTTCTCCCTTGTTTAGTCAGTTAGTTTAGTTAGTTTTGTTTGATTTTTTATTGGTTTAATTTTTTTTTTACACGGCATTTTTGTTTATTGTATGAGTTCAGCAGACAGGCAGACGGCCCACTTGATGGAAAGCGGTTACCATCGCCTATGGACATTTGCAACATCGAAGGTACTACAAATGCGCTGCTGTTCTCTGAAGAGAGACTGGAACTTGGTCGCTAATACTGTAACGGAACGTTACAAATATTGCAATTTTTATAAATAATTATTACATTTACGAGTAAACTAATAATTACTATTTATTAATTTACACCTTTAATTTAAACGTATGGAGGTATAAAACTAATTAAATTGCTAATAGTGAATGCATCCAACTCATTTTGTTTCTGACGTGTGCGCCGATATCCAATAAGCGATCGACGGCCATCTTGCGTTTAACTGAGTCGGCTGTGTCACTTTTACAGCGCCCGAATTAATTTATTTAATATAAACCCAACTAGTATTGTTGATTACTCAGTCTAGCATTTATAAATGCAATAAATATAACTTGAAAATTATTTCCCAGTTCGGGAACTACCCTTGGGATTTATAATAAACCTTGTCAGAAGACAAAAGAAGATACCTAGGAGGACTACCACCCTAATCGGAACGCTGCCTTCTCTGCCTGGAGGAAATTGTCTAGGGGAGTGCGGTATATCAGACTGACTGAGAGCGGAGTCTAGCCTAGATGAACCTTTTGTTCGTTTATACATATTAATCGTTATTAAATTATTCGTTTTTCTTAACAACTCGTGTTAAATATATTGCAGTATATTAATTATAAATTATTTTCCCTTTTATTTCTTATTTTGTTCACATCTTAAGTGTGACAAATGGCGCCCATATACGTGGTCTATGGTTAGGCTCCGCATTCGGTTTGTTTGCATCTTAGTAGTTGCCTTGGTGTTGGTTTTGTTTTTTCAGGTGTGTGTATTGTAAAGACGATACAATCATATGCTAATACATTTTGTATCGTTTTATCATTACAGTAGTTTGTAACAGAACGGATCTTTCTTCCTTGCGCTTCTCTTTCTTTCTTTTCCTCGCTGTTTGTAAATAATAATATTGTTCAGTTTGATTTGTGCACAACATACCTAGATTGGGCGATATTTTTTTCTTATTCTTTAACTTGTTCAAATAGTTCTCATATTTTATACCTTATAATGGCTGTTGAAATAAAATTTCTACTTCTTCAGAAATCTGAACTTATGTATGAAGTGGCGATTAGAGGGGAATCTCCTTCTGATAATGTTGCAGGGTTACGACGTCAAGTTAACAAACTGACGCAATTATATCCTTCAGAGGATATCATAGATTCTGTGTATGATTTTTCAGAAGACATAGAAGGTGTTCAAGAAACATTAGAAAAAGTTAAAATTAACCTTGATTTACTAAAAAGTAACTTTAATGAACCATTATTTAACAGAACCAAATCACTTTTACATCATTTATTTTACAGACTGCAAAGAATAGAAAAACCGGAAACTATTGATGAGACGTCTTTATTAAAAAAGTGTAAAAAATGTTATGAAACCTTTTATGAAAATCTTGTAACCTTCCCTGGATCTAAGGTTCGAGAACCTAAAGATTTAGCTTCAACATCTGATGATGATTCTTTACCTAATAATCTTCCAAATATATCTGGCTTAAATATATCTGTCTCCTGTGATCGAGGCTTAGTAGGTGAATTCGCTAAATTGAAATATGATGGGAAAACTTGCGTAAGGTCTTTCATACAAAAATTAGAAGAATTTCGACTTTCCAAAAGTATCTCTGAAGACAAAATGCTTACTTCTGCCTTTGATATATTCGTAGGAGATGCGCTCCATTGGTACCGTAATGTTAGGAATAAAGTAAACCAATGGAGCGATCTTATTGTCGCTCTTAAGGATGATTTTGATCATCCGGATTATGATTATCTTATGACTTCAGAGATACGACAGCGTACACAAGGTGATGATGAAAGTATAACAATATATCTGTCAATAATGGATGGTATGTTTTCCCGTCTCACTAATCCCTTATCTGAAGAAACGAAATTAGAAATATTACTACATAACATACGTCCTTCATATTCGACAATTATAGCTGCGAGTCCTTTTATAAAAACTATAGATGACATTCGAACCGTATGTAGAAATTATGAACGTATTAAAGTAAGGTCAGAAAGCTTTAAAGAACCACCCCCAGCTAATATGAGCACTCTAGCACCCGAATTTAGTTATCAGTCTTCGAAGCACAAGAACTTAAGTCACCAAAACGCACAAAAGCGATTTGCATATCAACAAAACGAATCTTATAAAATAGCTACAATCAAAAAGAAACCATTTTGTTTTCGGTGTCGCGTTGACACTCACAATATGAGAGACTGTACAGCAGAGCGTTCAATATTTTGCTTTAAATGTGGTAACAAAGATGTTCGTATACCGGATTGTCCTGTTTGTAATCCAAAAAACTAGATATTGAAAATTGTAGACCAACCAATTACAGAGATAGCTCGGACTGGAAAGATTGGTTGCTAACAATTAATAATTTATTCTCACCTTGTTCTATATCTACAATTTTCAACAATAAACCGAGTGATGATCCTCGTCCTTATGTCAAAGTTCAAATAAATAATGATCTATTCTTACACGGTCTTTTGGATTCCGGTTCTGCTGTTTCTATCTTAGGTCAAAATAGTCATAAATACTTCCTAAAATATGGTATGCCCTTGTGTACTGATGAACTTATTACAGTCACTGCTGCGGGTGGACAAAAGATAATGTCCGTTGGTTATATTTTGCTACCCATAACTTTCGAAGATCAATTTTTCTTGTTAAAAACACACGCCATTCCAGAAATCGAAACTACTCTAATCTTAGGAATAGATTTTTGGAAAAAGTTTAACCTGTGCCCAAAATACCTTTGTAAAAAAGAAAACCTACATGTAATTGACCCTGGTCTTTCAGAAATTCTAAATTCTTCTCATTCTTACTTATATGATTATGATAATTTAAGCGATATACAAAAAGCCGTGGCTGATAAAATTGTAAGCAAATTTAAAGATATCTCATTTGCGGAAAAAGGATTAGGTAGGACTCATCTCATTAAACATCGCATTAATACAGAGGACGCTGAACCTATACGACAGCGATACTATCGTATGTCTCCTGAGAAGCAGCGTATTGTCACGGAGCAAATAGATGAGATGCTTGCTTTGGATGTTATTGAGCCTTGTAATAGCCCGTGGTCTTCTCCTGTACTGGTAGTAGGTAAAAAGAACGGAAATCCACGGTTTTGCTTAGACAGCCGAAAGCTCAACTCTGTCACAAAAAAGGATGCGTACAGTCTGCCATACGTATCTGAGATTTTGGATAATCTAAAGGATGCTCGATACTTGTCTAGTATAGATTTGTCTAAGGCTTTTTGGCAAATCTTAATCGAAGAACCAGACCGGGAGAAAACGGCATTCTATGTTCCTGGCCGTGGTACTTTTATGTTTAAGGTTACTCCATTCGGTCTTACTAATGCCCCGGCAACACAACAAAGACTAGTTGATATTTTATTTGGACCTGAGTTTGAATTAAAAGTTTTTGCATACCTTGATGATATTATTGTTATTAGTAAAGATTTCGATGAACACGTAGCTTTGCTTGAACAAGTTCTTGACAAATTACGCTCAGCAAAACTTACTGTCAATCTCGATAAATGTCAATTCTTCAGAAGCAATTTACGTTACCTTGGCTATGTCGTCGATGCTCAAGGATTGCGTACTGATCCTGAGAAGGTTCAGGCTATTCTAGGTTTTCCAACACCTTGTAGTAGAAAAGAAGTGAAACGTTTTTTAGGTACTGCTTCTTGGTATAGACGTTTTATTCCTCATTTTAGTACAATTGCTGGGCCTCTAAATAAACTTACTTCTAATAAAAAGAATGCCCCTCCGTTCCAATGGACTGGCGAAGCTGATAAAGCATTCCTTGAACTTAAATCTAAGCTGGTACAGGCACCCGTTCTAGCCTGCCCCGATTTTAATTATCCATTTGATGTACATACTGACGCTAGTAGCTTTGGTATAGGTGCTATGTTAGCTCAGACTATAAACGGTGTCGAGCATCCTATAGCTTATATGAGCCGTTCATTAACTAAGCCTGAGAAGAACTATAGTACAACGGAGCGAGAAGCCCTTTCTGTACTGTCTGCTCTTGAACATTGGCGCTGTTATTTAGAAAGTGATAAGACCTTTTTCGTTTATACTGATCATTCTTCTCTCAAATGGTTTCTATCTTTAACTAATCCAACGGGTCGCCTCGCCAGATGGGGCGTACGTCTCTCTTCGTTTAAGTTTGAGATAAAACACCGACGTGGAAGAGATAATGTAATTCCAGACGCACTTTCAAGAAGTGTACCTGTTAACACTATTGTTGACAATACTTCCGAACTTCATGATCCTAATACGCAAGATAACTGGTATCTTAAAATTTTTAAGGGCTGTATTGAATCTCCAATTAGTTATCCTAATTACAAAGTAGATGGTGGTATTTTATTTCGATACATGAAAAGCAACAATATTCTTACTTCGGAGTTTGCCTGGAAACAAGTTATACCGAAAGAGAAACGAAAAGACATCCTCGAAAAATGTCATTCTCAACCAATTGCTGGGCATTTTGGCGTGTTCAAGACATATAAGCGTTTGGCACTTCAATATTATTGGCCTGGTATTTATTCGGATGTGGTCAAATTTATATCACAGTGTGATATATGTCTTGCATATAAACATCCAACTCATGCTGTTCTTGGTAAAATGGGTAGGCCAAAAGATATTGCGCGCCCCTTTCAAGCTCTCTCAATTGACTTGGTTGGTCCACTGCCTTCCTCTAGAAAACAGAATCAGTATATTTTTGTCGTCACATGTTGCTTTTCGAAATACTGTCTTCTGTTCCCCCTACGTCGTGCTACTTCAGACTTAGTGTGTAAACATTTAGAGAATGACGTTTTCCTTGTTCATGGGATTCCACAAACTTTATTCTTAGATAATGGCAGTCAGTTTATAAGTCGAGATTTGGATAAGTTATTCAAAAAATACAAAATTCCTAACGTTAATTTTACTCCTAAATATACCCCTCAAATTAATACCGTGGAGAGGTACAATAAGACTATTATTACTGCCATATCAACATTTGTTAATGACGACCATAGGACATGGGATGTTAATTTACCTCAAATACAATTTGCCATTAATAATTCAGTAAATGAAAGTACCGGTTACACTCCAGTATTCCTAGTGCACGGTAGAGAATTAGTGACCTGTGGTTCGCACTATTTAGAAATTCCCGATTTGGACAAAGTTGTTTTCCAAAAACGTGATGTTTATGCTGAAAATTTAGGTCAACTATCTAATGTCTTCGACAAGGTCCAAGCTTCACTTTGGCATGCTCACAATAAGAATAGCCAGCACTACAATTTGCGTCGTAAAGCTGTAGAGTTCAACGTCGGCGATATAGTTTGGAAACGTTGTTACTTTCAAAGTGACAAAGACGCGCACTTCACTAAAAAATTAGCACCTAAGTTCCAAAAATGCCGAGTGAAGTTAAAACGATCACCCTTGGTCTACGTACTCGAAGACATAAATGGTCGTGACTTGGGTGTCTGGCATATAAAAGATCTAAAACTGGTTAAATATCAAGACCGGAATTAGACTTGGACTCTCGATCCTTGTATTATTAATTTATGTTTTATCTTTAATTTTACGGATTTAGCAGGAGGCTAAATCCTTTCATAGAAAGAGGGGTAATGTAACGGAACGTTACAAATATTGCAATTTTTATAAATAATTATTACATTTACGAGTAAACTAATAATTACTATTTATTAATTTACACCTTTAATTTAAACGTATGGAGGTATAAAACTAATTAAATTGCTAATAGTGAATGCATCCAACTCATTTTGTTTCTGACGTGTGCGCCGATATCCAATAAGCGATCGACGGCCATCTTGCGTTTAACTGAGTCGGCTGTGTCACTTTTACAGCGCCCGAATTAATTTATTTAATATAAACCCAACTAGTATTGTTGATTACTCAGTCTAGCATTTATAAATGCAATAAATATAACTTGAAAATTATTTCCCAGTTCGGGAACTACCCTTGGGATTTATAATAAACCTTGTCAGAAGACAAAAGAAGATACCTAGGAGGACTACCACCCTAATCGGAACGCTGCCTTCTCTGCCTGGAGGAAATTGTCTAGGGGAGTGCGGTATATCAGACTGACTGAGAGCGGAGTCTAGCCTAGATGAACCTTTTGTTCGTTTATACATATTAATCGTTATTAAATTATTCGTTTTTCTTAACAACTCGTGTTAAATATATTGCAGTATATTAATTATAAATTATTTTCCCTTTTATTTCTTATTTTGTTCACATCTTAAGTGTGACAATACCGGAACAAAACTCAAGGTTGTTATGGCGACATGCTTTAGACCAGGATTGGTAGGTAGTTGTAGGTATACAGTCGAGCAAAAAACCTTCCACCTGGCATGTTTAGATTATTATAATATTGTTACGAGCTACAGGACTCGAATTAAAATGCCGTTGGAATTACTATAGAATTTTAAAATTATACCAACACGTATAACGTAGGTACATATATCTAGGTAATATAACTAGACGCAAAAAGTCCCAATGTAATACACAATTCAATAACACGCGCAAAGTCCGTCACTAAATGCACACACGTCTTGCCTCGCTTGTGTTATCGCTTTGACTGTCCCACCCCTCCGTTCGGGGATTGTTTTGTACTAAACTGTATAATACCGACAAAGAGCCGCTTTCAGTGAGTTAATCCGCACATCTGGCAAACTTCGACACTTAATGACGGTCATAAAACAAGATAAATAACAATAGCATGTTTTTCTGAATTACAAATTCTAAAAACAAAGTAATCAAATGAATTCCGAAATCAAAGAAGACAATAAACTGCGTTTTTACAACGGGCAGGTGTGCGCATATCTTTGTCGATATGTAACAATATTATAGTTAGATAGATAGATGGATAAAGTTTGTTTCGCCGCGATTACAAACAACTCATATACGTACTATATGACTTCACTAACAAACACCGCGAACTTCACGCATTAATCTAATTGTATCCAAAACAAATTGGAAACAATATCAGCTTTGATTACATTAAGCGCGGCGTCGAAGCCTGATTGCGAATGCAAAAGCATGAACGAGATTAAAACATGCATAGTTAAAGGGTTACATCGCAAGATATCCCGGTACAGCGGTGAAGACCAGGGCATTACTAGCAGTTGAGGCAGATCCAGTAAAACAATAGAGTTACGACAAGTAACTGGACGTATCTATCCTAACTTCTTTATCCCTATCCTCTTTACTGATCCTTCTTATCCGCGCCTTCCTTTTTTTAGGCAAGAGTAATCCATTTGAGGACCGTAGGCCGCGCGAACGTGGATAACTGTGTGGGAATTGCCAGGTCGGGGTGGCACTTTGGAGTGGCGATAGCATGGATAGAGCATGGGTATAAACTATAATTTCTGGGTGTTCCTTCGTGCGCTTTATGACAGGGCTATTGGAAAACGAAAGCTCGGTCAACTCCACGTAGGTACCCTGGGAGGCGAGTGGAGGTCAGAGGCTACATCCACGGCCGGGGCACTCCGTTATACTTTATAGCACGAGGCGGTTTGTAAATCGCCACGCGGGAGAAGACGTCAACGCGACCGGAACACGACGCGCCCCCATCTCCCCAAGGTTGAAGCCCACCTCCTATACCGACGCATCCTCCTTTGGCGGGAGCGGAGCAAAGACATCCGCTCACTCTCCCGCTCGGCCTCCTCCTTTGCAAGCATGACAGGCTCGCAAAAGGAGAAATCCGCCGCCTCCTGCTTGTGGTAAACAAATGTCAAAGTATGCGTATCAAGCACACACACTATCGAAATGTGAATTTAAATTGTGCACGTTCAACAGTAAACAAAGCCTACTGGCTACCGCAGATTTCAAGAACTATAAAAGAGACAATGTACAGAAAACCAATATTAAAAATAACAATCATGCATCCTGTCTTCAACCATACTGTTGTACAAATCTACATGAGTCTTACAAATATTGTCATTTTATTTTCTTTATTAATAATTTTATCTGTGCAGGAACGGAGAAAGAACACAAAAACCCACTGCCAGGTGGTAGGATATTTGCCCTTCTGGATGGCTGCCAACCTTGTGTTGTGTTGCGGCATTAGTGGCCAAGTACCAGTCTCCATTTACAGAGCAACAGCACATTGGTGGTGCAAATTTCCATAAGCGATTGTAACTGCTTTCCATGAGATGGGCTGTCTGCCTGCGCTAAGGTCATACAATAAAAAAGCGTTTTAATTGGTGGTTTCAGTTGACTGTAATTTTCATACAAGAATATTCTACAAATGCAAGTAGTTACGTTACTGATTGATCTTCTCCACTGTAACCATTCGATACCCGTTGAATAATTCATGGCTACACTGAGTCCGACCCTGACTTTTGCCAATTCCATCGAGTTAACTTAGTTTTAAATAACAACTTGTTGCCCACTGTTTGTTCATGTATGGACCATAGATATACAGAAGACTGGCTTAGTACGAATAGTACGAAACAAGGCAGAAATGCTTTTTTGATTCATAGCATTCTCATTAGAGTTTTAAAATCATAATTCAACTTTATAGATTATAGTGATTATATATCACTTAAGGTTTGACAGAGGACGTGTGCCAAAATAGAGGAGTATGGAAGGAAAGGACTGTACCGAGTGTATGTACTATTGCTGGTATGGTGACCTCATCCAGATAGCCAAACAGCCCTCCTGATGTAAACCGGTTCCCGTCGCCTAGGGAACCTGGCTTCATTGTCGGAACACAACTGCAGGTCGTTATGGTGGCATACTCTAGACCAGGGGTGGCAGCCATCCAGACAGGATATCGAACATAACGTCAAGGCTCGTATAGCAGCAGCTTGAGCCAAGTGGCGTGACGGGACAAGTCGCATATATAACCACCAAAATGCCAGTTAATTCGAAAGGACAGATCTATTAATCAATCATTAGACCTGTCACACCTGTCCTTTTGTATGGCAGTGAAGCGTGGCCTGTACTTGAGCGGCACAAACAAGAGCTGCGTGTCACGGAGACGAATATGTTGCAATGGAAGTGTCAGTCAGCAGTATTCATATCCGTGACATAGTAAACAAACAGAATGAGTGTCGCTTACTCTGGTGCAGCCACGTTTTACGGAGACCAGCTAATTACGCGGAAACTAACGTCTAGCTATGCCACCTCCATCGCATCCCAGTCCTAGGGGAAGGTCCCAAGAAATGCTGGCTTGACGTTGTAAAGTATGACATGCGTACCATACAGTCCAACCAAGAACCAATCGTACCAACTGGACGTCGGAGCGAACGCTTCGAATGTAACCCGGGTTTAACGCTCGGATGATAATGATGATGGCTCTAGACCAGGGGTGGTAGCGATCCAGACGAGCAATACCCAGCTACATGGCTGTGGGTTGTTTGGTCCCCTCTTACGACAGGCCGCCCGGCCGCAGGAAATTGTATTCTCTTCCGTTCCAGCATGGATAAAATCGTGCACCAACGTCGAATGATTGGGAGGGAGTAAACGAAAAGAGATAATTTGTGACTAAAATTCTTTATATAAGCCTCTAAGGTTCTCCTATTTCACTTTGTATCAAACATTAATCCTTCTGTTTGTTTTGTGCTAATACTGTGTTCACGTCCGTACGGAAATTTAGACATAATTTGTTGAGGGTCCTCTTTTGTTTTCATTAGATATAGTTGAAAATGTAGTACACTTCATAATATATATATTTTTTCTTTTTTATTGCAGACATTTGCAACCCCAAAGTTGTTATGGTGACATAATTTAGACCGGGGTGGTAGCTATTTAATCGGGCAAATGCCCTACCATCTGACTGTGGGTTGTTTTGTCCCCTCTTACGACAGGCGGCCCGGCCGCAGGAAATTGTATTCTTTCTGTATCCGTTCTTGCACGGATAAAAATCTATTTCTATAATAGTAGTACAATTCACATACAAACGCTGGCCTGTATTTTGGACAACGCATAAGCATTGCCATACAACGTGGTAATGCGGCCAGCGTTTTGGGAACGTTCCCAACTGACGGTGATTTGGGACCTATTTACTATTTGTAGTTTGTATTTTTTTTATTTTTTAAATTTGTAAGTTGTATATATATTTTTAGAATAGGATGTATTTGTTTATTTTAATTTTAAGTTTGTAAAAAGTTATTATTTAAATATCTATTCATAGTAAACTTAAGTAGTACAACTGTCTAAAATATAGTACGGTTGGGAACCCTAAGTTAGGTAGCCATCTGGACGGGTGAATACCCTACCACCTGGCTGTGGGTTATATTCTTTCTTCGTTCCTGCACGGATAAGACTCGGATATTTAATAAACGTTAACAAAAGCAACGTAAATCTTGCAACTGCACTAGCCTCCCACAAAGAAGCAAGTTTACCCTTCTATTGATGCTTCAACTTTCAACGAGAAAGTTCTGAATCCATACAAACTGGGTGTAAATATATTAACTCGTGTACTTAGGGTTTTTTGTAGGGTTCCCAACAGTATTATAACATATAGTATCGTACTATATTTTAACCGTTTGTACTATATAGGTATTTATACGAGTGCAGGACTCGAATTAGAAATGCCGTTGAAATTACTATAGAATTTATTAGAACCATACATACACGTATAAGACAGATACAAATATAGCTGAACACAATCAGTTCAAACGGAATGCGCGATTCAATAACACGCGCAAAGTCCGTTAATAGGTTATCGAATGTACACAAGTCTCGCCTCGATCGTGGTTCTCGCTAGACTGACTCACTCCGGGCATCGTTTTATACTAAACTATACAACATGTTTGGACACAATGCTCGATCGCATAACAATAGAATCTAAAAAATACACCTGGTTACTGACCATCATAAACGATTACTATACACAATAGGATGTTTTTTTTCTAATTAAATTAAAAATTTACAATAATATAGCTAACACATCAGAATAACGTATAGGCTATAATTTATAAAGATATTTTTTTTTTTTTTATTGCAGGAGATCAGCAGACAGGCAGACGGCCCACTTGATGGACAGCGGTTACCATCGCCTATGGACATTTGCAACACCAAAGGTGCTACGAATGCGCTGCTGCTCTCTTTAGGGAGCCTGGAACCTGGTCACTAATGCCGGAACACAACACAAGGTTGTTATGGCGGCATACTCTAGACCAGGGGTGGTAGCCATCCAGTCGGGCAAATGCCCTACCACCTGGCTGTGGGTTGTTTTGTCGCCTCTTACGACAGGCCGCCGGGCCGCAGGAAATTGTATTCTTTCTCCGTTCCTGCACGGATAGATAGTGTAAATTATCCAAAATATATCGATTTTCAATTCAGGTAAGACCGCGGGGTGCAGCTAGTGCTAAATAAATATTTACAGTCAACCTCTTATTATTTAAAGCAGGACTTTCAAACCTAAACCAGATATAAATTGAAATTATACTTTTTGGATAGACTTTTTTAAATTATAAAATGTTTGCTCCAATATACGCAGACGAAGCCGAGGGAAACTTACAAAAAAGTCGGTAAACGTCTTGGGACGCACGACAGAAGTGATAACTTAGTGGTAACTAATCTAACGTGAGAGAAAGAGAAGCATGACAGACTGGCGCCGTAACGCGTTACGTAACGAAGCGGTTTATCCAATAAGAAGTTATCACTTCAAAAAGTAAAGAACGTGTGCGTGTCGGGACGCCCGGCAGAAATGACAACTTGCGTGAGAGAAAGGGAAGCCAGACAGACTGGCGCCGTAACGCATTACGTAACGAAGCGGTTTACCCTCCCATAAGAAGTTGTCACTTCAAAATGATTCTGTTTAAATTCATACCAAAAACTCAAAACGATCTTGTTATACAAGAAATACAATAAGTAAGGCAAGTACGCTCGGCACGAAAATAAAAACATAAATTTAAAGAAAAAATCTTTTGCGTATTATTTTTATCCCTTATACACTGGCGTAAGCTAAATGCGGATCGGATTGAGCTATTTTCCATCAGGGCTCGTTGTCCTAAATAAGCAGAGACATAAAGAAAACGTTGGTGTAACACCCACACACACTACGCGACGCCCGTACATACAATCGGGGCGTGTATTGACTAAATGCCGCTCACTGAGCCAAATCAAATACATACACGTGTTTATCACGTTCTTGAAGAATTAATTCATTATACGGAATTACAATATTTCTTCGTCTTATTTTTGTATCGAATCCCACGATTTCTGCTTTAAGCTATATATATGTGTAAGGAAAATTATACCAAAGGAACGCATGTATAAACGTTAAATACTCAGTATATTACAGTGTAAGTGGAACGCGACCTAAGTCGCACACTTAAAAATTACGAATGACGGTGGAAACAAATATAGGTTTTAACAAGTGTTCAGGTTTTAATAACACTTTTAAATAATATTTAAACTAGAATATAAGTGAATGGACTTTGAATGTCGTTTCTTTGTCCTTTCAGAAAAACACATCGTTTTCATTCCTTAAATTGATTAATTTAAATAATAAAGAGTTTTATTATAAAAGAAAGAAAGAAAGAAAAGACGTTTATTTAGAAAACACACAACGAGACAGACATGGAATGAGTTACACGGTACGGTGATAATAATTAGAGTCTCGCGATGGTACTAAATAGGTGCAGTTCAGCATGTGCCAGGCAACAGCGGATGCCTAACGCTGGTTTTCAACTACACCCTAGGACGAGCGGATGTTGCACTGTTATTTATATGTATATGTATGTATATATATATATAAAACAATATATATGTAGGATGGTCGGCTGGCAAGTAAAACAACACTTTTACGAGTTATCGTTGCGCGTGCGTTTATTTTATATAACTTAATTTCAATTTTAAAATTAAATTATCAGAGCGTCTTCCGTGTGTCGTGCGTACTTCGTCCAAATCTTCCCTCTCTCCTTCACTCGTTATCTCTTTCACACTATGGCTTCGTTCAGTAAAATCATCTTACATTCATCAAATCATGCGTTCAAGATACATTCATTCCCACATTCGGCCGTCCTGCATCCTCGTCTGTCCTCAGACATTCATCTACATAACACTACATCATCTTACAACATCATAATAAAAGTTATACAAAGAATACAAAGTCAAACATCATAGAAAAACATCAAGTTATACAAATTCATAATCGTTGACAAAGTTACATTACAATTTTGCAAGTATAAAGTTATACACAAAAATCTTATAACACAAAATATCCTTTATATAAAATAAACACATCTTATGAGAAAAGATATCAGGGCATCATAAACACCTAAAATAAAATAACATAATATATATACTAGGGCTAATGTCAACATTCACTCATCCTTTCATACTATCATCTTATACATACTCATACTTACTGTTTACTTTTAGTCACTCATATAGTCAGGCCACTTTTTCATAAGGTCAGCGGATGTAGTAGTCTTGTTAGGGCCTTCAACTTGTGAGTCAGCCTTCTCGACATTATACCTATTCTTTCTCTTGACCTTTACTACTTGATATGGTCCCAAAAACTTTGGTTTCAGCTTCATTGCTGTGCCAAACTGAGTCCTTTTTACAGCTACTAGATCACCTTCCTTGTATACACTGCATTCTTTCATCTTCTTATTATAATTTTTTCTATTTTCTTCTTGTACTTTAAATATTTGTTTCTTTGCTTCTTTTCTAAGTTCTTCTCTACTATCATTGAAGCTCTGTCTTTCTTCTTCTGTCAGTAAGTTTAGCAATTCAATATCTTCCTTCCGCCTCATCTTTGTTCCAAAAAGTAATTGAAATGGAGTGCTATTTATGCTCCTGTGGTAAGTACTGTTAAGTGCTCTTTGAACTCTACTTACTAACTTATACCACAATGTAGGTTTCTCAACTGAAAGTTTAGTTAGTACTGAAATTATGGTTCTGTGAACTCTTTCAACCTGACCATTTCCTCTTGGTACACCTGTTGTTATTTTTATATGCTCTATTTCTTCTTGTTTACAATACTGCATAAAATCATTACTCGTAAATGCAGTGCCTCTGTCTGAAATAATCCTTGTAGGGTTACCAAACACTTGTTGATGAATCTCCAACTTATTCAACACTTCTTGAGTAGATGTACTCTTTGTAGGGAACAACCATACAAACTTGGTAAATGCGTCAACAACAGTCAATATGTAGTTATACTGCTTACGTGTTTCTGTAAGTGGTCCAATGTGATCCACATGAAGTGTATGTAATGGTGTATCACCTTTTTCTATGGGATTTAAAAATCCTTCTTGTTTTCCTTCTTTACGGGATGCCAACAGACAAGGTATGCATGTAGAAATAAAATCCTCAACCTTCTTCTCTAATTTCGGTATATAATAATCCTTACTTATCAATTCCATGGTTTTCTTCTTTGAAAAATGACCATTATCATGTGCCCTCTTGATAATTTCAATTTCCATCTTCTGTGGTACAACCAAACAATGCTCTGGTCCCTTGCAGAGTAGACCTCCTTGTAGATAAAAGTCATTGTATTGTTTTTCATCTTTCAGAATATCCATAATTGCATTTAATCCATTGTCACTCTCTTGGGCACGTCTTAAATCACTATGCAGATCTGAAAATATGAGATTTACATATGGGTTTCGGCTTAAAGCATCTGTGTGTCTCATTTTTGAACCCTCCCGATGTTCAATAGTAAA
Source organism: Dendrolimus punctatus (assembly GCA_012273795.1). Lineage (NCBI taxonomy): Eukaryota > Metazoa > Arthropoda > Insecta > Lepidoptera > Lasiocampidae > Dendrolimus > Dendrolimus punctatus. The sequence goes on from CM022536.1 coordinate 1,136,684, forward strand.
GTCATAATCCTGTAGGAACAATATCCATCGTGCCACTCTTGTAGACATTGCTAGATCTTTTTTATTCAGCGTCATTTGAAAAGCTTTACAGTCTGTGACTATCTTGAAATGTTTTCCGTATAAATAGTGTCTAAACTTCTTTATACTTTCAATTATGGCCAAGGCTTCTAGCTCATAACTTGTATATTTGCTCTCAGCATCAGTTGTTCGCTTACTCATATAATGTACCGGGTGTAGTTCACCACTGTCATCTTTTTGCAATAATATAGCCGCATATGCCATACATGAGGCATCTGTGTGAAGCTCTGTTTCCGCTTTCGGTTCATAAATTTTCAATACAGGTTTACTTGCCAACTTTTCTTTAAGCATATTGAAAACTAGTTGATGTTCATTGTTAAATTCAAACTTCTTATCCTTTCTTAACATATCCGTAAGAGGTTTTGCTATCAACGCATAATCTTGTATATATTTTCTGAAATAGGAACAAAGTCCTAAGAAACTTTGAAGTTGCTTCTCATTTCTAGGCTCAGGAAATTTAATGACAGCATCTGTCTTCCCTGGTGATGGCATGACTGATCCTCCTTCAATGACATGTCCTAAATACTCCACTTTTCTTACTAATAATTGAGATTTCTTCCAATTTATTTGTAATCCGTACTCCATAGCTAATTGTAGCACTTCTCGCAATCTTTCAATGGCTTGAGCCTCATTTATAGCTGGAATTAGCAAATCATCAATAAATATTATGACAATACCCCTCGTTATCAAGTCTCTAAATATTATTGAAATATACCTCATAAAAACTTTGGGACAAATTGACAATCCAAAAGGTGCTTTTAAAAATTCATATTGGCCATTCATTGTAACAAAAGATGTATACTTAATCGAATCCTTGCTGACTTTCAAATGGAAAAATCCATTCTTAAGGTCAAGTGCACTAAATACTCTTGCAGCTGCCAGCTTGTCTATATGCTCATCGATGATGGGTAGTGGGTACTCATCCTTCAATATTTTCCTATTAATCAATCTATAATCAACACATATTCTTAAGTTTCCATCCTTTTTTCTGACAAGAACAAGTGGGCTAGCATATTCAGAAAAACTTACCCGAATCACTCCTTGTTCCAACCATTCTGTAACCTGTTTGTTCACTTCCTCCTGTTCCTTTGGTGAAATGCGTCGTGGTCGTTGAGCTACTGGGATGTCATCTTTAAGTGTGATTTTCAACTCAATTGGAGCCTCCTTGGTTTGACATGGCTGATACTCATCTACTAACCTAGTCACTTCATTTCTCACATCTTCATTCATAACATGACCTACAATATCAACAGAACATGGAAAACAATTCACTTTACACAACCAATCATTCGGTTTCATCCATACAGAACCATCTTTCATGACTGTAATAACATTTTGTAAAAACTCATGCCCCAATATCACTTTAAATGGTATACTGTCTCTAGGTATCACATAGAATATTACATCGCGATACGTATAGCCGTCGATTTCTACACTAGTTTTTAACTGTTCACACGACATTACTTTAGATAGACCTAAACCGGTAAGAACTATATTTTCGTTTTTGAAACATGTCGGAGAGCCTATTTTTTCATAATAATCCACCGTTATTAAGTTAATTTCGCTGCCACTATCTATTAGCGCATATATTTCGTTATTGTTACACATCTTTACTAATTTCAATGGTTTTTTCAACATTTTACAATCTTTGTTTACTTCTAAAATGTCAAATTCGCCGTCATGACATTTGTCGCGCGCCATCTTGCTCTCTGGGCCAATCATCGCGTGCGCAGTGCTGCCAACCTCGCCATTTTGCTTTTCTAAACTCGCGCTTACGCCATCTTGCGTTGTGGCGATAAAACTGTGCTTAGGTTGCCGCTCCGTTTCCATACTGCCAACCGTAGTCGATGACTTTGCCTTTTCCGGGCATTTCGGAGAAATATGGCCGAACTTGTTGCAATTGAAACATTTCTTTCCTTGCATCTTTTTCGGACAATCTTCACTTTTATGATTTTTCTCTCCACAGCTGTAACATCTAGTTTTGACTGACCATTCTTTTGTATTCATATTTTTGTCTTTTTGTTTCTCGTAAATAGGTTCCTTCTTCATTTTTTCCTTAACAGTCTCGTACATTTTTAATTTTTCTTTTAACTCTGTATACGACGTGACACCGTATAACATTATTTTGTTTATTTCTTGATCTTCAATCCCGTCTATAATATATTTAATAGCCACGTAGTCCGCCATTTTTCCTCGGCGTCCTAGCTCTTTCATGGCAAACATGTAGTCAATGCATGATTCATTTGACTTTTTCTTTCTTGCGCTCATCATTTCATGTATCGTTTTCGCATCTATGATGTCAGGGAATTCTTTAGAAATTGCTAGTTTTAGCGTTTCCCAACATTTGAAGGTTTTCTCAGAATTAAGCCATAATGCTGCCGTACCTGTTAATGATCGCCTCGCAACCAATAAGCGTTGTGTCTGCGTCCAGTCAAAAATGTCTCCATTGTCTTCAATATCTTGGATCCATTTCGTGACAGAATATGCTTTATCCTTTCCATCAAATTTTCTTACAATGTTCTCCGTAAGGTGAAACATACCAACACGCGTCGGCAGATCGAGCATACAATCATCGTCATCAAAGGATTGACTTTTAGTTCTTCGTCTAGCCATCCTCGTTTATTTATCCTTTTTAATCGTCGTAAAACAAAGAGATAAATTCGTCTTGCTCGCTGCGTTGCGTAGATATATTCGTATATTTTGCACCTTTACGCGTCGTTTTATAATTACTTCGTTTTGAACACACAAGTAACACGTTCTTCGTATCTTCGTTTCTCCGTGTATCGTAATGGCGTCGCAATGGCTTGCCTTGCCGATCGATGTGTCGATCCCGGACGATGCTCCCAAAAACTGTAGGATGGTCGGCTGGCAAGTAAAACAACACTTTTACGAGTTATCGTTGCGCGTGCGTTTATTTTATATAACTTAATTTCAATTTTAAAATTAAATTATCAGAGCGTCTTCCGTGTGTCGTGCGTACTTCGTCCAAATCTTCCCTCTCTCCTTCACTCGTTATCTCTTTCACACTATGGCTTCGTTCAGTAAAATCATCTTACATTCATCAAATCATGCGTTCAAGATACATTCATTCCCACATATATATAAAACAATATTATATATGTATAATGAGTTTCAGCCAAATCGCTCCAGTTGTTTCTCCGTTAAACCGGAACAGAGAGACAGATTTATTCGCATTTATGATATTAATAGTGATAATATTTTTCTTATAACTTATACATACATACATAACTTCACGCCAGGTCCCTTGCGGGGTAGGCACGAACAACTTATAACTTATTCTCTTTATATATATATCATCTATACCCTGAAATGACCTTACTTATAATAGTTTGTTAAACTTTTGTATAACGTGTATTGTTAAAGTTTCATTTAGCCTACCGCTAACTTGTTCATTTTAATTATTTAGTTTTAATTTTGTTTATGGATATTATTCACTCTATGTGAGCCTAATCTAATTTACCACCGAAGAAGCGTCACAAATGTAATCTTTGTCGTCCGTGACTACGGCCACTGAAAAGCGGCCGAAACGTCGGATAAACCAAAATCAAATAAATTACCGCGCTTAAAACTGTTAAAACGTAGTTTTATTATGTATACAAGTCGCGAAAACTTAGGAAATATCATAAATAACTGTCAAAAATAACCAACATCGAGAGGTAGTTTAAGTGACTGCTAAGTGTGGCAAGTGGCAAGATGGCAAGTTTTATTTGAAACATTGATTAGGGGCTTATGAGTCTCTTGTTTAAGAGACGGCTAATCCTTTCTTAACGAGATTATTATAAGTAAAGCCCTAATAGTCTTAAAATCTATTTTAAAGTTTCAGAATAATTTGAAAATATTTTTCATTAACATCCATTTATTGTCTTCAATACTTTTGAAAGCGAATGTACTGAACCTTTTATATGTAAATTATTTGAAAACAATTTCATATACGTTTGTTTAATATGGTTTTTATATAAAATCATCGCACAGTGTGGCAAGATCTATTCACATGAAGCTGAAGCTATAGGCGGTAATATAAGAGTTTTCTAATATATATATATTGTTATTTTCATAGATGTATTTTTTACAAACATAACTAAATATGAATTATTGTAATCGACATTAATATAAATATAAGCGAAAAATGAAAAGATCCCAAAATGGCAAAAAAGACAAAAGAAATAAGAGAAAAATTACGATTGCCCTAACTATTTTTTAAAGCCTGAAGCAGGCAAACAAACGGACGTCTGCACCACCAGGGATGTTGCCAACGCGTTGCTGGCCTCTAAGAAATTTTATAACCTCGGCGGGAAGTTCCCTTCAGATCATTGTTCTACGCGGAATAAACGTTCTAGAGAACCGTTGCGAAGTTGAGCTTGGGAGCTCCAGGAAATGGGGGTGAACATCCCGTCAATGGCGAGCGATGCGGTTATAAAAATGAGACGTTGGCACCAGACCAAACAGCTATTCGGAACATTTTCCGTTGTACAGGCAGTACAATATGCAGAGGGACGCAAAGTCTCTCCGAAGGCTAAGCGATTCTAAGCCGCCTGTTAGTATGGGATCGTCGACTATACGAACGGCACAACGCTGGATGGAGTCAAGAGGGTCAGTCTGGTAAGCGGGTGCTCTAGCCCTAACTATCCATATCTTATGATGGAGGGCGAACTTCGTAAACTGCGTGCAGCGTAGGCTATCTATATCAAAGGTTAAAAATAAACGGTTAATTAGAACGGCCAAATGATTTTTTGATAATTCCTCGCATAAAAAATTTACCTCGCATAACAGATTTCTTAATTGTTTGACCTATGTTTTTGTTTGTCCTTGTCCCGGGTTGTCGCCCCGGGCCAATCAAATGGACTTGACAAGTCTACGTGATTCAAGCAAATATTGATCGCTTACCGCGTTGACTTGACACTACCGTCACGCGGTCTATGACTTGAACGCAATTGACAGAAAGTTTGATTGACGGCACTTGATGCGTTGCGCTTGACGCGACTTGATGGGACTTGACAAGCATTTTAACGATGACATGACCTAAACGTGACCTTCCCGAGAAGCGCCGATATAATTACTGAGCGTGACTTTGTCCTATTGCTAATATCTCTCTTTAGGGATTTTCCTGTAGTGTGGAGAGTTAAAAGTAAGGAGTATGCTGACAAAAAATCCTTACACCATCGTCTCTTTCTTTTTACCCTTAGAGATATGGCAAGGAATGCCATATCTTCGTTAAACATCATTTCAATACGACGACGTTCTTCAGGCACAAATCGGTAGGCGAGTGGCGTTTTTTGCCAGGGGAAATCCGTTTGAGGACTAAGCCGCGACAGGTACAGAAGCCTGGGGGGATGTTTGCGACCCGGTGAGAGTGTGGGATTCACCAGATCGGGAGTGGCACTAGCGTGCCCAGTCAGAACCGGAGCCACGCTATTGCCACTCCCCAGTTAGGGATACTCACTAAAACCCCTGGGTGTTCCGTCCTGCGCCTTATGCCAGGGCTACGGGAATAGGCTATCCGGCTCCGCAATCCCTGGCAGGCGTGGGCCCCGCTCACTGGGCCACCTCCAATGCCGGGGGAGCTACTCCCCCGACGACTAAGTCAGTTTATACTATTACAACCCGTAAAATAATCCTCTTATATCATATATTTATACAATAAGGATTTATAGTTAGAAATAATAAAGGCAAATGGCAGGCGAGTGGCATCAAGCGTTGTAGTTTTATCGAAAAAAAATCATAAATATTTTTTTATGAACCAATCGTTTTAGACGGCTCACGTTTTAGTATGAACATATTTCAATCAATTTTATTAACAATAAAATAGGGACAAACAATAGACCGACAGATTTTGACGACGGTTTTTCCTAAATTACCTTGGAAGTGCCAAGACATAATTTTGTGGGTTGCCATGAGAAATAATATTTATTTTTAAGCGCTACTACATTATGTGCTACTACGACAAGGGTAATACTTGCAACAACTCCGAAGGGTTTATAGTAGTAAAAGAGCAGCAACTGGTCACAACAGTTTATAATCAGAGAACCTTACGGTTTTAACACATATTATACACTGACTGTTCACACTCTACAGGCATTTTTAGACCACCTCGTCATCCCTCCAACAATTTTACAGTACATGAAACTTAGCAATTGGCACAACCGATAGCGGATTGCAGTTATTGATGAACTATTTTAATTAAAGTGTTATGAATCAAAAGAATTGAATACGTTACTGTTTGGAAACTGCAGATAATATTTTATACAAGTTATTATATTAAAAATTATACTTAAGTTTTACATGTAATAAAACAAACCGAACACAGTACAAATACTGCCAACATAAAAATGAAATAAAATGACTACCGTCTGTCTGCCTATATACAATTGAGAGACCTTGAATTATAACCTACACAATATCCACAGTCTATTATTGTTATATATTTATTATTCAACTAGCTGTCCCAGCAGACGTCGTCCTGCCCGGTAAAAAATAGGGGTTGATCGTAGAGGGTTGAAAATTTAGGGTTGTATGTATCTTTTAATGCTGTATCATAAAAAAATAGAAATTAAAAATTTTGTCTAAAAAATAAATAAATAAATTTAGGGGTGGACTACCCCTAACATTTAGGGGGATGAAAAATAGATGTTGGCCGATTCTCATAGATACCGGATAAGCACAAAAAATTTCATCAAAATCGGTCAAGCCGTTTCGGAGGAGTATGGCAACGAAAACTGTGACACGAGAATTTTATATATTAGATTAAGTAATTGGCCGTTTCCATCGTTTAGCAATAAGATGTCACATAACAAAATTAATGACAAGAACGACTATGCTACTAAATAACTGTAACACAAGCTGTGTAAAACCTTATGGATTTACTAATAATAAAGCCGATATCGTATCGTGGCTAAAATAAAGCCCTATCTAAAGCCACAAATGAAAGAAAACAGCAAACATAAAGGACTAAGTTCATTGACTTCATGGTATTACTATTGGCCAACATTCAATAACAATAATAGTAAATTGCAATTACACGAATTGTTTGCACAAAGTGGTGCCGCTCGTGTTAAAATAAACATATTCTCCCGAGGGATGAAACGGTAACTCTATACACTACCGAGATTAGACCGGTAGACTGTACATATTTACTATTATTACATACAATCATACAATTTTATTCTTAGTATACGCGAATTACAAAATACCCATAAAATTTTTAATCCTTAATAACCCAAACCTAAGAGTTTAACCTTGTCCATAAGAGCTAATATGATTGCCCGTTAATTTGCACGGTGCTCACAGAGAGTAAAGTTAACGCTTTTCAAAGCTTATTGTACATCTCTCTACACGTGCAGTCTGTGGGCAAATTATTCACAGAGAAGCTACGCGGCCCTTCGTGGCCAATACAATAATGCGTTCAGGGCGGTGTTGGGGCTGCCCGCTACTGCAGCGCCTCGGGCATGTTTGCCCTGACGCGCACCGGTTGCTTTCAGGCCACCATTAGGAAGCGGTGCGCGTCCCTGGTGCGCCCGGTGCGGGCCAGCACCAACGCCGTCCTGGCGATCATTGCCGATAGGGTAGACTGCACCTACGTTAGGCACTGCTGCGCTATGCATAATAGTATAGCCAAAGTGTAACTTGTGATTATGTGAATAAGTGTGAAATGTGTAACTTTCTAAATTGTGTATTAATTTTAATCTGAATAATGTAATTTAATATGTATTAATACTATGGGGCATGTTTTCCTGAAATAAAATTATAAATAAAATAAATAATTAACTTCGTCAAACAAAAGGTCGGAGAGCAATACATTTATTGCATACGCCTTTTATTATCTATCTCTTACGCTCGATGACTTTTCACATGTATTGGATGAAATAGCAATTCATAACCCGTTCAGGCACCGGATTTTGTTTCAAAATATCTATATCGTCTAGATTGCAAAATTAACATTACAAATTACAATATACACTACAACGACTTCAAGATGTTGTAGAAAATTTTATTTATCGCTTTTTAATTACGGTTGAAGTCGGTTTCTTTTTTGTTACAAAAGTTTTATTAAGGTACGAGTAGGTTATTATCCAATGGCCACTTATTACAATTCTGTATCTGGCAGAGTTTTGAATAATATGAAGTCCATGTGAAGGATATTCCAGATTAGGGTTGCCAGCTTTTTAACCGTAAAAATATAGTACTTTTGGGGAAGTTAGAGGAAGAATCACATATATTTTAATTAATTATTTTATATTTTATTTATTTCATCATTGAATTTTTCATGTGTATTTATTACTCTTTTATTATTATTTATTTTTTAGAATATAATTGAATTAGCGATGAAAATATAGCACATTTCGTACTATATTATTTTTCTATAATTTATAGTGCGATTATCTAACTAATAGTAGGATACTAATAGTACGGTTGGGAACCCTATCCCAGATACACCTTTTTTTATTGCAGGAGTTCAACAGACAGGCAGACGACCCACTTGATGGAAAGCGGTTACCATCGCCTATTACATATGCAACACCAGATACTACAAATGCGCTGCAACTCTCTTAAGGGGGACTGCAACCTGGTCACTAATGCCGGAATACAACTCAAGGCTGTTATGGCGACATACTCCAGGGGGTAGCCATTCAGTCGGGCAAATGCTCTACCACCTGACTGTGGGTTGTTTTGTCGCAACGCAAGAAATTGTATATTTCTCCATTCCTGTACGGATACAAATAGCCAATAATATACTTTTGGGTGAGAAAATTTGAATCCAGTCGTATTCAAACCTAATTGCAAAAAGTAGGACCCAGCTGCGCTACCACTACGCTAAGGAATGTCCATAAATATCCATTATCTAGTATTTTAGACAAGTAGGTTTTGATTTGCGTAAAGGGCCAGTTTAAGTTCGGGCCTGTCAGTTAAATTTACTTTGTCCTAAGTAAGCGGCCCCTTGGACTAAGGAAATAAGGGATAAGGTCAACTAATCCGTAGAAATACGCAACTCTTAAGGAAATATTGTTGTAGGCTGTGGACATGTAATTGTTGCTGAGATTTCAGAAATCTGTGAAAGATCTCTATGCTAATACTACATACATACAATACTACATACATGCTAACTTTGTACCCCTTTTTACGAAAATTATGCGGACGGAGGAATTTGAAATTTTGCACACTATAGTTTAAATATATATAGATAGATAACACTTGATTGTAAACCATTACAGACAAACTTACGAACCAGTATTATTCTAATTGGATACAAAAGGCGGTCTTAACGCCAAAAAGCGATCTCTTCCAGACAACCCGTGGCAAGAATATTCCGATCAGAAGTGGCGATAGTGGTATACATAATTATTGTAGGATTACTTAAAATTTTATAAATAAATATATAACTATACTATATATACAAATATACACATAAATGAAAATGAATTTATTTATTTCAAAATGGAATTTTACAGATTACTTATTGAAAGTCATGACTCTACTCACCGCTTCCAAAGCAATTTTAGTTGCTGTTAAAGGAGAAGAAGCGGCGCAACAAACTCCCCAGTAACACATCTTTACTTTGTAATTATCATGTTTAATCACTCGTCTTTTTATTTTTTATTATGTAGTTTATAATAATGCAATGTTTTACAAAGTAATTTTTATGAATGATTATTGAAAAAGCTTGATAGCGATCGCATTATTCCCATTCGGTGCATTCGTCTAAAAATTCTTTCGTTGTATAATAAACCTTCTTGCACAAACGTTGCTTTATTAATTTTTTAAACTTATTTACTGACAGTTCTTGAACGTTTACTGGGATTTTGTTAAAGAACATTACACTTTGCCCCACGAAACTACTATAAACTTTATGGAGCCTACACGTGGGAGTTTCTAATTTATTTTTGTTCCTAGTATTTTTACAATGTATATCACTTAATCTGGGATAATCCGTGATATTTTTCTTAACATATAGAACATTTTCAAGTATATACTGTGAAGCCACTGTTAAAATATTTAATTCTTTATACTTATCTCGCAGGGAATCTCGCGCTCCCATGTTGTAAACTGAGCGAACAGCACGCTTCTGCATGACGAAAATAGCATTTATGTCAGCTGCAGTACCCCATAAGAGGATGCCATAAGACATAATGCTGTGAAAATAGCTGAAGTAAACCAAACGAGTAGTATCAACATCAGTCATAAGTTATATACATATATAAGACATGGCGATAATATGCAATTATTGAAACATAATAAACATATAACTATATGCAATATAACATCTACTAATTATATATATACATATCATTATATTGCAGATAGAATTTTCTGACCGAGTTCTTAAATATTATTAAGGATTTTGCTTGTCGGACAGCAACAGGCAATGAATTCCAAAGTCGGACAGCCTTAACCGTGAAAGAATTATTGAAGAACGTTGTACTATGAATAGGAGTAATAAGTCTATGGTGACTGGAAGGGCGTAAATTGTGAGAGCAAGAAATAAATTCGAAGCGTTAGAATAAGCGACTAATTCTAACATATTTTTTTTGAAATTTATTTATAAGAAATACATTAAATTAATTTAAAAAAAAACAGTACACACTCTACCATGTATTTGAAACACACACATACTCTTTTGATTATTGTTAAAGTCAAATTAACAGTGTAGCCTTGGCGAAATCTATGATTATAGAAGTATAGTTTTTGGCATTAATTATTATGGTTGAATTTCGACCACAGGCGAGCACTAGTTCATGCCAATATATGTACTTATGTATAGCATTTTTCTTTCTTTTATAACTATCTAACTATATGACTATATTTTTGGTTCATCATTCATAAAGAAATAAGACTACGTGAATATAATCCCGTATCTGGAAACCACTCAAATTGTTTTACGGTGCCTTTATTACAAACATACCTAATTTCATGAAAATTAGTTTATATACACCGCCATGAAAAAACCCAAATTTTCGTTTGAATATCCGATACCATGGATGATAGTATTGCAAATATGTTTTATGCTGGTACGATGAGTCTGTTACAGCAAACAGTAGCTAACCAAAATTAAACACTTATTGCAGCGCCCAGGCGGCCTGTCGTAAGAAGCGACAAAACAACCCATAGGCAGGTAGGGCATTTGACCGTCTGGATGGCTACCACACCTGGCCTAGCGCATGCCGCCATAACATCCTTTAGTTATACTCTGTCATAATGCCCAGGTTCCAGGCCCAGTACTTGTCTGGCAGCACATTAGTAGCATCTGGAGTGGTGCAAACGTTCATAGGCAACGGTAACCACTTTCCTTCACAGTTGGACCGTCAGCCTGTCTGCTGTATTTAAACAATAAAAATAATAGAAAACCAAAATTAAAAATATATAAATGCCAAAGTGACAATTTTCGGATATTTATTTATTATTTTTTCACTGCTTTTTTACAGATGGATATATTTACAAAAATAGACTGTCTGCCTACCTGATGGAAAGCGGTTACCATAAACACCCTATACCACCGACCGCCTATAAACACATACCCAAAGGTGAAAGGTAAAGAATTTGGCCACTGATGCCGAAACAAAACTCAAAGTTGTTATGGCGACATGCTTTACATTGTGGATGGTAATATGGGATATCGTGCGGCCGTAGAATCAGTATTCTTTCTCCGTTTCCACAGAGAACCATATCATCAGGCTATGCTTATTTCGTGGACGGACAGCGGGTGACAATAGGGAGCGGTCGGCGCGCGACGGAGCGAGACGGGTTCTCAGATACTCAAGCAGCTCGATCGATGTCGACTAGTCTGTTCTAATATCGATTGACGATCGACATATTGGTGTGGCAGAAACTATGATCGACATCGACTAATCCATTCTACCATCGATCGATGCCACCGATCAACGATCGATTGATTGGTCTGGTAACGCCCTTAAAAGCCTTATTAGATGACTGCATCCGAGACACAAAACAATGACTTATTAAAGCCGCTTTATACGCTTTTATACATCACATAAAATCATATCTAGTCTTGGCTGCGTAGAAATCTAGATAATCTTTTTTCGGTCTTACTCCAATTAGCAGCTAACTGTCGAATAGCTGATAAGTTTAAGTACTTCGATTTAAACTTCTTCGAGCCGAAGTGAGAATTGCTAAAATTAACAAAAAAGAAAACTTTAACAATCTCATCCAAGGCTTTCAAGGTATTGAATTAACAAATTTAATAATGTAATTTTTATTTTTAAAACTCCTATATTATATTTTTAACATCGCGTTTTGTTATTGCGATACTCACCGTCGTTTATAGACAATAGCAACACTGGGGGCGAGGTCGGCGTGTTGCCAGGTATTAGGTTGAGGTACGAGGGATGAGATCTGCCAGGGTAGCGGAGTTGGGAAAACCGCATACACGTAGCCCTGGTATAAGGCGCAGGACGGAACACCCAGGGGTTTTAGTGGGTATCCCTAAGTGGGGAGTGGCAATAGCGTGTCACCGGTTCTGCCCAATCTAGCGAATCCCACACTGTCTCACCGGGTCGCGAGCATCCCCCAGGCTTCTGTGCCTGTCGCGGCTTAGTCCTCAAGCGGATTTCCGCTGGCAAAAAAAAGGAGGGATAAGATAGGGGAATAGGATAGGAGAATGAAATAGCATATGAGTCTTACGTTAGAATGCTGCCTCCCTGACTGACGAGCTTTCGCTAATAATGTAGCAGCATGTGGTTATGGACAGAGAGGTTGTTGTGTCTTGAACAATATTTCTTATATGCCCTTAGATCCCCAATAGATGCCACTAAAGTGAAGCACTTTTTAGTAGGACCTAAAAGTGTCCGTTCGCTTGTCGACGCGTCGATCCCGTCAATCCGTGAAATCTCAGTGCAACGAGCGCCAATAGTTCCAATTCCCTTTAAAAAAATACTCTATTATATATTGCAACATTATTTGTACCTTTGTGTGCGTGTCAGCGAAAATTACATTGAAACTGTCTCTCTATGTATTAGTGCTCTAAGCCCTGATGTGTATAATTATGTATATATAAATATGCGTGTGTGTAAATAAAGAGTAACTTCATTCGATTTCAATTTGGCGCGCAAAATGGTATTATCTGTGTATGTCAAGTGTCAATGTAATGTCACTTATGACTACGTTCCATTACGACTCATCTGAACGACTTTTAAATTTAATTGATTTCTAAACGATGGGACGAACATCAAATGTTTGACAGGTAGTATAGTTTCTAACGGAAAGCGAAATTATATATATATCGCTTCTTTGCTTCAATAACGTGGTATCTTGAAAAACCCAAATTTACAGTACGCCACTTTTAAAATTTCAAAAAAGATTTTACCCAAACATATTTTACACTTTTTTGTATATTTTTACAATTAAATTTAGTGTCAATTTACTAAGCTTTTTGAAATATATGAGAAAGTTGTGATAATATGATAAATTTAGCAAAATATAGTGAGTGAGTGAAATAAGTGAGTATTGGGATATGTCACGTTATTGAAGCAAAGAAGCGATATATATATATATATATATATATATATATATATATATATATATAGTTTAGATATAGGTAAAGCGGGGTTTAAAAAAAATACAAAGAGATTTATTAAATTTGAAACAGGTAAAAGCCTCACTGGTTAACACCCGCCATTGTCTCGGCTGCAGGGCACAATTATCTATGGAGTCGCCGCGATTGGCGCGCTCAGTCGCTCATTTCAGGCGGGAATCTAATTTATTTCTATGAATAGGCGAGCCCTTCTACGTAATATGCTCATTATGAGCCCCGCGAGTACATTTACAAGGGCTGCCCAACAATGAAAATGTTATATGGACATTTGTATTTCTATTTTCGTTCCAATGAAATGGGATAACTTCATTACGTGGGTATATTGGACTGTATTGTGTACGTAATGATGGAATTTTCGGGTAACAAATGGAGGTAGGACATACAAGTTGTTAGGTTCCAAATAAATTAAAATCATAATGAAGTTTCACAAAAAAGTGTGCTCGATTCTGTTTCGTAAATTGCATGAAATCTTTTCAGTCATTACAATTTACTTTATTATAAATTTAGAAAAAAAGGAAATAATGTTTATTTAGAGATATTTGAGTGAGAATAAAATTTTCTGACCCGCGGTATAGTATAGTAGATTATTATTAATTTTTAAAAAGAACCTAAGGACTCTTCGTTCTGTACTTTTTTTAAAGAAAATTATATTTTACAACAAACAATAAATGTAACTGGCGTGTAATAGTTACTTGTGACCTTTATTCCTTGTTGCTTGTGCCGGTGTGTATAGTATAGTAGATTATTTTAATTCAATCATCGGTTAAAAGTATTGCCTTGGGCTGGTGTGCACCGACATTTAACCAATGGTTTAAATAAAATAATCGCTAAAAATATATGACTAAACTGTGATTATTTTATTTTAACCACCGGTTTGATGTCGGTGCACACCAACCTTAATCGAGACACTTCAAATTAAAATATAATTTGCAACATATCTAGAAATAAATTGAAATTACCTAAATCTAACAACTATTAACAAAAACTAAAATCACTTCACTATATAGTATAAAACAAAGTCGCCTTTTCTGTCCCTATATCCCTATGTGCGCTTAAATCTTTAAAACCACCCAACGAATTTTGATGTGGTTTTTTCCAATAGATAGAGTGATTCAAGAGGAAGGTTTATATGTATAATACATGCATCATATACTAAGGCAACATTGCTAATTTTAGAGGTTTCTATGTAGTGATGCCCGTGCAAAGTCGGAGCGGGCCGCTATGTTTTTATATACAACGTTCATAGTTTTTCTGTAGTGTATTTAATTTTGTATCAGCATTGCACCCGTGCGAAGCCGGGGCGGGTCGCTAGTATCCTATAAATAAACCTAACTTAAAAATACAAATGCAAATAGAGAGCAAAATTATAAATAAAATATTGGTCCCAAACCACTGTCACTTACCGGGAACGTTCCCAAAAGGCTGGCGGCGTTACCACGCTGAATAGCAATGCTTATCCTTTGAGCAAAATAGACGCCAGCCTTTTGGTCGCGTGAGAGGTCTATTAGGCGTTCGGCGACATCTCGATAAAGTTTTAGAGCGCTAGGACCCCATCGACCCCGAGTTTCCACTCCAAACGCCGCAAATGTGTAACAATTGCCGATGGCGGCGTACTTGCAACAAAAAAGTGTTTAGATATAAATGTTGCAGACGATAAAGCGGCGATTTGAGCTCGATTAATTACATACAACTATTCATGAAACGAGTATGATTTTAATTGTATTGAAACAACCCGGCTGCCTCGGGCTATCCTGTTTCTCGGAATCATATTATTCGGCAATGGTTCGAGTCTGTTATTTAAATATGGTTTTTACTTCCACGTAACCGGAGAACATAATTATCTTCAGCTCGTAATTAACTCTGTCATTTGTATGAATAAACAAATATAACGTACGGGCGTACGCACTTGGTATTGAAAGGAAACACCAGTTTGTTTTAACTAAATGCTCTTATTAACTAACACAGACGTCATTCTTCTGCGCAGGGTTGCCCCTACACGTACTACTAAGGACGCAGTCTCGACAATAAGATGTCTCACAATACCGTCGACGATACTGCGTAGACCACCTCCTGCTGCTGCGGTGCTCACCTCCGAATTTACCGCGCGTACCTCCTCCACTCAAGTCCCGATTAAACTTTTCACTAAGCTCATCACTATCTTCTCTTAAACTTCACTCTCTAGTATCGCACTTGTCGCTTCGCTGTCTTCAACTGAACTCCCCGTAGGCGTGGCTTACGCTGCTTATAACCAGAAGAATCTTCGGAAACCCATCATTTCGATATTCTTATCGTTATTCTTGCCATAGGGCAAGATTGTGGTCAAACGCGAACCTACCTATACTACAACAGACAGACATCTATCTATCTCTGTCTATTCCTTCGTGAATCTTCCATTCTAGAATTTCATCTATCCCTTTCTAAATTGTATCTGTCCTTGTCTTTTTCTTCTGAACGGTTCTGCATTTTTCTGAAACTCCTTAAACCAACTATATCGTTCCACCACAGCTACAGCTAGGGTTATTTATTTTTTTATACTTATTTTTTCCATACTTAAAAAATGTAATACGATCTTTTTCTCAAAAATAGTTGGCAGCCCTAGCTAACCACGACACATAAATAAGTAAAATCTTCGTTTCAAACCCATTAACAACATAATTGTCAAAACAATAACAACAACGGTCGTCACCAACAACGTAACAAGCAGGGCTCTCAAACATAACCAGTAAGTCCTATATCCCTAGCCACACCAGCACACCTCTTCACGCCCCACATACCGCCGGCGCTCATAGCTCGCACAATTAGCAGCTAGGCGTCGGAAAGAACGTGGGATATAGAAGCGGCTTTGGAGATCGGAAATACTCACGTAGTCACTTGCTCATTCGCTTCACATTGTTCTGTATTTCTTCTACGTATAGTTTAATTGTTAATAACCCCAATAATAAGTCATACAGTCCATATCAAGTTTTATTGAAACAAAGCCACTCTCTCTTTTCTTTCACCATATCCCGATTACTTGGGGTCGGCACAATATGTCTTTTCCTTCGACACTCTTCTACTCTGACCTACATCTTCTGTCACACCACATATCATATCATCCTTCACATAATCTATTTCTCTTTTTTTGTCTACTTTTACATTTGTACCCATCCATCTTGTAGCTTAACATTCTTTTTGTCACGTGACTTTCATCTCTCCTCATTATATGCCCATACCAACTTAATCTTCTTCCTCTCAATTTTTCAGTCACAGGTGCAGCTTTCAAAGATCCCCTTATGTACTCATTTCTCACCTTATCCATTCTCGTAACACCACACATCCATCTCAACATTCTCATCTTAGCTGAGTGGAGACGTTTGTGGCCTATCACTATAGTGGCCCAACATTCCGACCCTTATAGCATGACTGGTCGTATGATAGATTTATATATTTCACCTTTTAGTTTCAGTGGCATTAGTTTGTCGCACGTCACATCGGTTACCTGTCTCCACTTTAGCCATGCTACATTTATTCTTCTCCTTACATCCCTCTCTATATCACAATTCCTCTGCAGTAGTGAACCAAGAAACCAAGCTATTGGTTAAGCATAAGCAACTACCACCAATAAAAGTAATCCCATCAAATAAAAAGGCACGCAACCCGTTATTATATTTTGATTGTATCAATAACAAATTAATAACAGATTAATTAATCTAGTAATTTATGATAATTACAAGGATCAAGCGACACGCTGTTGCTAGGCTGTGTAAACAATCCTCTGATAGCTAACGTTGAGCATTTGAATTAATCCCACTTTAATCTTGTTACTTACTAATAACACTCGTACTATAGTGTTAGATGCTGAATGGAAGAAGAATGTAAATAGTGTCTGTGTTTTTTTTGAAGTGAAACTTCTATATAGACGGGGGATAACTGTCACGAAAAAACGTTACGGCCGCGTGGAGGAGCGGCATAAGTTTATAGTATACTATGGATGCGTTTTTTGGTTCTGGATCGAATATACATAAATATGAAAATGAAATGAAAAATGAATTCATTAAAATGTACCTAACCTAACCAAATCATAATTTGCAGAAAACCTGGGAAAAATCGCAATGTGTGCTGGGACACATATTAGAAGTGAAACTTCAACGGACAACTAAAAAAGTTAACTTCTACTATGTGTGTCCCAGCACACATTTAGATTTTTTTTATTTTATGGTCTGGTTTCAAGACTTTTAAGCCAAAGTCTGTTTTAAATTTTCAACACTACAGGTTTTTATAATTTATTGAAAGTGTTTCTAATATAACTGTATATCGAGTAGAAACACTCTTTGTCTACATATACAAACAAATAAATGAAATTGAAGTGTGTTTGTAACGTCAAAATAACAGCTTTTTATTTAATCTCTGAAATCTATAAAACGGTTGGACCGATTTTGACGAAACCTTCACTGGCAGATAGCTGGTTTTATAAAAAGTAACTAAAAGTAACTTCTACTTTTAATTTTTTTTGGTAATATATTTATATAACAATTAAAAATATCATCAGTCTTTGAAATGAGTGAGTGGTATTATAATTTGTGTGAATTGTTGTTACTTATATTTAGTAGAAGTAAAAAGTAGAAGTGTTGTTATTTATATCCGTGTAGGAACGGAGAAAGAATACATCTTCTTGCGGCTGGGCGGCCTGTCGCAAGAGGTACAAAAGACCCCACAGCCAGATGGTATGCCCGGTTGTCCGACTGGATGGCTACCACCCCTGGTCTAAAGTATGCCGTCGTAACAGCCTTGAGTTGTGTTCCGGCATTAGTGACCAGGTTCCAATCTCCCTTAAAAGAGCAGCAGCGCATTTGTAGTACCTTTGGTGTCGCAAATATCCATAGGCGATGGTAACCGCTTTTTATATAATCTCGCTAGCTCATTCATTCTTATGATAAATAAAGGTTGGAACTTAAAATCAGCGCTGCGTCATCTCTTGTCGCAGCACTGATTTTCTGTTGCGGTAAATGTGGTGTACGTTTTTCTTATAATAATTTTGTATTCATGCCTTAAATGTACAATGTATACTTATTTAATTATATTTTCTTTTCTGTGTGACATACGTTGCGACAATAAACATTTTCTGTCTTTCTTTTTCGTGCCCCCCTTGGTGTAATAATAATTTTAAAACAGGTAGACTGAGTGGGGAAACAACCAGAGTCCTCACGTAACCTACCTTCAAGGTTGTCAAAAAAGAAATCAATTAATAAAAGAATACACCTAATTATAATCCCCAAAAAAGGGAAAGTAACAAAAAGAGAAAAATACCTTATTTCTTTTTATTCATATTGGAATGACGATTGTAAATAGTTTATAGTTAGATTGGAATTGGATTTTATGCGAATTATTCAATTTGAAGCTTACCTCACTGTTATTTAGTATGAAAATCGGATGTGATGTTAAGCCTCATGGAAAGATATCGAACCGACGTCACTCACAACATACAATTACCTAGTAGGTAATTGTGTAAAAACTTTCTTGTGGGGGAAACACAACAGTTATTGTAATTCGTGATCCATTATTCAGAAATACAGAGTACAAATAAATTTACAAAGAAAAAAATTCAGTTACAACTATTTATTGATTAATGGCTGGCTGGATATCGTACTGATTCACATGCCCTACGATCATTGGTTGAATTTTGACGTTGTCCATGTGGACTTTATGTCAAATTTTACCCGATAACTGGGCTAAATTAACTTCAATACCGCCTTCTACCCAAAAAATTGGGTTGCACACCAGTGTTCCTAGCCAAGATCAGGGTTCGAAACCACTCCCGTTGCGAATGTGAATTAGCTGAAGGGACTTTGGAGCATATTTTCTTTCATTACCCTAAAATCACTAATTCACATTATGATATTCTTCTACAAGTTTCCCTCGCCCTGTCAGTGTTAACTCCTTACTAACTCTATATAACGAGAGAGAAAGAGAGATAACACTTTATTGCACATCAAACTATACAATTACAAACACAGACCACATTTACAATATTTTCTAGGCAATACAATAGGCGGCCTTATCGCTCAAAGCAATCTCTTCCAGGCATCCTAAATAAAAGTAACAAATTTGAATCAGGCGATGTGAGTGATGCAGGAAAAAGACAATAGTTACATAAATACTCAAATTAATTTAAGAAATAGATATAGATAATATATACAAATACATACATATACAGCGTGTTTCATTTCAAATGACAATAACTAATAATTTTAGCGGTCGTACTCCATACAAAATTTTTGGTACTATTAAATCAACCGTAATGTCAAAATAAAAAAAGCAATTTCAGAACAAAGGGAAATCAAAAAGGGAATCAAAAAGAAATCTTGTAAATATTGGTTCGCGAGCGAAAGTGTAAGAATGAACAACTTCCGCGTTTAATGATGAAGAGACGAGTTGGCAACATGATACATTCGTCACTAACCTACCGATTTAGACACAATAACTGATAAATGTTGTTGTAATATTCTGAAATGAAAAATGAGGTCCTCTGGCTGAACCAAAGAAGCTACCTTGATTCGTTTTCGTATTTGGGCAGAGTACGTTATGAAGAAAACGTGGTCTGATTTATTGTCGTAAGGTCTGAAACACGCTGTATACATAATCATATATATACACTTATATAACAATATATTTCAAAATATATAAATTATTATAATAAATTTGTATATTGCTTTAATCAGACAAAGCTATTTGTGCATAATTAATCATGTTTGTACATATGTTTTATGAAAATTTTGCATGCTTTATTATTTACTAGCGACCCGCCCCGGCTTCGCACGGGTGCAATGCTGATACAAAATTAAATACACTACAGAAAAACTATGAACGTTGTATATAAAAACATAGCGGCCCGCTCCGACTTTGCACGGGCATCACTACATAGAAACCTCTAAAATTAGCAATGTTGCCTTAGTATTATACATATAAACCTTCCTCTTGAATCACTCTATCCATTGGAAAAAACCACATCAAAATTCGTTGGGTAGTTTTAAAGATTTAAGCGCACATAGGGACAGAAAAGGCGACTTTATTTTATACTGTGTAGTGATGACTTATAGTAGTGTAGGTACCTTAACATAATACATGTTTGCTTTGTCCACAAGATTACAGAAGGTGTCTGCAACCAAATACTGATGAATATCCTACCTTTTTTTTTAAATATTCCAACATCTGTCACTTTCTACTCCTTACTGTGTCAGTGGCAAAATCAATGTCTGTACGTTGGCGCCATTTCAGCAAAACAGAATAAAATAGAAGGCAATTTAACGGTCGAAAAAAATAAAGATGTCCCGTTTGTATACAAATCAAAAGATCATAACGAGCCTGTCTAATTTTGGCTTATCCTTATCGTAATATAACAAGTAACGCCACAACGATATATCACGCTGGAAACCACACATTAGGTCAGTATAAGTTGCACTAACAAAATTTAATTTCACCGTAACACGGTACACAAAGAGAGATACATATCGCGTGCAAACTCTATTAGAGCAACAATAGTGTAAAATGTACTACATTTTGTGTACATTTGTACATATTACACATCGTACACTGTCTAGTACATTGTACTTGAAATATGTACGCGCTAATGCGCTAGGAACCTTACTGGATGTCCCATATAAAGCTAGGTTTCCAATATTCTACGTTACTGGTATTATTATTTTATTTGACGGCCTCTGTGGTTGAGCGGGCTAAGCCTTTGCCGGCCTACCTCACTGCAACCCAGAGACTCCGGGTTCGATTCCCGGTATAGTAAATTTCGGAAATGTATTTTCTCCGTTATTTACCATGGTCTGGGTGTCTGGGATCGGCCCCAGAGTGGTCCGTTGTATATTACCCATAACACAAGCGTAACTTGCTTAATTTGGGGATATACAATATGTGTGTTTGTCTGCTGATTATTACTATTATTATAAAGTAAAAAAAAATATTATAAAGTATTTTTATCAATAGGTTAATCTATATGAAGACTATTAAATACGGACAACCAGAATAATTAATTCCAAAGACTTATACTTCGAAATAAAATTCTAAATCACAGATTTCGCCAAGGCTACACTGTTAGTTTGACTTGTATAATAAACAAAAGCGTGTGTGTGTCAAATATAATATATTATTGTGTGTAATGTCTTTTTTATTGATTTAATGTTTTTTATGCATAATTTTATGAAAAATATTAGCTGTCGTCGCTTCTCTATATAAACTACTAACGTCTGCCCGCGACTTCGTCCAAGTGGAAAGTTTATTTAAATATCCCACGGGAACTCTTTAATTTTTTGGGATCAAAAGTATCCTATGTTACTTCTAATACCTCCAAGCATATGCGTACAAAGTTTCATGATGATCGGTTGAGTAGTTTTCGCATGAAAGCGTAACAAACAAACTTACATTCACATTTATAATATTAGTAGGGATAAGTGTGCAACATTTCATAACCCTCCGTCTGCGCAATTTTCGTAGAAAGGGTACAAAGGTTTTGCTTAGTTTTTGCTTCACGTATTAATTATATGAAAGATTTTAAAAATAGTAGAATTTAGATTTACTTAGTAGATGTAAATTATTAACAATGTATAGACCTAAAATAATAAAGTAGTGAAAATGAATGTAGGTATTTCAATGTGGAATCTTGCTGACTACTTATCTAATATTTATCATTCGTCCATTTTTAAATTTCAGTCTTAACTAAGGTTAAACAGAGTAATTTATTAACGATTACTGAAAAAGCTTGGCGGTGATTGCTTGGTGTATAACCACCCGTTCGTAAAATCTTTCGTCGTCTGATAAGCCTTTTCGCACAAACACCAAAATCTATTGAAAACTTTTGAAAGTATTCTTGTAATTTGTTGAAGAGCAATTATACTTTGCCCCACAGAACGTTGTGCAGTGTAGGAAACAATCTATTAAAATTACAAGTATATACCTAATACCGAGCTTCTTAGGTCATCCAAGTCAGTGGGTAAGGTTCCCAGAAGGCTAGCTACGTTACCTTGCTGGATCACCCTCTGATCACCTAGAGTCAATGAGTAATTTTGATAGATATTTGTAGAGGTTCCACCACTTAAGTGATTCAGCTGTTTCCGCCGCCGAATCAGCTAATCTAGACGTGTTTTGTATAATTCAAATTATATTAATTGCTTCATTCAAATGAATAATTAGAGAACTTACCATTGCCTTAGTACAGCAACATTAATACTAGAGCAAGCGTGGCAACATGAGGAACAAAACGAGGGAAAACATTAATTATTTTTATGTTTCCTCTTGCAGTTGCGGACGCCGTGACGCGACAACGGCGCACCGTCGCGAACGCCGTTGCGGATGCACGGATGCACGCATCGGCGGCCTGATGTATGCAGTGTGAATTCCCCTATCTTTGTTACTAATGCAGTCATTTCATGTGTTACTTTATACCTAAGATTAAAATGTTATTTAATTATAATGTATGCTGTAAACGAATCCTTATATATTGGTCATATCCGTCCATCCATCAGTTCGTCTCTGTCTGCCTTTGTATTTCGCAGTTATTTTTCACTGAAACTAGTAGGTTCATATAGATTTATTATAATTAATAAACCTGCAGGGGGCTTTGTGGCGAAGTCTTGGGTGAGTAGCGGCACCTCGTACCTGACTCCGAGGGGCCAAAACAAGATCTCGTCTCCGTGCTTGCCTTATCCAGCCGGCACGGAGTGCAGATCGCTAGAGCTTAATCTTCAGGAGTGGAAGTGATAAATAGCACAAAGTCTGAAGTAAGTTCGGTGAACCTGCTGCCCACCTCTCCACACCCCTTAACCACCCATATTGTACCTCACCAATCGTATAGAGATTTTCAGGGGCCTATTTAATGAATGGCGATTCACCGTCTGCGCATTTTATTGTCGATCCCCGAATATTGCGACGCGCAGACGACATAGTCGACATATGTTATATATATATATATATATATATATATATATATATACTTTTCTTTTGGTTATTGTTGTGTATATTACACAATATACACATATATTGTATATACACATACATATATATTATACAATATACATTACACATATGTTACACAATTCTTTCTAAACCATGTTAAGGTTGTCTGGAAAAAATGCTTTTATTGATAAGACAGCCCAATTGTCTTCTGTACTTGAGCTTCTTGAACTGAATATAACTGTTATGCCATAAAGAATATTCTATTCTACATTCGCAGCCCAGCAAGAGGCATTATGCAAAATCGATGTTAACAAACCATCCTGCATCAAAAGTTGGTGGGGACAAGGCCAACCTTGACAGGCCCGCGATAAAATTACCATACCGGCCGCATTACCTTCTGAAGACACATTTTAATAATATCAACATTTCACGTGACCCACCATATTTTTGCATGTTACGGTTATCTATCTCCTACCTTATTCACATATATTTGGTGTCCGGACAGGTAGTTTGGGTTTTGAGCTTCCTTGAACGTCGTGTGGTTTGTGTGTATATATCGTATGTGGAATGCCTTATTTGGATGTTTAAGAATTTGTTATAGAAGAGCATATATTTTTTTATTGTTTTAATGTTCTTATTATTTATTGTGTATAAGTATATAATACATGTGAATGTATATATTTTTATAGCTATACCTATCAATTGTATTATTATTACTTATAATAAATAATAATATCAGCCCATAAATGTGCCACTGCTCGGCTCGGACCTCCCATTGTAGGGGAAACGGACAATATACCCGCCACGCTTGTCCAAGGTGGCTTGGCAGGTTTCACATATCAGTTATCTCGATGTGCAAGTTGCATCGCAATGTTTTCCTTCACCGTTGTTAGACCGTGGTAATTGTAACAATAATTATGCACATTAGATCAAAAAACTAAGTGCTGCATGCGTTCCGGCCCATCGGCCTGTCTTAAGAGGCGACAAAATGACTCACGACCAGATGGTAGGGTATTTACCCACGTGGATGGCTACCACCATGGTCTAGAGTATGCCGCCATAAAAACCTTGATATGTATTCCGGCATTAGTAGGCAGGTTCCAGTCCCCCTTTAGAGAGCAGCAGTACATTTGGTGTTACAAGCATCCATAGGCGATGGTAACCGCTATCCGTCAGGCCTGTCCGCCTGTCTGCTGAACTTGTTCAATATTTTTTTTATTACAGATTTTCAGCAGACAGGCAGACGGCTCACTTGATGGTTGATGCGATGGCAACCATCAAGTCCAATCCATAGGGATTGCCACACCAAAGGTGCTACAAATACGCTGCTGCTCTCTTAAGGGAGACTAAAACCTAATGGCGAAACACAGATCAAGGTTGTTATGGCGCCATACATTAGACAACAACAACAACAGAACATTCTTATATCTATCAAGCAACAAATAAAACTCCCTGTTTTCCAATTCACATAACATTTAAACATACAAAATTGTAACGTTAGAATATATAATATACGCAAAATAGATGTGCAAAGTCGCGTATCAATCTGGGCTGGGCCCGTGGCCCGTGGAGCCGAGACGTCAAATAAGAACCGGTGACCCAAGCATTTGCGCCCCGAAGTGCACTCATGCATGAAATCAGCGCGCCTACTTTGTTATATGATGTGTGGGCCAAGTCACACTCTTCCTGCGGTTACTATAAAAATACACAAGGCCGTGGTACTTAACTCACACGCGCTCCAAACTCAAAGCGCGTAGAGTCATGGGCGCGTTTCTTTAGTATCTCACCATGCCCAGGCAGTAATGTCTCAAAAGGAGGCCGCAGAACGAGCGAGAGACGTGCGCATGAGTCCCGCGGGTACCGACGTCATTCGGGGCCCCGGAGAGGCAGGTATGCGCAAGATCTCCTCCCGTAATACCGATGCAGAGGTCATCCAGCATCTAGGGAAGAAGAAAAAGCAAAGGAGTCTTCACCCCTGTTGACGAAGTGAGTTTGCACAGCTTCCTGGGGCAGTCCTACGTTCTAAGTCTCACGCTCTTCCTAATAATCGCGGGCAGATGGGAGGAAGGTGATTTTAGTAGGGTATTAGCATACGGGTCACCTCTCCACATTGAGGAGAGTACCTTGCTGAGTCCCAAGCTGGCAATTGACTCTGTTATCTACGCCATCTTCAGTGGATGACTCTCATTGCTTTGGTCTAATCCCAGTAAAGGACCCGGTAGTGTACGAAATGTATTTCCCCGGCCTAAAAAAAACGCATTCCTAACTCAAAACGCACGCGTTCTTTGGGCAAGTTTTTGTATCTCACAAATGCTCCCTCTGCCGCTCTACATGGCGACCACGGTAGTTATGGTCATGTCGAAAACGTCACCAATGACATTATGTTTTTCGCTCACACAGCGCTTACAACGACCCATGCCAATAGGTGGTTCGAGTAAACCGTTTCAGTTGAGTTTATGATTGTGACGCCCGCAAGCAAATGGAACGGGAACAATTGCGGTCGTGAACGTGGCCATTATGAGTGACTAATCTCATCATGAGAAACATTTTGATACTATTTTGAAATACAAGCTATTATCCACTGCCATCAAAGTCACGAGTCAGAGGGACTGATTTGGAAGAAATTAATTACAATCGCACTTCCGCACTCGCAAAACCGTTTTGTCACGAGTATACTAACAACACATACGGCCAACAACACATACGGCCAACAACACAAACGGCTAACAACACAAACAGCAAACGCACTTAATGCTGCGCCTACTAAATGAATTACCTCTTGATTTTAGGAACAGTACTACGCCGAAACGTCTGGGTGTCTGGGATCGGCCCCAGAGTAGGCCGTTGTATATTACCCATAACACAAGTGTAACTTGCTTAATTTGGGGATATACAAATTGAGTGTGTGTCTGCCGATTATATAAAAAAAAGTAAACAAAATTTTAAATTGTAAAATTCAACACTCTTTTAGCCCATTATTATAAACCCTAGAGGTTTTCAGTACTTTGTATAAGCCGATCAATAGTTATGGTTTCTTTGTTGTTATATTAATACATTACAAAAAAAAACGTGTGCTTCTTGGGACGCCCGACAGAAGTGATAAATTAAACTAATTAAAGTTATACTATTTAATATTGAAATTGTTTAACTTGAGAAAAGCTTAGGTTATTACTTAAATCTTATGTATATTAATATGATTATGTAAGGTAATGTTACTTAAAATATTTTATTGAATAAACAATATATTTCATTCTCAGTTACAATTCTTAAATTATTAACTTGTTGAACATTATTTAATCTAATTACTGAAATACGGCTAGCGCTGGGGGTTAGAGTGAGAGAGGAGGAGCCTGCCTACCGCTGCCGTATGCGTGAAAAGGGGAAGCTAGACAGACTGGCGCGGTAACGCGTTACGTAACGAAGCGGTTTACCCTCCCATAAGATCACTTTAAAAACTTTATTATTGTTGTATGTTATATTTTAAAATTTCATTATTTTCCACACAAGCTTGAGACCCTTTTGCAGCTAACTTGTAAGAGATGAATTTCCCGAACAAATAAAGTTAAACGGGTCAAGTATACGAGCCGTTAACGTTAACTGAACAAAGTTTAACAGTTACCGGAACCATGTAATATTATAATGTAAATGAGAATAATTCTATACTTCAGAGGTTAACAGTAACTTGGGATGTTAAATCGTAGTTTAATTGGGTTGAACATTCTTTGGTTAATTAAATTAATTAACATTATTTAATTCACATTTAATTAATTACATGTTTATTTTATTTCCTACTGACAATGCCAGCAAAATACAATGTACTCTTTGCCAGCAAATTTTTGTTCGTGTTGCCATGACGATGTTAATGCATTGCAACGGTGGCACAAAAAAGACGACTAAAGCGTCTACCAATTTTTCGGCTATATTTATTTTTACTACGGAAACGACGATTTTCATTTACTTCAGTTAAGTAGTTTACATATGATGCTCTATTGTGATCATTAACTTACTCCGTTGGCTCAGCGACTCTACGTGGGTCTTGGCCTCCGTAACAAGAACTGTACTAACAGCGATATTCTGTTTAGTCTGTGAAATAACAAACGTCATTGTCATTAATGTCAAGTCAGTTTGACAAGAGACAGCTCATTGAGTTCCTCGCCTCATTTCAATTCAATGGTTAAACCCATCGCGAACACAGTTTAAAATAAGAATACGAGCTCATGATACAATAAAATAAAAAGAAGATTTCAATTGGTTACAAAGTTGGTTGGTTAAATAACAAGAAAGGAAAGGGACTAGAATATGCCATCTTTCCCTGGCCTACACAGTTTCTTGCCAATTATCGGCTCGAAGCTCCGACAGGTCAGCCTCCACTCTGTCTTTCCAGCGATACTTGGGACGACTGACCAGCCGCCGACCTTCGGGCCTTCCCAAATATTATGTTTGCTATCCTCTCCCATCCGTTCTATGTCACCGAGCCAGCGGAGGCGTGGCTTTTATTCCTCCTATCATGTTGGACTCGGCAATGAGATTCTCAATTCAGGTTGTGGCGCTCTTTTGAAAGTAAATAATATAACTGATCAATCGAGCATTGTTCTTATGACATAAATGTTTTTTTAAATCATAAACAAGAGGTGGTAGCCATCCAGATGGGCAAATACCCTACCACCTAGCTATGGGTTGTTTTATCGCCCCTTACGACCGACCGCCCGGCCGTAGGAAACTGTATTCTTACTGTATTCCTACACGAATAAAACTATATTTATTAACAAAGTATGACAACCATATTCAAAATCTACCACAAACTCATGAAGGCTATTCCAAAACAATAAAAAAGACTTTACAAAAATATTTTCACTAAAAAGATAATCTCATTTTGTATCAAGTAACAAATTCAATAACGCAAAACCTGCAAAGTTTCGACGCCCGAAAATCACATTATATGTAGATAAGCCAATATAATCCTTATTGCCTTACGAATAAAAGTGAATTAAGCCGCATAAGTATGTAACAAAGTATTAATAAGAAACGCTAAACCGCTCTTGGTGAATTTTACAAAGGGGTTGGAAGGACCAAGTAAGTTAGATTAAAATAGTTGAGAGTTGCAAAGTCAGTATGTCATATGACAGTAGTGAATGTCAGACGGGGCATGTTTATTAGACGACTCCTACTATGCCAGATCGCGAGAAGCTCTTATTTTAATCAAGTAAGGTTTAGAACTTTCAATTGTGTACCAAATTTTACATAGAAACTGGAGGATAGATAGAGGATATATGGAGGGGAGAGTGAATTAATGAGAAGTTGAAAAATGGGTCCCAGGAGCAGGGGCGTAGCTGCCGCCATATTAGCCGTATCAGTGTGTACTGTGTAAGCAAAAAATTCTAAAATGTTACCTATAATCTGTATATTAATAACATTTTTGAGAATAACTAACAGGCTATCAGACTTGTCATTGTAGAGGCAGAAAATCTAAATTAACTCAAATTTTCTTCAGATATGGATGATTTGAAAAATAAGCTTGCCGAAAAAAGGAGAGAAAAGTGTGTCTTTTATTTGAATTGTTTGTCTAACTTAACTCCTAGGAGCATTATATAATATAATAATTACAGCCCATAACTGTCCCCCTGCTGGGCTCGGGCCTCCCACTATATGGAACCGGAGAGTATACCCACCATGCTTGTCCAAGGTGGCTTGGCGAAGTGGATATGTTCTGATTTCCGAGGCATATTTAGGCACATATTTATTGACAATTTTACTGTTATAATTATGTTTTGCTACCATCATCGCTCTCTTTCATTCGCAAAGATTGTCAAACAGCAATGTCGTTTAAGCGCGCTTAATATTATTTAGAGTAAATGCAGTCATAAGAAAGCGAATTCTTAAAAATGTCAACGTCGCTTGTAATAATGTAAAAATTACCGATACGTGTAACGTTTTTAACTTTATATTATAACGTTAAAATCATAAAAGTTACCAAGTAACGGTAAAAAATATACCGGTAATTGCTGGGCT
Organism: Dendrolimus punctatus; assembly: GCA_012273795.1. Taxonomy (NCBI): domain Eukaryota; kingdom Metazoa; phylum Arthropoda; class Insecta; order Lepidoptera; family Lasiocampidae; genus Dendrolimus; species Dendrolimus punctatus. The sequence goes on from CM022536.1 coordinate 1,166,268, forward strand.
TAGAACTAATTTCATTTCTTTACTAAATTAGGAAAATATATGTATCATTAAAAGTAAACAAAGACATTGAAACTAAAATATATTATGTAACAGATCACTGCCAACGGGGAGCGTGCCCAGAAGGCTGGCTGCATTACCACTCTGTATGGCAATACTTATTTGTTGTGCTAAATATGAGCCAGCCTTCTGATCACGGATAGTGTCAAAGAGTTTCTTACATATAACTCGGCCAAACCCTACTAGGGTTTGGCCGAGTTTGATGTGGTGATGGATAAATGATCAAAATCCGGATAGTAGCACAGAGAAAGTTATTTAATTTTGTACTAGACAATACACCGAAGAGACAAATAATCACACACACAGTAAACAGTCAAAAACTATAGAAATTGAAGGAGTAAGAATAAGAGTGATAATATTTTACTAAATTAGCAGACGACACGGTTACACGATATAATCGCCGAGTACCCACTCGTTCTTTTGGCATCGGAATAATGACCGAGCGTTGCGGTGAAGCGAGTGTTTCCAATGCACGATATTTCTTGTACTTATGTACGATATTTATATATCGTGTTATAAGTATGTAATTTATAATTATTAAATATGTGTACGTGTATGTGTTATATTGTAAATAATTATGTAAATATATGTAGATAGTAATAAATAGTAATAAATATTTTAGAATGTAAATAATGTAGGCTACACATATGTATTTAATCAAACACTTTGCCGACGGACCCCACGAGCCTAATGTTTCAACCCCAAACGGCACAAATATGTAACCCCTTCCTAAGGCTCCATATTTGCGCCGTTTGACGTCTTCAGCTGAAGCGGCAGCAGCGTTGCTAGCCCCTGACTCGGTCATTGTAAGATGTGACGGGGCCAGTGTGTCAACACAGGTCGCATCCCACACTAACGGTCGCCCCATCTTCCAAGGGACGAGTGACATAACTCGGTAATTGCTTATATTTTTAAAGGTAATTGATAACGTTTTCAAGCCCTGCTTGAAGGCACCCGGATTCTACTTTCTCTGACACACGCAGAACTTACAGGCGAAACGTTTTGTTCGCACTAATGGTGTTTCCAATGTAAGACGAGCATTGTCTAACGTGTTAACACGTACAAAATCGCGTTAAAAGGCGTAGTGGGTAAATAAACGCACCTGTCTTCGCCATAACACCAGCAAGTATAAGTTTAATAGCAGCTTAGATCGGTATCGCAGTGTTTGCCGCATAGCCGCACGCGCTTCAAGCGCTGTTTAGTGCTTCCGTGTGGGGCTTTTCGCGCGTTTCTACACTCCTTTGAAAGCGTTTACGAGCGCCTGACTTAACGCGAGGCGGAACTGCACTGTTTGTTATACAGATGTTATTGCGTTTACTATGCACATAATGCACTCGTCGCAAAAATGAACATTATAAACAGTGGGCAAATATAAAATACCATTTTAACCATATTGCATCCTGTGCGTAAGAAAACCTTGAACCATTGACAAAGAAAATATGGTTCTCTAGTCATTTTGATAATAATGTATTCTTTATACAACCGTCATTTCCATCTGTAAAACCATAGCACAATCACTTTTTTCAAAAGCTACTTGATCTGTTTGGACTCAATTTGGCAAGAACTATATAACACCTTCACTACATATACATGTCTAAAACATAAAGTTATTAAAAACAAGTAAAAAATTAAGTATTGAAAAAAAAATGGTTTAATTGCTGGAGCCTTTGGTTCTGAAATAATTTTATTAAAAACAAGACCGAGGGCCGCTTGCATAAGGTTGCTTAAATTTATTTAAGAAACACAAAACGTATTTAACACCCTTAAAAACAATTAGCGTCTTGCACAACACAAAATTTGCCCCTAAATGTTTTTAAAGAACTGTCAATACGTTTTGTGTAAAACGTATTTAGGCAGTTTAAAGTGATTAACTAATTTTATTTGAAGACGATCGTTATGCAAGCGGCCCTTAAAGTTTAAATTTATAAATTTCAATGTCCATTATTTTGTTTAATTGTATTATCATATATATATTCGTCTACGCAATAGTATAATCTATTAAGTAAAAAAGTTGAGGTGGAATGTTTTCGCTTGTCAATTCACTCGAATTACAATTTATTCGACCTATAACTTTTATCGGATGATAGAAAAATCGTTCCTCAGTGAAGTAGACAATTGGGAGTATTTATTTATTAATTTCTTTGCCCCACTTCTTACGGATATAAACTCATGTCAAAGAAGTCAAAGGGCGACCCGAACAAATTTAAGTTGGAGAAATAAAGCACCCGCGACCTGAACCCTATCCTTTATTACGTCACAGATCATGAACCGCGCAGATGTCGTATTGGAATTCCATCTTGAATGCTTCAAGGCTTGAATTAAATATCCGGCTAAATCAGGCATTCTCAAACTGGTCGATATCGACTGCCCTGTCGTCGAAATCGTTTTCCCAGGGGCGACATAAATGAAAATTATTTTTGGTGATCGACGAGATTTAAAAATCGACCTCTAATACAAATTGTTGCGGACCCGCCTGCTGGAGCACAGCTTCTCTTCACGCCCCGCGTACTGTCGACGTCCATAGCTCGCATAGTTAGCAGCTAGGCGTCTGACGGAACGGGGGATAAAAGAAGCGGCCTTGAAGGCCGAAACTTGCTCAATTGCTCACATGCATATGACACCAAGATATATATATTATAATTACCTATATTTGTTCATGATATACCTAATAACCTGCACCACCTACATCGTAATTGGGCATTTTTGAAATTGTATATTTGGTCAGCAATAAAGAGTTATCTATCCTTACATGGAGGTAGGGGGGTCAAAAATTTACAAAATCTTCCTTAGGTAACTAATGAATGGCCCTTAGAAGTGATTAAAATATCCAATATCACAACAATCTACATGCAAAAACGTTGAAAACACAATTGAACTGTTTAAGATTACTTGATACTTAACCGTTGAACTGGTTGCGTACCCCTGTTCAACATTAAGATAATATGCAAATTATATTGCGCTGCATATCTTTTAACCGGCAACAACGCCCCTTCCAAGACGCTTGTATCGGAGATTCAAACGGATAAACAGAATAAACACCATACAATCTTACTAAACGTTAAGCATAAAGAAGAAGAAAATGGAAATCTGATTTTAAGCTTTGCAGTAAATGTATTGTATAAGTACAAATATTGAAATTTATTTCCATATGAAATAGTAAAAAATACAGGTTTTAAGGTGTGTAAGTACATACATGAGTCCACGTGTCATTACCCATAGGGTGCGCAAATATTACATCGCGTTGTAAAAGATATAATTCAAATAATAGTTACTTTAACCACGGAAAATTAAATTAAATTAAAGTTTTGTTTGTTGTGTTTCAAAAGATAATAATGTCCAATAATTAAATTCATATACAGCGTGTTTCATTTCAAATGACAATAAATCATAACTTTAGCGGTCGTACTCCATACAATTTTTTTGGTACTATTAAATCAACCGTAATGTCAAAATTAAAATTTTGAAATTTCCGAACAAATTAATTACGATAAAAAGGGAATAAAAAACAGAACATCTTGTAAATATTGGTTCGCGAGCGAGAGCGTAAGAATGAACAACTTCCGCGTTTAATGACAAAGAGACGAGCTGGCAACATGATACGTTGGTCGCTAACCTACCGATTTAGACACAATAACTGATACATGTTGTTGTAATATTCTGAAATGAAAAATGAGGTCCTCTGGCTGAACCAAAAAAGTTACCTTAATTCATCTTTGTATTTGGGCAGAGTACGTCATGAAGAAACCGTGGTCTGATTTATTGTCGTAAGGTCTGAAACACGCTGTATATTTCATATAGCCTCATTTATGTCTTGTTCCAATTAAAATAATCATGCACCGAGTAAAATAACCAATTGTGAAGACTGACTTTAAATGAGCGCTTTACAAGGCAAATTATTACATATTTTGTTGTATAAGTATTGCATAGGTATATTGTATTGTATAATCTTGAATTTTGTCTGCGATTTTGTATATAGCTGTTTATACTGTCTGTAACATTTTCTAGTTTCAGAATAATCATTTAGCGGATAAACTAAACTGGATACGATGGTTTTCTTGTATCTATAGGAAATTCTATATTTCACACTATAGTTTTTAAGATAAATTCAGTATGTAGCTATAACAACCCTGATTTGTGTTCAGACATCAGTGGCCAGTTTGCAGATCCCTGTTCATGACCGCCAGCACATTGGTAGCACCTGTGATGTAAGTGTCCATAGGTGATGGTAGCTACTTTCCATCAGGTATATCGCCAGCCTGTCTCTCGAGACGGGCAAAACCCCTACCACCTGGCGGAAAGGTAATTATTACGTTTACTTGCTACGTTAATATACAGTCTATGACACTATGGTTTCTATAAACTAGGTCAAAAAGTAGGTCAGTTAATTTGATTGTCAACTACCCTATTTTTCGATGTACGTACATAATACATACATATTATCACGCCTCTTCCACATGAGGGTAGCCTATGGATCTTCACTTGCGAAAAACCCGACAAACAAACGTTGCCTACCTAAACAATACTAGAATAGTACAAATATTTAAAAATGCTTGATCTTTTTATTGCAGCTAAGCCACGTCTAGCCGGATATACGAAATATGAAATGGGAATCTTCTTAAACAAGCTTAGAAGCTCAGTATCTTATCTCGTAATCTTTTACACGTTTACGACAGAACCCTCCATACTTATGGGTAATATAAACAAGGATTTTAGATTTACATGCAAACAATTACAGGCATTATAATTAATCTCTAATTACGATTCAGCGACGAGCGGCGGGTGTTTGTGCGTTTCTCCCTCGCGCCCCACCCTTTATTGTGACAATATTGGCTGCGAATCTCGATAAGTATAGCGTTTGCCAACATATATATTTTATTGTAGCGTTTTCTTATAGTTTCCAAAGTAGGTGTTTGATTGGGAGCCTGTTTTTCACACTAAAGAATAAAAAAATGTCCTATGGATTGATATGAATTTTATTTATTAACAAGTGCAGGGAGGACAATGTTATAGGACCGTTCAATGTTAACTATATACTAAGTGCACGGCCAATTTAGTATACAGAGTGGGAAAATAAAATATATTAAACACGTCATATAGTCCGGTCAATCTGGACATTCGAAGGTGCATAAAATCACGACAAGCTTAAAATCTGTAAAATTTTTCAAAACATTATTATTATTATAAATAAAATTTTTGTGTTCCCCATAATTACCGTGTATAGTTTACTCGAGGTAAAGGTCGAAAAGTGAGTTTTTCGCCATTTTCAGCAAAATGGACCCTGTCTACCTATCTGCTGGATTCATGCATTAAAAAAATATTTATTTATTTACGCTATTTATGTAACTCCTTCATAACTCATAACGCGGTATATCCATAATAAGCCTTTTTTAACGGTTTTTATTACAGGAGTTCCTATGTAGAAGCCCTCCCCCATCGCACCCAGAGGTGCTATCGCTGCCACGAGACTGGACACGTGGCGGCAAAATGCACCTCGGAGGTGGACCGCAGCGGCGACTGCTACCGCTGCAGTAAAGGCGGACACCTGGTGACCGGCCCCTGCTCGGCGAAACCGCACTGCCCAGTGTGCGAGGCTGCGGGCAAGCCAGCCGGTCACCAGCTGGGCTCCCTGCCCTGCGGGGCAAAGAAGCCCATCAAGAGGAAGGTCCCGGCCAGCCGGAAGGCGCCGGACGAAACCGCGGCCGTGGCGGACACTCCAGCCGCTGCGGGGAGCGGCACAGAAGACGCCCGTGAGTAAATGATAACCACGGGCGAGCGGCAGCGGACGTTGAGGTCTGGGGGATCCATTAGATCTCCGCCCGCACTAATGCCGCGAGAGGGCGCGAGAGGCAGCCGCGCGTCCCTCTCAGGACTGGGGAAACGTCATTCCCCGGCCCGCACACAGGAGAGGCCGCCTCTGCTTACGAGGCGGCCAGCCGCTGCCGGGGTTGCGGGTTAAGCTCGCGCATGTACCGTGACCCCGGCACTAGGCGGAAGAAGGCTCCCATGGGGTTTTAGTGGGTATACCGGCGCCGGTCGTATTGATTAATCGGCGTCGGGGAGCCCCACATACCGGCCGCGCATGGCTGACGATGCGGCAACGCATTTCCCCATGTAAAAAAAAAGGAGTTCCTATGTCCACCTTCCGACCCCATCATCAGATCAGCTCTACGGTACCATATTATTGCAATGTCACGCGATATACATATGTGTGCAAAATTTCAGCTCAATCGGAAATCGGGAAGTTGGTCAAATTTCAAGATTCCACCCGAACTTACATACATATATACCTAGGTACATCTAGCGTGACCAGATTTAGTAGATTTCTACTAAATAGGTATTGGCAAAAGAATTTAGTATGTAAAAATAATTTGGTATATTTTAGTAGAATTCACGCTTTTCAGTTATTCTAGTACTTTTTGGCATATCTAGGGATGCAACATCGTTCATAAAAAACATCGATGTTAGGATATTTATGTTTACAAAAGTGAAACATTGATTTTTTAACATCAATGTATTGTAATAAAATCAATGTATCGCCCAAACCACTTAAGCAATCTTTATTAAATCTTGCTTTCACTAGCATCATCCTGTTTCACCACTGTTACTCCATCTTTCAAAATAAAATACCACACACACTTCTCAGGTATGTAAGTTACTTACGTTAATATGTGAAGTGTAATATAATTTTTAATTATATTTTTATCTGAATAATTAAAGAAACCATTGATTTTTTTAATTAAATTCTAAAATTTAATTAAAGAAAACATTGGTTTCTTTAAGTGATGGTGGTTTCTCTGTTATTTTTATTATTTTATCGTTTAATCAAGAAAAAAAACATGTTTTTACGTTGTAACACGACAGCAAAAAAATATGGTAGATTTTTAGTATTTTCTTGTTCTCTTTTGGTAGAATTCAGTAGTTTTTAATCTCCACAAGCAGTAGATTCATCAAATATAATCTGTTCACACTGGGTACATCCATTGCAAGTTAAATAAAAGCTTGTAAATAATAAAAAAGAATGACGTTTTGTGCAATAACAAAAAGTGCCTCGTCTGATTTGGCTGTCATGTATCCCATAAGATTATTCACCTATTTATAACGGAGTTTATTTTTAGCACTTAACTTAAAATATAAGTAATTTAAAAAATAGTAAATTAAAACAAAGAACAGATAACAATTCGAGTGTGGATGACTTTTTTTATTTCGGAATACGCAACGCCGCCATTCTTTAGAATTAGGACAAAATTCTAGGACGTACGCGAGCTTTCTTTTGCCGTTCCATTTTTGAATTTCATAGAAAAAGCGAGGGCCCATCGGCGGCGCGCCATTCACGGGCATGCACGCTGCAGCCATTGTCGAATAGTGAATGGAGCGCAGGTATGACGTATGAGTAAAATGGCGCTTTGAAGTTTCAAACTCTATATGTAAAATACACAGACTTTAAATATATATACTATGATATATGCATGACTTCGTCCACACTTGACTTGAAATTCCTGCGGGATTCCCGGAACACGACGTACCACAGTGAAAACTGTTTCGGAATAAGCTAATTTTTATGCACCAGAACAACAACAAACACAAATTCCCCCGGGATTTTCGACATAAAAAGTATCACACACTCATATCCACATATACGTTTTTTTAATTCTAATGTTATATTTTGATAGTAAGATATCCATTCCCAGTTATTCATGCCAGTCCTAATGAAGGACATTATTACTGCTATCCTTCAAGTAGTATTATTTTGTATATATATTTTGGATGTGTAAGTAGTTTTAGATATTAGAAGTGGGAACATTTTTAAGAGAAATCTCTACACCTATCGTCCTATATAGAAAAGTAATCACAGAACATCATTACAATCTCTCAAGCTATATATAACTAACAATAATTATCTCATGTGATCATAATGATTTAAGAAATATTTTTTTGCCAAAACGGCCACAGGACCCGATGAATTTATTTGCTAATTACCACAGATAAGGATAAAAATTATAACAATATAATTGAACTAAAGCAAATGTCCGCCGTGTCCCCAAAAACATTAATATATTTTAAATGTAAACGTGTTTAATTTCTGCCTGTTGTCCTAACTTTGTGATTAATATTTAGCTCGTTAGCGTCCTCCAGGGCTTGAAAACGTTATCAATTCCCTTTAAAAATATAGGCAATTACCGGTATTTTCGAAAAAGATACTGCCGGTATATTTTTTACCGTTACTTGGTAACTTTTATGATTTTAACGATAATAATATGTATAACGTTATACGTATCGGTATTTTTTACGTCATATCAAGCGATGTTGCCATTTTTAAGAACTGGCTTTATTACGACTGCATCTTACCGAAACAATCGACAAACACAATTATAAATATTACACGCGCTCTTAGAACATTGCTGTTTGTTAATCTTTGCGAGTGAAAGAATGCGACGATGGTAACAAAACATATTTATAGCGGTAAAGTATTAACGTTATATTTTTTACCGGCAAAATAGCTAGAAATAACGGTAAGTTTTATAACGATATTTATTTTTTACCGTTATATGAAATTAGCATAAATAACGATGCTTTTACGACATTTTTAACGGTATTTCATACTATGGCGTTCTATAGTGCTACTGAAGTGTAATCTATTGGTTATCGTGAAAACTAGAATATAATGAAATTTATGATGAAATCGTGTGTAAGATAAGAACCATAGTGGATACATACAGACCTCCGGGCTGTAATTTGATTTTATTATCTAAAATTTCCACTAGATGTCACTATAAAGTATCCACTTGTCTGCGCAACTACGTTGATTTAGGCATAGAAAAAATACTGAAGAATGCAAATCATCCAGTAAAAAAAACTCCATGTACTCTTTCAAAGAAAATAACCATTACTAGCTTACTCGTGCCCACTTCGCTGGGCATAAAAAATATTTATTATTAATCACAATCAAATATACTATGTCACTCTGACGTAATGTAGCTTTCCACTGGTGAAAGAATTTTCAAAATCGGTTTAATAGATCCAGACATTACCCCCTACAAAGTCACAAATTTCACCTCTTTATTTTTTGTTGGGTTTAATTAGGTACCTTATAAACAAATTCAAAATATTTCCCCTCCCGTACAGCCCGTGCCGCAGTGACGTCTACATCGCATAAGCCGATTAGGGTGCGGGGCGACCACGCTACTTTTTTCTAATACTTACATTTTTAAACTGTGATATCTTTCGAATGTCCGAATTGAATAATTCAAAAAGTTATACAAATGTATTGAAGCAGTCTTGAATATGAAGACATTTATTTTGACAAGGATGATTACCAAGATACAAATAAAGAGCCTTTTCTAGCGGCGGTGTTTTAATTAAATTTTAAAAATAGGAACACTATCGCGGCATAACTATAATAGTGAGGCATATGCTGTCATGAGACTTTTTGTTCTATCATCAATACTTTTCGGAGCGGACGCTTTTAGGTTTTTTAACACCTTGGGTTACACTATTGGAGTTTTAGTAAGGATTCCTAAATTTTTTAAACATAATATAGCCTATGTGAACCGAGGATAGTGTAAGCTTGCCAACAGTTCATTCCTGGTTGTCACCTCTCGTCGCTTTGGACTAGTCCCTAGTAAAAAAAGAAAGAAAGAAAGAATAAATATTTATTTAGGACAAGATACAAAGGCTTACATCGTAATATATCTAACAATTAAATATGGTGGCCTAAAAGACTCTTGCTCAGCATAATGTTAGTTTCACTACAAGCGCTGATCTTCCACAAGTACTTCAAAGTGATGCTATGGTTATCTCCACAAAGCAAATTAAAAACATTAAACATTAGTTATTAAATTATGCAATTAGTAGTGTCTATGAATTTTGTTATAGTCTAAACCAGTGGTTCCCAAACTTATTTTGTATAGCACCCACTTTGAGAATAAATTATTTTTTAACGCCCCCATTTTTTAACCTGTTTAAAAAACACTATAACGTCAGATTAAATTAATTGATTATTAAAAGCTACATTAGCGGAGAATAAACATTCATTCTAAACGAGACTTACTATAGCCCGCAAGAGTTAACTTGAGACCTAAGCGCAGTAGGTAGTACACAAGGGCGCTGAAGTCTCAAGTTAACTCTTATGGGTACACACACCTGCCAATGCCCATTTCTTTTTCTGGGTCTCTTACCGCCCCCTTTTAGGCCTGCAGCGCCGTCAAGGGGGCGTTATCGCCCGCTTTGGGAACCACTGGTCAAAACTTATAATATTGTTACGAGCTATACAGGACTCGAATTAAAGAACCCGGTAGTGCGCGAAATGCATTTCCCCCGCCTCAAAAAAAAAGCTTGCCAACAGAGAACGATTTTTTAAATCGATTCAGTAATTTCGGAGATTATCACCTACAGCGTCATAAATTTTACCTCTTTATAATATTAGTATATATGAGAGAGTATAAAATAAAACGAACGATTGGTTATTAGACACTTTATTAAGGAATAAAATTTGAAACAATTACAAGCTTATAAAGAAAATAGGAATTCATTTACAATTGTGAACTAGCCTCTAAAAAGCTTATGTCGAGTAACTTGCGAAATATTTAAGTATAGAAATAAAAATTACAAAAAACAAAATATATTCTGGACAACACCCTATAGCTTAAAATTACAACCAAGGCCATAGAAACCGTATTAAAATACCCACAAAGTAGATCGGAACTGCTCTCACTTAAACATTAAAGCATGTTAGAAAGAGATGCATATACAATCGTACATTCGTTGGTAACCATTTTCTCACTAGTTAAAACGAGACGGCGATATATTACTGTGTTGCTTCAAACAGTGACAACCAAATGTAGTTCGTCTCACTGTACAAATAAATATTATGGTTTGTAGGTGTTTTTAATTTTATTGAACATTCATCCGAAACAATACAAACCTAGAACGATTTTTTGTTTTAATCAAACTTAAATACATTGTGTTATTTCAAAATAATAAAACGGCTTTTACTAAGCCATTATTTTAGCACGGTCTCTATGATTTAGTTATTTTTCCAAAGCATATAGAAGGAATGTTCACAACTTAAAATAATTTAAAAAACAAAGAATTGCCAATAATACTTTCTTCATACACAAGTAGAATCGCTTCTTCCTACCTTAACAGGCATTTACCAGTTCTTAATTATAAAAGAATAATACTAGAAATTACTACTTTAATACATCGCCATTTCAATTCATAATATTAAAACATAAAATACAATATTGAAAAGTTTTTATTCAAAGTAAGTTCCAGTCGAAAACCCTTTTTTAGGGTCATACAAATCTTCGGCGTCAGTGCAAGCAGGACCTTGTAACTACTTTTTGAAGTGATAACTTCTTACGGGAGGTTAAACCGCTTCGTTACGTAACGCGTTACGGCGGCAGTCTGGCTTCCCTTTCTCACGCATACGGCAGCGGTAGGCAGGCTCCTCTCTCACCCCGACCCACAGCGCTAGCCGTTTTTCGGTAATTAGATTAAATTATATTCAAGAAGTTAATCATTCAAGAATTTTAACTAAGAATTAAATATACTTTATAATCAATAAAATATTTTATTTATATTTGTAATTAACCTTTTCTTACATTATCATATTAATATACATCAAATTTAAGTAATAACCTAAGCTTTTCTCAAGTTAAACCATTTCAATATTAAATAGTTCAACTTAGATTAGTTTGAGTTATAACTTCTGTCAGGTGTCCCGAGACGCAAACGTTTTTTCAAAAAATAATTCCGCATTAATTTGACCAAAAGAATATAGCCAAAAATGTATGAATGAATAAATCTTTATTTGTAGTTAATGACGTGCACTGATGCCGACGATATAAATAATTTTCGCGATGTTTGTTTTCAGCGAGATATTATGATAGACTAAACACGATAACCCTTTTCATATTAATGTCTCAAACTTAAGAATATATAAAGAATTTACAGCGTTATTCATAAAAAAAAAAAATTATTTAAAAATAATTTTATTAAAGTATTACTTAAAAATTAATCAATGTTTATGAATAACGCTGTTAGTATCCAATGAAGATTTGTAGATATTTTTTTTAATACAACACATTAATTAAACATATTATAATCTAATCTAAATAAATTAATACTTTTTTAAAAAAAATAGGTTCGCGTTTGACCATTATCTCGCACGATTTGAGCGGAGATATGGCCTAAGATCGAGCACGCTTACCCAGAAGGTACTTACTCACACGAGACTTGAAGACACCCAGGTTGTAGGTTTCGAGAAAAACAGACTCCGGCAGTGTATTCCACTCCTTTGCGGTGCGTATAATGAAGGTGGACTCAAAGCGCTTAGTTCGAATAGGAGGTATGTCCACCACATAGCGGTGCCGCATGCCAGTGCGTCTGGTTGTCTGATGATGGAAGGGAGACGGCGGGATAAGATTGAAGAGCTCCGATGCACACTCTCCAAAATGTATCCGATAGAAAACCGACAAGCTGCCAACCCTGCGTCGATGTTCAAGACTTTGTAATTTGTCTCTAAATAGCAGGTCGTTGCCTATCAGCTTCCTGACTCTCCGCTCAATCGATTCTAGTGCCTCGAGTTGGTATTTAGCTGAGCCATCCCAAAGATGAGAATAGTACTCCATACATGCCCGTATTTGTGCTTTATACAGCATCAGCAACTGTTCTGGAGTGAAGTACCGCCTCACCTTCGATAGTATGCTCCACTTTTGTTAGTATCGTGATTTTTCCGAACTCTCCGATACAGGATGTTCCGTTTGGTAAATGTAAAAATCATATTTTTTATATAATATATAGAATTATTGCTTTATGCAAATACATACAACAAGTACTTACATGAATAAGTTCAAGCCTCACGCGCTCAACGGACGACACCTTAGCCGATTTTTCAAAATTTCACTTTCTCTAGCATTATTCTTCCATATAATACTTTATCAAACAGTCGATAATTTCTAAAAAAACAATTAGCACGTTTTGCAAATAATGGAATGATCAAATACATTAATAAGAGATCCTTACATAGTCTAAAGTTTTAATTTTAACTATTAATTTACCGATGCTTTTATAGCAAACACAATGACGACACATGTGAAGGAATAAGTTTTCTAAGGGCCACTTGCTTAAATTCATTTAAGAAGCACAAAACGTATTTAACACCCTTAAATACGATTAGCGTCTTGCACAACGCAAAATTGCCTCTTAATATGTTTAAAGAAACTTTTGTGCATTTAGGCAGTTTAAAATGATTAACTAATTTTATTTAACGGCGATCATTATACAAGGCCCTAAATGTAGTAGCAGTTTCTAAATAATAAGAAATAAATACAATTCTAGCAATGATTTGATAACATATCGAAAGATATACATTGATATTATGTACGGTTCAAGAATTATCTCCGTTTCATATAAAATAACAAATCGCCTTTTTCTTAATATTTCGAATTTGTTAGTTACTTATTTTTGCCATGGCGGGGACTACATTTTCTTTTATTATTCCTTTTCAACGCGTCGTCATATTACCTAAAGTTATTTACGTTTAGAAATTTCAATCAAAAAAAATATAAATGCAATAAAAATGGCACTAAAAGGCAATAAATTCAAAATGTACGAGGATAAATTTGCTTTCTTTCCATTTTACTGACAAATACTTATACGAGGGGCATACCTAACAAACACTTCTTGTCAATTAATTATCACATTGAAAACCATTAATCTTCAAGGTGACGCCTGCTTTATGAGTATTTATTAGTAATTCGAACTTATTTCAACATAAAAATAAATAAGCAATGAAATAAACATACTGTATCACTATACCGTCAGTATTTAGGTTACAGGTGACATTTAGAAAACACTGAGTATTATATGTGTTTATAACAATTACCTCTTTACTAATTACTAAACAATTATCATTACTAGTCGGTAGAAGTATGCATGTAGATGAACCGCAGATCAAATTAATAACAGACTACCTACACAAGCAAACCCAAATACTTTAAGTAGAAAACTATTAACCTTCAGTGGAAAACCATAAACCTAGAATGGAAAACCAAAAACCTTGAGTGGAAAACCAAAAACCTTGAGTGGAAAACTAAAAACTTTGAGTGGAAAAACATAAACCTAAAGTGGAAAAACATAAACCTAAAGTGGAAAAACATACTTATAGGGTTTTTTTAGAAATATAATTTAGTTTACATAAGATATTGACTATGATTGTGTACTATAAAAAACCTATTAATTCATTTACGTACTTGGTTCATTTGCGTTTTAAGGATTTAATTTTTTCGACAATGCATTTTACCATATATTTCTTATGAAATGCAACACGCGAGTGTAAACTTCTTATTGTGCTTTTGAATATATCCTTTTATTTGTTAAGAATTTAGCATATTTTGTGTAGATGGTCCACCAGTTTCTATGTATGTATATCTTACCATCAATTCATTTGCCTCAATACTGATTCGCATTTGACATAAACTCCAAAGTAATAGAAATTTAATGAACGGAAATTACTTTGCACCATCGGGTGCTATTAGACCAGTTTACATCAACCTCCCACACCCTACATGCGTACTACACCGACAGGTCTACGTATAATGGATGTATTCTACCACGCATGCCTAATGGTGCGTGGCGTTGCGCTCCAACTGCTCGTGGTACAGCAGATCGTTCATATTAGCGATCTCGATCTCCTGCACGTGTTTGCCGGCGAACTGCATGTAGTCGTGTTGGGGACCATCCAAAGACCTTTTGCGGACTGTAAAATTCACACAAGTCTACATAAATACAAGTTGTTACAGTACGCTTATACAGTGTGAGTCTTCATAATGTGCACATATCGAAATTAGGGAATCTATTATTAATTTTATTGAAGGAAAAGATATTAAAAAAATTCTAAAAATTTTGTTTTATTTTTTATGGAATTTTTAAAAATTTTGTTCGCTACCGTGACTCCAGTGTAAACAAAACGCCGTAACTTTAAAACTAAACGATCTATCACGATGAAACAAACTCCATCACGATTGGAAGTAATGAGGCGGCCCAATAAAATGAAAATTGTGGGGAAAAACCTAGCCTCAATTGAAAGTAAACATGTTCTTTTAGCAAATATCTGTTTCTTTTTCATCAATTTTTTCAATAATCGTAAAATTTCTCAATAAGACGCCCCCATTACCTACCCTTTTTATTACTTTAATCTACATCGTATTTGCTACCTAACAGTAAAATTTTCATGTTTATAACTCAAACAGAACATTTTTTTATCAAGTGATAAAAATGGCACTCCGAACGCGCAATTTATTATTTTCTTAGGGATGACTTAATTAGGACGATAATTAATACAAAAGAGTTCAATTTCGGTCCAGTAGTTTTCGAGTTTACCTCGGACAAAGAAAACAAACTTTGCTTATATATATAGATAGATAATAGAACCGCTTTACTAGGGACAAGTATATGTTGCATGGCGCCAATAATATTTAATAAAGTACCCAAATCTATTAAGGATAATAACATAAATTTGTTTAAAAAGAGGCTACAAAATATATCCGCAAAGTGCTATTACGACGTGAATTTTTTTCTTATTGACCAATTTTAAATTAAATTTGACATAACATAATATATACCTTGACAATTTTTATTATTCTAATATTAAATTTTTACAATTTTGACATTGTATTTTATAAGGAATAACTCTGCACTTGACATATTATAGAAAAAAGTAAAATTAATGTTTAAGGATTAACCCACTCAGGTTACAATCTGCTACTGCTAATTAGTTGATTTCAACTTTTTAAATACTATTTGTATGCCTGAAAGGGCAAAAACATGTGAAACAATGTATGTTTTTACGCAAATAAATGATTTGATTTGATTTACGTGGCACGCACCTTGGCAACGTTTCATAGTAGTGGGCGTAAGTTTGCGCACGGCACGTTACACATATACACACGTCGTGCTTGTGTAGTGTCTGTGAATAACCGCGTGCTTTGGCGTCGCACTGCATTCGCAATATGAAAAGTCTGTCCGTCTCGCTCGCGCGCGGTCGAGCTTATGAGTATGAGGGAGACAGTCGAGTAGACTCATTCCCCGCGTCCCGCTTGAAAACAAAGGCACCTAAAAACGACTTGTGCGCATCACGTAAAAACTACTGGGCCGATTACGATGTGATAGTCTGCAAATCTGCGCTACTTTCATCCCGGTAATCCCAATTATTTATTAGACAATGATTTAAAATAGTCAGTTGGAAAAAAATTCACTGATCGATAGCAAACTTAATGTAATAAAATGTGTGATATTTTTTATCCCGGGAATATCCGAGATTCCCGGGAACAGTCTGAAGTTGCTCGGATGCATGGAAATTTGCTTTTTTAAGCGTCACAAATGCATTAGATTAAATGACATATGAATTGCTTATGTATACATTACAACGGGGTAGAACCGCGGTAGAAATGATGATGATGATGATAATATGGACTTTTGAGTTTTATCCGTGCAGGAGCGGAGAAGGAATACAATTTCCTGTGTTGAGGCGGCCTGTAGTAAGAGGCGACAAAACAACCCACAACCAGGTGGGTATTTGCCCCACTGGATAACCACCCCTGGTTTAGAGTATGTCGCCATAGCAACCTTGAGTTGTGTTCCGGCATTAGTGACCAGGTTTCAGTTTCTCTTTCAAGTATTGCTAGTCCATAGGTGATGGTAACCACTTTCTATCACGGTTGGGCCGTCAGCCTGTTTGCTGAACTCCTGCAATAAAAAGAAGAAAAAAAGAGTTTAGGACGCATGCGCTACCACAACTTTATATTGAATCCCAGGCAGTAGGGTATTTGCCCGTCTGGATAGCTACCACCCCTGATCTAGATCTAGTATACCGCCATAACAGCCCTGAGTTGCGTTCACCGTTTAGGGAGCGGCAGCACCTGTAGGCGATAGCGACGGCTTTCCATCAGGTGAGCCGCCTGCCTGTCGAGGAGAAATAAGGCAACTTACTGACGAGCCCCTCCTCCTTCTCCAGCCTGTAGACGGGCTTGCTGGCGCACCTCTCCACGAGCACGCTGGCGACGTAGGCCATGTCGCGCAGCGCGGGCAGCACCGCGTGCAGCGTGGTGTGCACGCGCGACACGTCGAACTGCTCGCCTCCGCGCATGCCCTCGGCCAGCGACGCCGGCGGCAGCACCGACTCCAGGTCCAGGCCCATCATGAAGCAACGGTCCTCGTCCACGATGCCTGCCGTCACACTTACATACCTTCACGCCAGCTCCCTTGCGGGGCGGGCGCCGGCAACAGCGTGCCACACCTCACTCGCGCAAGGTGTCCTTCTGCGTCCATCCACTTTTGTATTGTATCACTCTTCCATCATACATTCGTTCCACACGCCCGAACCACCGCAGTTATAGTTCTTATCTTATGAGTTAATAATACAATCGCAGCACTCAATGGGGATTGTTCACAAAAAATTACCCTCTCATTTTATATTTTTATTACGTAAAATAGGGTATTTTAAGATACTAATTTGAATATTTTTTTTTTATTTTAAGCGTTAGCTTTTTTATAATTCGATTTTAAAAATATTTCTCCGATGACGTCATTAGGGACACGTTTACATCGATTTCTTTGCCTAGAAAACAAAAATAATAAAAGTAAATTTTATCTATTTATAATCATAGTAATCTGTGCTACTATTTAAATGTCCCTGTCATTACTCATTACGTATCGTGATCATTTTAGTGTTTTTTGTCGCTAGGCTTATAATTTTTCGTGTTCAACCATAATTATTTTCTATGATTATCGTAAAAAAAATTACAGTGGTCTTTAGTGTAGTGTATTAATAGTCATGATAAAAGAGGGTACTTCTGTATTTCATAATATAGTCAGTTCGGATTAAAACCTTACAAGTGAAAACGTTGTTTCTCTTCTCCCAAGCTCCTGAACATTATACTGGCGACGAGAAATCATAAAATATCGAACTGTGCGTGTTGTGGTTGTGCACAAAATGTCGATTGGTAAAATTAGTGAGTTCGACGTAAAGTCGGGAGTGTGGTCGTCATATGCGGATCGACTACAAATGTACTTTAAAGTGAATGGCATTAAAGACGACTTAAAATTACCAACGATGATTGCTGTGATGGGAGATGAGGTGTACGAACTGCTTGTAAATCTAGCTAGCCCACGGAAACCATCGGAATTGATTACAGTGAGGCGGTGGAACTACTACGTAATCATTTACAACCGAGTCCATCAGTGTTCGCTGAAAGATTTCGTTTCAGGCAGAGGCGACAAGATAGGGATGAAAATGTTAACAACTATGTAGCAGAGTTAAAGAGGTTGGCACGGACGTGCAATTTCAAGGATAACCTCAATGAAAACTTGCGTGATCAATTTGTGTATGGATTGTAAACGACATTTTTCGTCAACGCTTGTTCGCAGAAGACGAAAGTTTGACTTTTGTGAAGGCAGTTCAGATCGCTATATCACTGGAGGCTGCCGAGCGAGATGCAGCGGCTGTAGAGGTACGGAGTATCCCGGGAACGTCACAGAGCGTTGAGCTCCATGCGGTGCGGGAGGGGCGCAGCGGCCGGGCACGGCAGCAGCGCGGCAGCAGCGCGGGACGGAGCACGACACGGTGGACGGGAAGGCAGAGTAAGCCAGAGCCTGAACACGACAACTGTAAGGGCTGCGGATCGACGAGTCACAGCTACGGGAACTGTAGATTCCGTGATTTCGTTTGCAGCCGGTGTAGACGTCAGGGACATCTCCGACAAGTGTGTCCGGAGATGGAGGGTATGAATTCACGAAAAACCGTTGAACGAAAATTTAATTATAGTTCAGTGAAGGAGCAAGAGGAATCAGACCAGCAGTTGAATGAGCAGATGATTGATTTACACCAACTTTGTCTCGGTGATTACAAGGCGGTGAGTTTGCCTATATCTATTGATGGTAAAATTATATCCATGGAGGTAGATACGGGTACGCCGATATCTTGTATAAGTAAAATTATGTATAATAAGTATTTTAATTACATAAAGCTAATGTCTCACAATCTTAGCTTAAGATTTTACGATGGTTCGGTTGTCAAGCCGTCGGGATATATAAAGTGTAATGTATCTTACAAGGGAAATGTAAAGGAATTAGAGCTGTTTGTCATTAGTGGGGGAACTACGTCTCGAATAGGTAGACAGTGGCTTAGTGAGCTGTCTATACCTTTTTATAACTTGTATAGCAGCCAAGTATCTCTTGATAACAAGTCTTGTAACAATAAATATGATTGTAATTTAAATAATTTGTTAAATAGGTATAAGGAATTGTTCGATGGCAGTTTGGGAAGGTTCACAGGAGGCAAGGCTACGTTAAGGGTGCGGGAGGGCGCGGCGCCGGTGTTCAGCCGCGCACGGCCCCTGCCGTACGCGTTGCGCGCGCGCGTCGACGCGGAGCTGGACACGATGCTGCGCGCCGGCGTCATCGAGCCCGTCGACTGCTCCGACTGGGCCTCACCATTAGTTCCAGTGAACAAAGCGGACGGCACTCTCAGGCTATGTGTAGATTATAAGTCAACTTTAAATCCTGCTTTAATTGTTGACCGGTACCCACTGCCTAGATTTGAAGATGCCCTAATTATGTTACAAGGAGCTCAATATTTTAGTAAAATCGATTTGTCACAGTCGTATAACCAAATAGAATTAGACAAGTCTAAGTCATTTACAACCATAAACACACATCGTGGTCTGTTCCGTTATAATCGTTTAGTATTTGGACTGTCATCTAGTCCAGGAATTTTCCAACGGATAATGACTAACCTTTTAGGCGACATACCAAATGTTGCAATTTTTAGTGATGATGTAATAATTGGAACTAAATCAGAAAGTGATCATTTTAGCACTTTGGAAGCCGTATTTCAACGTCTTTTTGAAAATGGACTTAAGTTAAAAAAATCAAAATGTGTATTTTTTGTAAATGAGGTAAAATATCTGGGTCACGTTGTTTCCAAAAATGGCGTCAGGGCAGACCCGAGCAAAATTGAAGCAGTCAAACATATGTCCAGACCGCAAAACGTATCCGAGCTGCGTTCATTCCTAGGATTAGTTAATTTCTTTGCGAAATTTATTAAAAACTTTTCTCAGAAGTTGTTACCTTTGTATGCTCTGTTGAAGAAAAATGTAAGGTGGCGGTGGACTCCAGAATGTTAGGGCGCATTTTGTCAAATTAAAAATACATTAATAGGTTCGGAAGTGTTAGCACATTATGATCCCGACAAGCCGCTGATAGTAACCTGTGACGCGAGCGCAGCGGGTGTGGGGGGATTACTATCGCAGCCGGTCGGGCGGGGCGCGGGCGCGGGCGCCCGCGGGGAAGAACGCCCCGTCGCATTTGTGTCTCGAACGCTGACAGCAGCTGAGAAAAATTACTCGCAAATACATAGGGAGGCGCTAGCTATAATTTTTTGTATGAGAAAGTTTCACCAATACGTTTATGGTAGACATTTTACCCTGCGAACCGATCACAAGCCTCTGGTATCCATTTTCGGTCCCTATAAAGGTATACCGACTATGACTGCCAGCCGTATGCAGCGTTGGGCCATCATCTTATCTGCGTATACGTATGATATAGAATACGTGCGCACAGATCGCAATAGCGCCGATAGTTTGTCTCGACTGCCACCGCGCGAAAACAAACCGGTTTCTACTATTGCGCCCGAACAAACGCACTTGCATTTCGCTCAAGAAGCACTCTTATTAGACTATAACGATGTTAAGTCACACACAAGTGGGGATCCTATTTTAAGTATATTATTATCTTATATAAGAGATGGTTGGCCGGAAAATTGTGATTTAAATGCAATGAAACCATATCACAATAGAAAAACTGAGCTATATGAAGAGCTAGGGTGTATTATGTGGGGTCACCGGGTGGTTATTCCGGAAAAATGCAGGGATAGGGTTTTGAAATTATTGCATGAACCTCATATGGGCATTGTTAAGTCCAAAGCACTAGCGCGCAGCTATGCTTGGTGGCCCGGAATTGACGAAGCAGTTGAACAAATGTGTCGAGTGTGCGAAGTATGCGCATCACAGGTGGACGCACCGCCGCGACAAGCGCCCGTCCCGTGGGCCTGGCCAGCCCGCCCTTGGACACGGCTACATTTAGATTTTTTGGGTCCTATATTCGGAAAATTATATTTAGTCGTAATCGATGCTACATCTAAGTGGTTAGAGATATTTAACATCCCTAGTACAGCAGCAGCTAGTACAATAGATAGATTAAATGAGCTCTGGAGTAGATGGGGTTTACCGCGGCAAATTGTATCAGACAACGGTCCACCTTTCACCAGTCAAGAATTTAAAATATTTCTTAACAGTAACGGCATACAACACATTTTCACGGCACCGTATCATCCCTCATCGAACGGTGCTGCAGAAAATGCTGTTAAAACCCTAAAACGCGTTGTAAAAAAAGCTAACTTTGAGAAGGTTAACGTAATAAAAGCTTTAAATACATTTTTATTATACTATAGGAACACGCAACACACTTCCACGGGTGAAAGTCCAGCTATGCTGTTGTTAGGCAGGGGACTGCGTACTAGGTTAGATGCCCTAAAGCCCGATCGTGAAAGGCGAATGAGGCAAGTACAACAGCGTCAGATTGATGATGCTGGAGGTGCTTCTAGGAAATTCGAGAAAGGTGAGGCAGTGTGGTATCGGCAATATCTTAAGGGAGACAAGTGGCTTCCGGGAACAGTAGGAGAGTCATTGGGTCCTTCAAATTTACAAGTAATTGGGGATGGCGGAAACCCAGTTCATAGACACGTTGATCAGTTAAAACACAGGTCAAGGAGTTCCCTTGTTCTGCCGTGCCCTGAGAGTGACGTTCCATGTTTACCAGAAGCGGATGTTATTGAAGAAACTAATGTAGAAACTGTTGAGCACAATGATGCGTCCAGTGAGCCCCAGACGGAAGAGTCCGAAGCAGGAGAGGGTCACACGTCGGAGTCTGAGCCCTGTGAACCTTGCCAAAGTGAGCCAACATTGCCAAGGCGACCCGTTAGGCAGTGTCGACTAAAAGGTCAAAAATATAAATATTTATGAAATTTCAGTTTGTAGTTTATTGTAGTTTTATTGTATCGGTTATCGTAGTTTTAAGCATGTGTATAGTATAGTGTGGTCTAAAATAAGTGGGGAGGAATGTAGTGTATTAATAGTCATGATAAAAGAGGGTACTTCTGTATTTCATAATATAGTCAGTTCGAATTAAAACCTTACAAGTGAAAACGTTGTTTCTCTTCTCCCAAGCTCCTGAACATTATAATCGGAAAATCCATGTTACAGAACTTAAATCAAATAATGTACAGCTAGATTTTTTTTACACTTGAATCAGGCAAACAGGCAGACGGCCCATCTGATTGGATTTAGTAAGGTCAAATAAAGGTCAAACGCATTTCTTACAAAATACAAGAAGATCGTACGTTTTTTGGAATTTTAACTAGACAGAAATGATTAGGGACACTATTCCTCGAAATGGTTTTTCAAATAGCTGGATTGAAAAAAA
Organism: Dendrolimus punctatus; assembly: GCA_012273795.1. Classification (NCBI taxonomy): domain Eukaryota; kingdom Metazoa; phylum Arthropoda; class Insecta; order Lepidoptera; family Lasiocampidae; genus Dendrolimus; species Dendrolimus punctatus. The sequence continues at coordinate 1,188,867 of CM022536.1, forward strand.
GTGAACAATCCCAATTGTCCCAGATTGATCCATTACCGTTGACAAGCAATTATTGCTCGAAACACTTCCCGTGTTAGAGCGCCTTAAAAGCTGTGATCGAGCAATTGGTCCCAGCACGTCTCGACCACGTGAAATCATGTATATATTTATGTATAGTATGTGTAGGTATATAAAAACTACTGTGTATTATTTTTATACAAGAGTTAACTTGAGACTTCGCTCGGATGACGTAAACGCGAGGTACTGACGGCGTCGATGGCGAGAGCGGTAAGAAGGCGGGGATCAGGAGGGGAGCAATTGTCAATATTTACTATATTGTTACGAAACAAAATGCCGTTGGAATTACAATAGAATTTACTAAAACTATACAAACACGTATAACACAGGTACAAATAAAACTAGACACTACCAGTACAAACTGCACGATCCAATAACACGCGCAAAGTCCGTCACTATATAGCTTATCGAATGTACACACGTCTTGTCCCGCTTGGGCCTACCGCTAGACTGACAATCTCCTCATTGGGGCATTGCTTTATACTGCACCAATACAATATGTCTCGACACAATACTCGACCGCAAGAATCACACCTAGCTAATGACCGTCATAAACATTACAATACACAATGGACTGTTTTTCTAATTACAAGTTTTAAACATAAAGTAAACAAAAAATAATAGTAAAGTAATAAAGTTTGCTTTATGGCAGGCAGGTCGGCATTCAGTTTTATCGGCGTGTAACAATGTGTATATAATTTGCTTATTTTTAGTAATAAATACATATCTAATACTAATAAGTAACAGACTATATTTCTTATACGGGGCTTAATGTTATGTGTATACTTTGAAAGAGGTAAGCACTGAAAATCAGTGCTGTATCGAATTAAATTTCGGCACAGCAATATACCGAGTATCGGCCCCATTTGTCCAACAGCGGTATACAACTTTTAAAATGTTATGATTCATTATTAACCTTGTATATTTCGTGTGTTTTGACAAATGAACGTTTCTTATTTTCTTTCTATAAAACTCACCAGTCACGTTGGTTTCGAAGTCATGAATGAAGTTGACCTGGCGGCCGTTATCGAACACGGAGATCTTTTCAACGGTAGGGTCTATATCGAACTCTTCGCGCAAGGCGTTCACCAGGTCATCGGAGGTGTCGTCGTCCAGGGCGCTGAACACCTGCATGTCAGGGACGGGGGACCAGCGCAGCGGCATCACGCGGTAGTTGGGCTCGATCAGCTGCGGGTCCTGAAAACATCGTGTTGAATTCCTCTTTTATTGTGCAGCTGATAAACTTTTGAAGTGATAACTACTTGTGGGAAGGTAAACCGCTTCGTTACGTAACGCGTTACGGCGCCAGTCTGTCTGGCTTCACATTCTCTCACGCATACGGCAGCGACAGGTAGACTGCTCTCTCACTCTAACCCACAGCGCTAGCCGTATTTCTTCTAATGTACATATTCTTAGCCTTAAGAACAGACGAGCGTGCATGACAAGAGCAATGAATGTCAAAGAAGCACGTGAGGTGTGTAAGAATAAGCCTGAATGGCACTCTGTTGTTCGTGCCTACCCCGCAAGGGACCTGGCGTGAAGTTATGTATGTACATATGTATGTACATATTCAAGAATTGGAAGTCGACATACTAACTTATTATTATAATTATACGAAAAATACGACATAACAAAGAACAAAGTAAAAATACTTTTAAAATATTTTTGAACGCGTAAACGATTTTGTTAAAAAAATATCTTATTTTATATTAAAAATGAAGCAACAGAACCAAAAAATATGTCTACGTTGTTGCGGATTATGTTACAACCAGATATCATGTGGTTTATAGGGGAATGTTGGCCAATGTTAGTCCTGCAGGTACGTAAGCAAAGTTTTCGATTTTGGACTCTACCACCCATGCGTGTGAAATAAGTCATTGTTGTAATAATAGTTTTAATCCGTGCTTGCCTGGACCAGCCGGTACGGAGAGATCGCTAGAGTTAAGACTCAAGCTCCAGGGGTGAAAGTGATAAAAGGCATCACGTCAAAGTAGCTTCGGTGAACCTGAGCCCACCTCTCTACACCCCTTAGCCACTCATACCCATATTGTCCCTGTCTTTTATGGCATTTTTGGGGCCCATGCAGGGAGTGGCGAGTCACCGTCTGCCCATTTTCCCATGTTCCCCGAATATTGCGACGGGTAGACGCCATAGCTCCATATTTCCAAACCCCAAGTACCACTAGCAGTTCAATCCAATAGCCCGGTCTTTTTGAACTCATTTCCCACAATAGTCCTACACTGGCCGGGACTTGTCCTTGGACGCATTAGTATATAGTGTAGACAAGGACAATCGCCATTCAGTGTCACACCACATTTACATTAAATTTGTCAAGGGGCCTCTACGTGTTGGCCTTCCCATGACCCCACGCAAGCCTTCCAAAGGTCTGGGTCATTTTTATGGCCCATGGTCTCTATAGACATACAATATTATAATCACTGCACTGCGCCAAAATTAATATTATCGCATCGGTTGAAGTATGAAAACATCATTATGTTAATCTCGCATATAACCTTCATTGTTGGCGAGATAAATAAAAAGTAAAAATTTCGAATTTTACGTTTGGAATGTTGAAAAATGGCCCTAATTTTATTTTGTAAAAAATCTCTAATGGAAAAAGTTACCTAAAATATAGTTGAATTGAAAAATCTGGAGTTTCCTTCAAGTATTTGAAAGACTACCTCACCTTGGTACCTACCAGCTTTATCTCCACACATTATAGCTGGTTGGCAATTAGTGAAGGTCAAACTGGGGTCACAACAGAATCGGGGTCAAATGCACGAGTCAATCGAATTACGGCGCGCCCCTGCGATGCGCGATTTCAATTGGCAATACGTGTTCAAATAGATTTTCTATACATATCAAATAATTATTCATGACGAGATTAATGGTAAGTAAATGAAGCCACAGAGGCTCAAGTGGAGGTCCAGCATCTCTGCCTACTTTCTACAGAAATGGGCGTGATAACTAGTGGTGGCACATTTCACTGATCATAGCACATAGCAGTGATTTTTTTTATTGCATGAGTCTAGCAGACAGGCAGACGGCCCACTTGATGGAAAGCAGTTACCATCGCCTATGGACATTTGCAACACCAAAGGTGCTACAAATGCGCTGCTTTTCTCTTAAGGGAGACTGGAACCTGGCCACTAATGCCGGAACACAACTCAAGATTGTTATGGCAGCATACTCTAGACCAGGGGTGGTAGCCATCCAGGTGGTAGGGCACCTGACTGTGGGCTGTTTTGTCGGCTATTACGACAGGCCGGCCACAGGAAATTGTATTCTTTCTCCATTCTTACACGGATAAGAAATATATAAAAAGATATAAAATAAATCGCGTTTCTCTCATGTATCAACAATAGGAAAGGACTGTTAGTACAAAGTGCCTAAAATAGATAGCGAAAATGATAAACGAGAGGATTGACTAAAATTGAACCTTCTGTTAGGGACTCATTTGCTTGACTTATTTGTTATAACGCGCGTAACTTAAAAAATACAATGTATTATTTCAATTCTCAATTCCAATAATCACTTGCAGTTCTAGTCTTTACTGTGACAGGTAGCGGTTTTGTTATTTTATCGTTTTTTCTTCCAACTCAAGCGCGGGCACATGTGAGGCAAGTTCAGGTTTAGTGGTTTAGTTGAGAACGTCTGTATCAGGGTCCCACACAAGCCGTGCGGCGCCTAAGCTCGCCGCTTCAGGTATAACCCCCACAAAGGGCCCAATATTGTACGAAATGGAGATGGAATCGGGGATGTCTGGAAGAGATTGCTTTTTAGCAATAAGACCGCCCTTTGTGCATAATGAGACATAGGTTTAGTCTGTAAGTTCTTTTTACAAGCTTTTATTTAACTTAAAAGAATGACTAAACAGATATAGGTACAATGCGAAAGTGGATGGATGCAGAAGTCGCAGAAGGCCACGACACACTTTCCATGATCAAATTGATCGTGTACTAGCCAGAAGGTGATGTTAGGAGCCTTAAGAACAGACGAGCCTGCATGACAAGAGCTATGAATGTCAAAGAAGCAAGTGAGGTGTGTAAGAATGGGCCTGTGTGGCGCTCTGTTGTTCGTGCCTACCCCGCAAGGGACCTGGCGTGAAGTTATGTATTTATGTATGTTATTTAACTTGCAATGGATGTACCCATGGACGTATGTAAGTTCGAGTGGAATCTTACAAGTGAAACTTGACCAACTTGCTGCTACATAATATCTAGGATGTGAAAAGATTGTTTTAAAAAAAAATACAATCTTTTCTCCACCTTTTTTTTGAAATCGGTTAAAAACATTTTTAAAAGAAAAGATATTTTTTTATATTGGTGTACAATTAAGAGACAATTGATTGATTGATTAATTGATTAAAATGTATTCCCCCTGCTTCAATAAAAAAGTGTTATAACTACTTTCAACAGAAATATTAAAATTTTAGGCCATTTGTATTGTTTAATCTTCTGGGTTCAAGGTCACATGACTTGCGTGTAGTGTGCCACCTGTCAAACACACCCAATTTTCCAGTACACATTTTAAATTAATTCTCCGAACTGAATGAGGCATTTCTTGCTAATAATGTAATTTTGAACAAAAAATTTCCTACTTATTACACATACACAATGTGTTAAATGGTATGGTGTATTCATTGTACAGTGTACATTTCATTGTATGTAATATACAACTGATTACTCTGGAACCGATCCAAACACCCAGGCCATTAGTGTTGGGCAGGACATGATTTTCAAATGAGTTTGCAAGAGTAACATGACATTTTGTACTGAACCAGTACAATGTACCACTTCAAATGAGGCGAGGACATTTGTATGTTTTGTACCGCGGCAGTACATTTGAAGCGACGAGGCCGTTGAGGCGGTGGGCGTCATTCCCTCATTTGTCCCCTTCAAAACTAGTTCGAGGTGCTCGGCCTCTGCCACCTCATTTCGTACTATGACATTGTTATGTTGTCTCTTTTTGTCATGTCAATATCTGAAGAAGCATTACTGTACTGTTGTAGTATAAACCTCGTCCCGTCCTTCATCTTACTTTTGAGTAAAGTCGAGTCGCGGAGCAGGAAGAATGTCGTACAATGACCTTTTTACCTACTGCCAGTGGTCACAAACATGTTTGTATTAAGTGCGGTTTACATAAAATGTTTGAAGAAGAAAAAAATTTACTATCTTATTAAATAAATTATTGTTATTATAATAAATTATTTAATTAGATGTTATATTATAACAGTTACAAATATCGAGTTACAATTACTAACTCCGATAGCAATAAAATATGAAAAATCATAAATCAGAATCTGATTCCTCTGTATCGGAGTTTCTGCTTTCCGACGACGTCTCGCCTGTCACATTTATTATAAAAGAATAAATCGTTTTGTCTACATTATCGTCAAGTTTACCTAATTTCGAATCCTCTTTTTTTACATGACTGACAGGTAAAAGGTTTACAATCCCTGAGGACGGCGGCCATTGCATCTGTGCGAGCGAGACTCATTATATTTACGCGGGAGTGACAGAGATAGGTAATAACAGGTCAACGTACGAAATTCTTCCTACTGTGCGCCCGGACTTTAGTATATATAAAAATGTTGAAGTTGTATAGTTCAAATTTTGAGCCGTATCAGTGCAAATGTATTTTGTATAGCACAAAATGTACTGGCTCACACATGTACTGCTCATCACTACAGGCCATAGTAAATAACGGAAAGTTCATTCCAAAATTTACCATGCCAGGAATCAAACCCAGAGCCTCTGTGTTGCAGTGAGCTCGGCCAGCAAAGGCTTGGCCCACACAACCACAAAGGCCGTCATATAATACAGTTTTCCAAATGGCAGAATGACAAGTTGCATATATCCATTTTAAACTAATTGTGTGTAATATCTTTTACATGTCCAGAAAAAAATTGTTTCCCGTCCTTTATATTATTGTACAAAAGTTGAGACACTAGATTTATTGATCTCTTTGCATATGCGATTTGTTCTTAAGAAATATATTAAATTAAATAAAAATACAAACCATTTTAGTAGAAATGGGAATAGAACAGAAGCCCTTGTAATGGTGAACAGTGTTGCCTCTCAAGTACTGCCGGTAAAGCATCAAACCACTGGTGATACCGGTGATGGCCACCAGGAGTGCTGTTATTGAAATGCAGACGACAGCGGCTGAGGAACGCTTTGCCGGAGTCCATGTCGGAGCTTGGTGGATTTCAATCACCTCCTGTTGAGACAAAGAAATACTTTTGCATATTTACTTATTGTGGTAGCCTCGCCTCGTAAACAGAGGCGGCCTCTCATGTGTGCGGGCCGGGGAGTGACGTTTCCCCGGCCCTGAGAGGGACGCGCGGCTGCCTCTCGCGCCCTCTCGCGGCATTAGTGCGGGTGGAGGTCCTATTGATCCCCCAGACCTCGACGCCCGCTGTCGCCCGCCCGTGGCTGCCAGGAGTCACGGGCGCTATCCTCCTTCGGTGGGGGAGGGGGAGGCTGCGAGGATTGCTCCTGCGCCTTCACCCCTCCCTCTCCTTCCTCCCCCCCCCCTCACCGTCTCGCGCTCTCAGCAGCGTCAGCGGCGGGGGGGGCTTCGCGATAGGGGGAGGGGGAGGCTGCGAGGATTGCTCCTGCGCCATCACCCCTCCCTCTCCTTCCTCCCCTTTTCCCACAGTGACAGTGGCCGCTCGGGGCTCCGGGGACGCATCCTCTAGTACCACTTCCTGGACGGAGGGGAATCCAGGGCGGCACCCCCTGGGGGATAGTAACTCCCCTTGATCAAGCAGAATTAAGGGTGGGGATGAGTCAGATAAGTGGGGTGAGGATCAGTGAGTAAAATATGCATTTCCGGCTGCCAGAGATGCGTATTTTTTCAAATAGGGTATTTGGTACTTTCAAATCATTACCCGTTGTCAGACACTTTTTATAATACAAAAATAGAGGGCGAGGGGGGGGGCGTCTGTGATAATTTGTTTGATATATATAAATAGTATTATCTACGGTCATTTGTAACAAAAAATTCTAGCCAGAACTATTCTTTAAAAAAATATTGTATCGATTATTGTAAAAGTTCCGCCCATTGAACACTGTAATCTAAGTTATTTATAAAATAATGCTCAATAAAAGAAAAGGACAATTAGGACTGCAATAGTTTTTCAATAAGTACTGCACTGCATGTACATACTATTCTAAAAATAGAAGAGAATATAATAACAAATTTGTATAATAGGAATATAGTAATTTTTGTTGAAATAAACGTACTTCGTCGCAGTTATTTTCATGGATCAATGGTGTCTTCTTTATGTTTAGGCTTGGCTTCGTTAAAATAGTCATTTTGAAATAATTTCAATAATATGCTTCAAGTGATTCGTTTTTTCCACCACTTAACACAAATTATATTCAGATGCGACAAACGCAATTTAACGCAAACTCGCGAGAAAATCTCATCAATAACTTACTTACGATGTTGCTATAATTGAAAATTGATTGAATGATTTTTTTACACTGGTATGTCTTAATGTTGATAGTCGAATATATGAATAGTATTATAAAAGTTTTTAGTCGAATACTAATTGCAATCACTACTAAAGTCTAGATTGCTTATGGCAGTTTGACAGAAAAAAGAAAGAAATTTGGAGGAGGAAACGGTCAATTGTGATTTCGTAGTGTAGAAAATTCTGTAAAAATAGAGGTTAATGAATCACCAACGCCTAGAGTGCCGTTAAATCATGTTTAATTAGTTTATTGAATCATTTTATGTTAATCCTTTGTTTCGTTGTGTAATTACTACGTAAGAACCGAAAGTGCGACTACAAAAATAAAATGGCGACTGATCAAGCGAAAAACCGCATGCACGTCTTCAAGAACACTGGCAAAGATGTCGACGTAAGTACAATAATACCCAAACCATCCTTGAAAAGCTTAAACATAATGTTTCGTTATCAAAAGTAGCTCACTGACATTGCTCACGTGTGGTTTTCCAGGAAATGCGCAGGCGGAGAAATGAAGTGACAGTGGAACTTAGAAAGAACAAAAGGGATGAAACATTACAAAAGCGTAGAAATGTGCCTGTCGGCTACTCTACAGACGAAGAGGAGAGTGACAGAACTCTGGCTTCTACAGACCTTAAGCAGTTGGTACTTAACGCTGCAAATGGTGAAAATCCAGAGTTGCAGTTGGCTGCGGTGCAACAGTGCAGGAAATTATTATCCTCAGACAAAAACCCACCCATCGACGAACTTATAGCCGCCGGAATTCTACCTATCCTTGTACAATGTCTCTCTAGAGCTGACAACCCCACACTGCAGTTTGAAACCGCTTGGGCCTTAACAAATATCGCATCTGGCACATCAGCACAGACTAACAAAATTGTACATGCTGGAGCTGTCCCAGTGTTCCTACAGTTGCTCATGTCTCCCCATGAGAATGTCTGTGAGCAATCAGTGTGGGCACTGGGTAACATCATTGGTGATGGACCGGTGCTGCGTGACTTTGTCATTGAGCTGGGTGTGGTGAAGCCCCTACTCAACTTCATCAAGCCAGATATACCTATCTCATTCCTCCGTAATGTCACTTGGGTGATTGTAAACTTGTGCAGGAGTAAGGACCCCCCACCACCAGTCAAGACGATCCAAGAAATTCTTCCAGCTCTCAATGTGCTCATTATGCATAATGATATAAATGTGAGTAGATTTCTATTTTCTAATAAATAAAAAGACACCATGAGAATTTTAATATCAAGAGAAATGTACAGTAAAGTTTGACTTATCTGGCACTAATAAAAACTAGGTGTTGCCTGATTATTGGATTGTATACAAAAAGTAATAATATATACATTAAATAAAGCATGTTGCCCTGTACTTGACATATTTAGCTGCTTACATTATTTTCAACTTGAAAACAACAGACATAAAAAAATATCTATGTGCTATAATAATAATTTTTCAAGTTATACTAATGCTGGTGAGTCAAGTGCACAACAAGAGTAGGAGACTTGCAGCAGAGGGTGCCGGATTAGTGAGACTACTGTAGTAATAAAATGGGATTTGCTAATCAATCATTTGTGTGGTTGAAGTAGTTTCCTAATTTTTAGAGTTTGAGCTGCAAAGATTTGTCTTGGTACTAACAATTAAAGCTATCTAATGCTCCTGCTCCACCTGCATTACTGATCATAATTCACCAAATGAAAGTTATAGTGTTATAACTAGACATCCTCTGAATGTTCTCTTCTCTCTGTGTTTGGGCAGATTTCTAACTATTTGGTATTCAGTTAAATGTGTAGTATTCGTGACATTTCTGTTGAAACAAGCTTTGACTAATATATACACAGTCACAGTATTTGATCAAATAGTTAAAAAATTGGTGTGAATAGAAACCAAATACTTGTGGCATCCCTAGCTATATCATGTTGACAGTGAACTGCATTTGTGTATATACATCAGAGACCCTAAAGCTGTGTACTTTGGAGAATCACTTGGTGAAATTGACTCATTTCTAGATATACTAGTATGTGTAAGACAGCATAAAGTCCCACTTTATGTTGATACTTATCATGTTTTTCATATGAATCTGAGAACTGGACCTCTTTAAGCTCTCAGTTATAACAATGTGACATCTCAAATGATGCAATAAACCTAACAGTAACATTATCCCAGGTGTAGCAGAGACATTTTAGAAATAACTAAAATAAGACTTGATTGCCTTTATGGCTTATTATCTATAAGAAAAAAATATAGTTTACAAACATTACATGTTAAGGTCGTTGACTTCTAAATTAGGTGTTAATAATAGACATTGTTGTCATGTTTAGTTTGTGACATAGTCATTAATTATTATTTGACATCTCACAATGACTGACTTGATAAACCGCTTCCGGGAATGATCCCACGGGATTCCCAGGATAAAAATTAGCACAGATTTTAAATCTAAGAATTTACTGTCGATTAGTGAAAATTGTATTGAAATTAGTCCACTAGTTTTTACACTGAACAAATAAATATGAAAAAATATGGCATTGTGATCTCCATCATTTATATAGTCTATTCCAGTTATTTTTTTTTAATAGCTTCCGTGTGCATACAGTGCATGCTTAGAATTTTATAATATAGATAATAGTTAAAAAAGATATAATAGTTAAAAAAGATGTCAAATAGCCCAAAATACATTGTATCAGTTAATATTTAATTAAAAAACTTGACAGACTTATAATTACTATCGGTTGAAAATTGACCATAATTAATTTAATTCATAAGTTTGGACATTATTAAGATACTCATATTAAAGAATATTCTTTTATAATCACAGATTTCACCAAGGCTACACTGTTCATTTGACTTTAACAATTAACAAAAGAGTATATATGTGTGTTTGTATCAAATACATGGTAGTGCGTTTTTTTGTATTAATTTAGAGTTTTTTATGCATAATTTTTGAAAAAATATTGGCAGTCTACACTTCTCTATATAAACTACTAGCGACCCGCCCCGGCTTCGCACGGGTGCAATGCTGATACAAAATTAATTATGGTTATATTATATTATGTATAATACATATAAACCTTCCTCTTGAATCACTCTATCTATTGGAAAAAACCATATCAAAATTCGTTGGGTAGTTTTAAAGATTTAAGCGCACATAGGGATATAGGGACAGAAAAGGTGACTTTGTTTTATACTATGTATAAACTATAAGTGTGGGAAATTTCATACCATTTTTTCACCATCCACACTATTTTTTGTAAAAATCGGTACAAGGTTTTTACTATAATTTTGCTTCAAATATTAATATACAGATAATTTTAAGAAAGCTGCAGTTTTTAATATCATATCTCACTTTATTCAACAATGTTGCAGATATCAGACCATTATCAAGGTACTTTGCATTATTTTTAAAAGAGGATCTGTTTATTTGTTTCATGATAAATGAATTATTATCAGCCACTTTTGGGTTCATTGATAACTTCAAATAATCATATCATATCTTGAATAACTTATTAAGTTTCTTTATGTTTATATTATAAATATAGTTGCAGTTTTTGTAACTTCTGTGATTATACATAAATTATAATTTAAAAAGAAATTAAATCTGTAATTGCAGAAGTGCTTGTTTTGCAAAAAGTAAGTTAGAGACTGATTTGACAATCATCAGATAGAAGTTATCAGTGGATTAAATTATAACCTGACTTAAATTAATAGTGAAACAATTGAACTGGTTAATTCATGCCATTTTTAGTTTTCTTATTCCATATTATATTTAACCTTGTCCTTAACATGGAGCAATATTGTAGTAAAATGTAATAAGGTGCTCGACAATAGGCTTCCAAATGTGACATATCAACTAAAATTTTAAAAAATCTTATTTCATAAAACAATAGTGACAATTTAAAAAAAGTGTTTGACATATTTAGCATTGCTGAAGAAAGAAACTATATATCTCTATTTTAGGTATTTATTAGCATTGCCATACAGCATGGAAATGTAGCCAGCATTAGGAAAACTCCCCACAGTGACCTGAAATTCATTGTTTATTGGTTAATACACAATTAATTTCAGGTGTATGTAATATGTATAACTATGGTGGTTTTATTTATTTTTAGGTTCTTTGTATAGTGTTTAAGGTGTTGTAAATATTTATAAAAACTTAATTACAACATTTCTAATGTTACATTAAAATTAAAAAATAAGCAAATGACCCATTTTCACTATTTTATATATATGTGTTTATATTGTCTTCACAGATCCTAGTAGACACAGTCTGGGCCATAAGCTACTTAACAGACGGTGGCAACGATCAGATTCAAATGGTCATCGATTCGGGAATAGTTCCCAAGCTGATCCCGTTGCTCTCACACAAGGAGGTGAAGGTGCAGACCGCGGCACTGAGGGCGGTTGGCAACATCGTCACAGGCACAGATGAACAGACACAGGTTGTGCTCAACTGCGATGCGCTGTCGCACTTCCCCGCCTTATTGTCACATCAGGTTAGTATTGTTCTATAAGTTCATTAAATTTACATGTACGATGTACACTCACGGAGTCGAAATGTTCATCACCTTAAAGTCGACTTTCGCTTCACAAGTACAAGAATGACAGTCAACATTTTAATAAATGGTACATTTGTGGATATTTCCTTTAAATTTTTGAATCCTAAAACAAAGGTAACCCAAGTTACTATTTGAACATTAGCTATCTACCAGTGAAATTAGCCAAAACAAGCAAACAGGCAAAAATGTTAAAAATGGTTTTTTTTATATATACTTTTATATTTATTTAGTAAGAAGTTGTTATTCTAAGTTATAAACATACATATTTTCTTTGTATAAGTAGAAATGTGATAAAAGGAAATTGCTACGTTGTCAATGACAGAGATACATAAATATTAAAACCAATAAAAAGGTTTTACATATCTATACAATCTTCTTAGACAAGATATAAAAACACAGGACATTGATCAAAGTAGCTGTAACCTTTATTGTAAAACAATTAAACATAATTTTTCTGTGGAACAATGCATTCTGTGACTTAGTTAAAGAGATCATCAATTTGAAAACTGGAAAACTTTTTCATTCCATCACTGTACATGTTTGCATAAAATGTTAGCCTTTGCAGCACTGCCCAATAGCTGATATCATAAGAAGAGGTGTCTTAATCAGTAACCTTCTATGTGGTAGATCGATTGTCTTGATTACAGTTGATTAGTGTGATAACACACTTTCTCAGAATATTGGTGTAAATCAATTAGTCTCGGGCTGGTCATGTTTTGTAAATGAGTGAGTTTCCTGATAGCCCACTTCTCCTTTCCACTGTCACGTCTCTACTAGTTCATCCCCTATAAAGACTAATAATAGTAAAGCCTTTATTTTGTTTTAACATTATTTACAATATTTTTAACTATTTGATAAACACTAACTGCAATTACTGTTTTGTCTTTTGTTGTAATTTTTCCCCTTGATTATGCTTCTGTCAATGGTTTATTATTTATTTTATATTATTGACTGACAACCCCCCAATTTTTTTCTATGTCTGTCTATACTCTTATGTATTTTGAAATATTGCATATGTGTATACTATGACTATGTATGTGTGCATTTGTATATTTAATTCTTAAATAAGTTTGAGTATTTATGTATCTATTGCCTTTTTCTTGCACCACCTACATTGCCTGGTTCAAGCTTCTTTGATTTAGGTTCAGGAAGAGATTGCTTTAAGCAATAAGGCCGCCTATTGTATGGCCCAGAAAATATTGTAAATATGATCTGTTTTGTAACTTTATACCTTGGGGTACAATATAAAGTGTTCTCTCTCTCTCTCTCTCTCTCTCTCTCTCTCTCTCTCTCTCTCTCTCTCTCTCTCTCTCTCTCTCTCTCTCTCTCTGTCTGTCTGTCTGTCTGTCTTGCTTTTTGCAACTATAATTTCCCTGGACTGTTAGGTCACATTCCCATCATTTAATTGGTTATCCCCTCTATAAAATTCTAAATGTTGGCTTTGTTCCTGGTGTTTTAAATGTCTGTGAGCTATAGTATACATTTTTCTATTTGATTTCGATTTACATTACTGTTCATGCCGCTTCTTTAAAATCCTGTCCCATCCATTTATTTTCACAACTACCCGCTTTCCTAACCGCGTTATCCAATCACCAGCCGCCATCTTCCCTTCCATACGACTATCCTTGTCGTACTTACGGCTGTGCTGACACTGCTCGTCTTTACGAGGCAGTCTGCTGTTGACCCTCGACAACCTCGACGACAACCCGTACACCTTTTTCGCTACCACTTGCATATGCAATTATACCGCACCGTGTGTGTACATTTTATCGAAGGCTGCAAGAAGGAGACAAGCCCGAAGATCAGCTGCAAGACTCACAACTTGGTGATCAGCACGCATATTAGTGCAGCCCAGAGGCACGCCTGTTAGTCTTCTTTCTCATCCATACCAGCATTCCTACCACCGCCATTTTGGAAACGCGTTCAGGACCTATTACTGGGCTGCCGCATTGACAATTACCTTATGAATCAAGTATATTTTTATACATACATACATAACTTCACGCCAGGTCCCTTGCGGGGTAGGCACGAACACAGGCCCATTCTTACACACCTCACTTGCTTCTTTGACATTCATAGCTCTCGTCAAGCACGATCGTCTGTTCTTAAGGCTCCTGACATCACCCTCTGCTAGTACACGATCAATTTGATCATGGAAGGTGTGCCGTGGCCTTCCGCGACTTCTGCATCCATCCACTTTTGCATTGTATATCTGTTTAGTCATTCTTTCCACATGCCCGAACCACCGGAGCATTCCTTTCCTTACCTTCACCCCGACACTCTCTTTCAGGCCAACTCTCTTTCTTACTTCGGTATTACGAACGCGGTCCGCGAGCGTCACTCCGCAGATTTTATAATAACATAATATTAATTTGCATGCAGAAAGAGAAAATCTGCAAGGAGGCGGTGTGGTTCCTGTCGAACATAACGGCGGGCAACAAGCACCAGGTGCAGGCGGTGATCGACGCCGGGCTGCTGCCCAAGATCGTGGAGAACCTGAGCAAGGGCGAGTTCCAGACGCAGAAGGAGGCGGCGTGGGCCGTCTCCAACCTCAGCATCAGCGGCACCAAGGAGCAGGTGGCCACCCTCATCCACTGCGGCGTCATCCCGCCCTTCTGCAACCTGCTCAGCTGCAAGGACACGCAAGTCATCAACGTGAGTCTCCTCTTCGCTGCTGTATTTGGGTTAAACAAGTTTATTTCTCATAAAAGAATTTTTACAATTCACTTAAAACAATGAGAACATTTATAAGGTGTTGAAAAATAAGATGTAAGAAATACTAAAAGTTGCAGGTAGTTTAGATTTATTTTTTGTACATGCAAGTTAAAAGTTTTTTTTTAATACTTTGGCTCCGACGCCTTCGGCATTGATTTTGCCAATTTCAAAGTTAGAAAAGACTGGTGCTATTTTAAATGGAATTTTAGGCACTGAAATTTGGTCAGTGATTTATACGCGTTTTTGCGAATCTGTGGACAACGCGAACATAAAGTTACTATAGTGGAGTCATTTTAATAGGTAACATTTGACGTCTGTCAGTTTTATCTTCATAGTGAGTGATCTGCTTAAAAACATCGATTAAAGTGAATGAATCGATACGGACTTGAAACATATGTGAATTTTAAAAATCATCAGGTGAATCCCTGTCCCATTACGATTTTTTCTTTCGTAAATTTAAGGAGAAAAATAAGACAAGTACATAATTTAACAAAAAAATGCATTTATTCAGTTGAACAATCAGTACTGTTATTAGTATTGTCATCTTTATCACTGTTGTCAGCACTAAGAGATACTATTAATTCATTTTCAATAATATTGTCTATTCTCACATCTCGTTCAAAATCTTATAAAATTATTTTCTTTGTTTTTTCTTCGAGGGAGGCAATCGAATAACTTCGTGTCCACGACCTAGGGCTAGTTCATCGATTACATAGCGGAACTTAGACGGATTAGTTGCTTTTAACAGAGTTAACAACTCAACTTTTAATAAATTTGGACTTGCATCCACACCATTTCTTACCAGCCACGAGACAATTTCTTGATTTTTATTTGCTTGAGTTGGTGGTTTATCAACTTGTACAGAAAAAGATACGATGCATTGTCAAAGCTCAAACCACTCTTTAATCTGGTAATCACTTGTAGTTTTAGAGGCGAATGCGAAGAGGCAGTCTGGAATAAAACCTTGAGAAGCTGATCCCGCGTGACATAATAGGTCGGGCTCCTTTTCCCGATGGAACTTTTGAGGTGGAGGCCGCTGTATCATCGGTCTATGTCCGCGAAATCGTATGGTTCGCATTTAACCATGTTTCGTCAATAAACACGACATTGTCCCAATTTGTAATTTTATTTACTTGATATAAGAATTTATTCTCTTCAAAATAATACCTATAGTAGCGTTGTATCAGGATTTTCCGCTTGTCAGATTTTTAAAATCTAAAGCCAATCGATTTCAAAACCTTACTTATAGAGACGATTTACCGCCAAAAAATAAGCCTGCGTCTTTTAACGAACTCAAATATAAATATGTTTTATTATAATCACAGCTTGGTTATTAATTTATGAGGATATTTCTTCACAGGTAATCATTGCATACGAATCTACTTATCCAGCTTTCGATTTTTAGAGTAACATCACTAGTGTTTAAAAATAAAAAGGATTAACTGACGCAACATTGTAACGACGTTCAGTTGTTTAGATCAGAAATTGTTTGTTATGTTTAGAATGGTTTATAAGTGAAAGCAAATCGTAAACTTACTCGTATCGGTCATTATTACAATAAATATGTAATCGTAATTGAAAAAAGTTAAGCAATTATGCAGTTCTAACAAACCGAAAAATATATTATTTTACGGCCGCCGTTACAAGGTTACGTTGTTGAATTTTGATGAATTGTCAAATGTTACCTATTAAAATGACTCCACTATAACTACATCACACATATATATTACTAAGCATTAAAAATTTACAACGACATTCACATAATTGCTATGTACTAATTTTAGTAGAAAACTTACATTAATGGGATGGGGACACTCTACAGGAAGGATATCATATAAGGGAACAGTAATTTCTGGACAATGGAAAAACATATGATGAAGAACTCTTGACCAAAGTTACAAGTTCCTTCCAACAAAAAGAAAATCTCTTGACATAGAAAAAGGCGCAATTTTCAAATCAACCAATGACATTTGTGTATTTCGTATTTTGTAACATCAACGCCCCATAATCAATTCCACTAGTTTATGATTGTGATGTCCATAAGAAAAAATGGGAAATATCACCAGTATGAATTTAGTTATTGTGTATCCTTTCTGGAATGTAACTTTGATGGGGGTGCAAGGGTGCAAATATCAAAACAGAATTCAAATCAATGGACCAAGGTATAGGGATGCAATCTAAGGTTTAAATTCTAGTGATATATTGAGACCACATTGACAAATGTTAAATTATGGATCAAACAAGAACTAAGAAATACATGTGGTGGTGTTTCAGGTGGTCCTCGATGGTTTAAGCAACATGTTGAAAATGGCCGGAGACAATGCGGAGCAAGTGGCCAACATGATCGAGGAGTGCGGGGGCATAGACAAGATTGAAGCGTTGCAGAGTCACGAGAAAGTGGAGATATACAAGATGGCCTATGATATTATCGAGCAATACTTCGCCGGAGAGGTTCGTATAAGCAATGGTTTACATTAATATTCTAATTCGGGAACATGTCGACTAAGCATTATTAATAATAAGCTTTTTTAAATACAAGCTTTTGAGATTCTGGATATCATGTAGCAGTTAGTACAGGAGTTCCTATGGCCACCTTCCGACTCCATCATCAGATCAGCTCCATGGTACCATACTATTGCATTGTCACGCGATATACATATGCATGCAAAATTTCAGCTCAATCGGAAACCGGGAAGTTGGTCAAATTTAATTTGCAAGATTCTACCCGAAATTACCTACATATATACAGTGGTGGTCATCTAATTAGAAACACTATTAACGGTCCTTGACATTAAGTAAGATACTTCACCGCAATCGTTTTTATTTTCAAATTAAACAATAAATAGAACAACAATATGTTCAACGGTTTATCATTTATTAGAAAAACATTATGAATCCGTTTACACATGTGCAGTTTTAATATTACATTACGGAAAAACATTTAAATCAGTTTTAAGGTATGAACAATAATGGTCAACTAATTAGCAACAACAACAAAAAAGTATAAAAAGCAATATTTTTTTAAGTATTAGTGATTAGTATTGTTATTTACGAAATAGCTACTATCCACAGCCTACCAATAGTTGTAATTAATATTTAGTGGCGTATCCCTTATTTTGAATAACAGCACTGCAACGACATGGCATTGATTCAATCAATTTCATACATTTTTCTAGGGGGATTGAATCCCACGCTTCAACAAATGCTTCATATAGTTCGTTATGACTGGTGTTACGTTTGTTTGAGACTTTCTTTTTAACAATACACCAGAGATTTTCTATCGGGTTTAAATCCGGATTATTTGCTGGCCAGTCTAAAACGCATACACGCTGCTCGCTAAGGAAACATTTGACGTTATTGGCCATGTGTTTAGGATCATTGTCATGCTGAAAGATCCAGGTTACAGGCAAATGATCGTCCGAGTAGGGAATCATTGTGTGCTCTAAGATATTTTTGTATTGCCATTGATCCATTGTACCTTCAATCTTCCGAACGGGTCCAACTCCACATTCGGAAAAACACCCCCAAAGTTTAATGTTACCGCCACCGTGCTTGACTACACTCCTACTGTATTTATAATTAAAAGCACTGTTTACAGGACGTCTAACATAGCGCTTTCCATTAGGATTTACCATATTTATTTTTGTTTCATCTGAAAATAACACTTTTTTCCATTCTTGTACCGTCCAATTAACATATTTTTTTAGCGAATAATAATCGCTTCTTCCGGTGTTGCTTGGTAAGAAGCGATATCTTTCGAGAGATTCTTCCAAACAATTTAGCTTCCACTAATATTCGGCGTATCAGTCTTGACGAGATGTTTCTCGGGTCATCAGACGAAAAAACTTCATTTTTAATCTGGTTGGAGCCATTACTTGGGTCTTTTTTAACAACACGAACGATTAGCGTATCTTCTCTGGGAGAACTTTTTCTTGGCCGAGCCTTTCTAAGAACATTTTCAACAGTTCCATGTGTTTTATAATGATCAATTGCATTAAAAACTTTCTTAACAGAACTATTTAAATGCTCAGCTATTCTTCTGTACGCCCACTTATGATCCATATGTAAATTAACAATTATTTGCCTAGTTGACGCGTCACAACTTTTATTTTTGCCCATTTTGAACAAAATAAAATTCATATTAAATTTTTTATTGCCCCCAAAATAATAGAAAAAGCCAAGAAAGAAATGTTATTCTCCAATTTCAAAAAAAAGAACTAACTATGGAGGCTTTTTTAAAATGTTTCTAATTAGGCGTCCAAGCGGCCAGTAACAGAAAATAAACTCTTACATGTGTAAAACTCATTTTGTAATTAAAAGTAAGATATGTTATATATTTTATGCATTTAATGAGTTTTTTATTTGAGTGGCTATATTATTGCATGATTATTAATTATTGAATGTGTATATTTTTACGAACATTTTTACGTTGAAGTTATACTTTCTTTATTCATAAGAAGTGTTTCTAATTAGATGACCACCACTGTATATCAGCAAGAGAAATAAAAGCTTGTAATAAAATATGAGGATAATATTTTCTTAATTTTTTGTGATTAGTATACATAACAAAACTACGTTTAAACGGTTTTAAACTCAGTAATTTATTTCATTTTTATTATTCCCATGCTTCTGCCACTTTTCAGTAGTCATCACAGAACACAAAGATGTCTAGAGTCAATGAGTAATGTGAAAGTTATTTATTTAGCCTACCGCCAACTTGTTCGTTTTAATTATCTAGTTAAAATTTTGAAATTTAACTTTGATTTTGAAACAGTACACCTAATATGACATATGGATGGCCCCAGAAAATATTTTTTAAATTTTCTTTAAAAATAATGAAAAATCCTGAAGGCTCGTGCAATTTTATACGAAGCCCAAATCTCTCAACAAACTGGGCGATGTCCTTTAAACGGGTTTTTTTAACGTATTGCAGGAAGAAGACGCGAATTTAGTGCCGGCTGCGGCGGACACGGGCTTCCAGTTCGACCCGGCGGCGGGGGGCCCCCACGAGGGCTTCCGCTTCTAGGGCTCCCTCGGTCCGAGGGGACCCTGCGCCTAGGACTCTTGCGCGTGAGCCGAGATACACACAACTGTATAGCAAAAGAAATGCCAAATCTCCGAAATCCCTTTTGACAGGTCACTTTGACAAGCGACATCCTCATGTGAGGGTTGAACTTAGTGTCAAGCGGTAAGCTTAAATAATAGTTCAGAAGACGATCGCCATGGCGCTAGTGTGCAAAATGTCGGTTTACATCTGCTAACTTCACTACACTTATAACAGTCGTTTATATCTGCCAACTTCACTTAGTGGCTATTGTAAAAACCAGCTACATGCGATTTTTCATAAAATAGAAGAAGCTTAGCTGTCCATTAGCTCTCCAGCTGGCTGATGGTTGTTACATGAAGCCAACATATTACAAGGCCTAACCAACCGTAAGGTGTTTTGGCTGTCAGCGAAACATCCATCCATTAGCCAAATAGCTATTAGCTGGTTTTTTAACCGGCTATCGAACCGCCTATTAGCCAGATGGCTAAGTTTTTATCGATTTTAGTTGTCCATCACAAATAACCACTGACAAAGAAATTGAAGTTTATTGAGTTGTCAACCCTCTAACTAATGCAATTGTAATACCTCTTTTTTAGATTTTTTTTTCTTAAACAGATGGTTCTCCTTATTTTTACCCTCCGTAAATAAACAGTTTAAGATCATTCATTACAGACAGACAAGGTGATTTCCTTTCATTTTAATTTGGTTAATTTTATCTATAATTATTTATTAGTTTGGCGCACGAACTTGGCTCCAATGTATTTTGTCACTCTCAGATAACATTTGAATAAACTGATGTTATTATAAAATAACAATTGTGTGATTAAAAGTTTTGTACTATTTACGGTAGTATATATATTACCATGAAACATGTGTTTTATTAAATTTGAAGTTTAGATGGCCTCTGTGGTTGAGTTGGCTAAGTCTTTGACGACTGACTGCAACACTGTTTTCAATTTCTGGTAATTTCGGAAATGTAATTTCTCAATCATTTACTATGGTCTGGGTGTCTGAGATCGACCACAGAGTAGTCCGTTGAATATCACCCGTAACATAAGCATAACTTGTGCTTAAGTTCGGGATGTACAATGACTATTCATTCACTTACACTACTATAAGTTAAATTTTGACATTGCTCGTATGGAGCTTGTGTCAAATTTTAATCCGATAGTAGACGAATGAACGTTTTGTAAGATAACTATAGGAACGGGCCTTAATAGGGATGTGGGCATGTGTTACAATAAATTCCAATATCTTTATATATAAAAGAACAGATATCCTATAGTATTCATTTTAATGACTTATTCAAAAAATAATGAATGCGTTATTTGACAGGTGGTACTTGAACCTACTTATGACGTAAGCACACTTGTATAAAATTTATAAAATGTACCTCAATTGATTTCACTGGCCACTACCCTATTATGGCGCTAGTAGTAATGTTGGATACAGCAATTTTTCATTTGGCATACTTCACTTCATCCACTGTCTGTAATTGGCTCACTTTTATAAAATTCTAAACATGCCGTGTCTGTACATTGAAGCTATTTGAAAAAGAAGTGGAATAGACTATATAAACGATGCAGTGATTTCTTGTCTGCTTGTTCAAGACTCACATGAAAACTGGGCTAATTTTAACACTGTCGACAGCAGATTCTTAGACTTAAATCTGCGGTACTGTGACCCGGAATTCCCGTGGGAATTTTTATCGCCCTCCTGCCCAAGCAAAGGTGTAAAATGACCGAAAGCTTAACAATATGATGGACTTGGTGGCTTATGGTGGACATGCCATTGATTAGAACTAAATATTTGACTCTTCTTTTGCGCACTGCTGTTGGCTAGAACAATTTGTCTGAGCCTGTGTTACCCGATTCATGTAAACTAGTGGTCTTCAAGTCACGAATGAATAGATATCTACCAGATAAGCCTGCTCTATCCTTAATAAAAAAAATATATATATGCCTTGGCAACTAGGCCTTTAAGCCAGCGTGCTCCATGCTAGATCCCGTCTTCACTAGGGGTGTGCATATATCGGTTGAATCGAATATTAATGTTCGATCGGAAATTCAAATCGAATTATTCGAAATTCGACGAATAACTCAGAAAAAAGTCGAATTATTCGATTCGAGTTTCGAATCGAATATTAGTATTCGATTCGGAACGAGTAATTCCTCAGTTCGAATTATTCGTACACTCCTAATCATCACTTGACATCAGGTGAGATAGCTGTCAAATGCGAACCTATACCTCGATAATAAAAATAAAATAACGAATGTTCTTAGAATTACTAGTAATATGATATAACGACCTTCATTTTATGTATAATAAATAACCAGTCAATGTCTCGACTCACGACTATATATAGTTCTAGAATAAGAGCCTTTACATATGTAAGAAGTCTCTGTAAGCGAGTTTCATAGACAAACATGTGGCCTTATGAACCATAAATTATTGAGACGATTTTGTTACTCTATGGTTTCGACTTTGAGCGTTGTGAGTCCTAATATTGTTGCCATGGATTATGTCATTTTCAAATTAAATGTGTTTATTGTATAAAAATATTTAAACAGAAAATGTTGATTTATGTTATGTTTAAACCTGGATAATAATATTTTTATTTGAAAATGGTTGTGCTTGTTGTCAATAAGATGATTCAGCGAAAGTTTATATTTTGACAACTAATAATGTTCAGATTGTAAGGCAAATGTTATACGCTATAGATCGATAAAATAATATTAGGAATATAACAAATGTCATACATTGCGATATCAGCGCCTCTAGTGGATAGTCGGTAAATAAAATAGTAGTACTCGATATTAGCCGCTAGGGTCGCTAGTGATGAATTAATTGTATTGTGATTTGAAAATAGTCAAGCTATTTACTTCATGCTGCTATTTACTTTTTTACTGCAAGTAAATACGTGTCAAAAGCCTTGGAGCCAAGCCCGACAGTTAAAAGGTAAAGTTTTGTCTATGAAACACTTGTGGAGGATTCATGACTAATAATGTAGTCTAGGCTTAAAGTGGTTGAAGTGATGGAAACACGAAAAGGGGTGCTCAGGAGTTGAATAACTATTATCCAAGTCAG
Organism: Dendrolimus punctatus; assembly: GCA_012273795.1. Lineage (NCBI taxonomy): Eukaryota > Metazoa > Arthropoda > Insecta > Lepidoptera > Lasiocampidae > Dendrolimus > Dendrolimus punctatus. The sequence goes on from CM022536.1 coordinate 1,211,803, forward strand.
GCTGGTTCAATATTGCAGCAATAAAGTTTTAAAATATCATTTCTTGTAGTAACTTTTTTTTTGTAATAATTAAGGCGAACATGTCAATTTGTAAGTGCTGCCAAAAGTCAAACATAGTTTCGAGGTATATAATAGAAGCGATATATACAAAAATTATCTCCCCCCTCCATTAAGTTTTTAATTTTTTATAATCACTTGTCGCTCATATTGTACTCTGATATTGGCAAAATCGATGCCAAGTGCGTTGGAGCCATTCACCAAAAAAATTGAAAGTGAAGGTATTGTAAAATCAGCTAAATTACGGTTATTCAGAAACAGCCACTGTTATGTTGTCCACTCGCCAGCTGGCTACTGATTGTTGTATGAAACCGAGAACTGACATATTTTGGCATTAGGTTAGCCAAATAACCAATAGCTAGTTTTTTAGTCAGCTATTGAAGCACCGTTAGTTGGTTGGCAACGTTTTTTTTAATTTTCGGATGGTTTGTTCCCTATCGCTGGTCAATAGATTTTTTGGCAATATGAACAGCTGTACACTGCTGTTTGGGAACATTTTAAATACATACAGAAATGTTTTTGGTAGTGCTTTAATTGACTTGTCCAAATTGGAGGCTTTTTGAATGGAATTGAGTCTGCTTGTTTGGATTTGAGGTATCGACTCCGGCTGCCGCACTCACGGTTGTGATGACCACTTACAGGTGTCATAATTTCATGTGGCGATTTAATTTCTTATTTTGCTCCCTAAATCTTTTTAGCGTCGGTAATTACTTTTGTTTTTTATAGTCGACTTAAGGATAGGGGGCGTCTGTTAATTACGTGAGATGTTTGTATTCAAAACCTCCCATTTCGTGGTATTTAGGTGGGAGACTTCTCACACTTCTTCTTGTATATGAGGTTGGTCCTGTAATATTGTCTATGCCCGAGATTGGTTTTATTCTGCTAAATGGTATCTATATTAATATTAGTGGGTTTTTTTTCATTTAAAATTGTTTTTTAATTGAATTATGTACCTACGCTCTTGTAGGCCGCCTAAATTATCTGTGAAATGGCAGAAAGTAGAAATACAGCCGCCATGTTTGAATTTCATATGAATTTGGGTTGCCAGATCAAAAAAAATTGTCTATACGTTAACGGCGTTAGTTTTAAATGTATAAATATTTAGCATTAAGCTAGTCTCTAACTGTAACATAATCCCAGGTAGAGCTGGACCATTATAGTATAATAGGTTTATTTTAGTATAATGTGATATTATATTCAAATGTCTTTGAAATTAAAAATGGATGTATTTATTTCAAAATTGAATCTTACAGATTACTTATTGGAAGTCATGAGTCTACCACCGCTTCCAAAGCAATTTTGGTTGCTTTTAAAGGAGAAGAGGCAGCGCAACAAACTCCCCAGAAACATATTTTTTACTTCATAATTATTTTGTATATACAATGTAAACTCTATATAACGACACTGTCGGGGCTGTTAATTTTATTACGTTATAGAGAGTTGACGTTAAACGGAGAGAAGACTGTTATTTTTGTCTAACGACTGCACCAGCAATTTTGGTTATTTTTTAAATTATTTTATCTTGCGACATTGAGGCATGCATGATGCCGACAGTCGTGTTTATTAGGGGGTAGGTTTACTAATTTTGGCAACTTAAAAGGTACTTTTTATAACTCAATTGTTGTCGTTATTGAGAGAGGTGTGTAATGCTATATAGAGTGCACCATTTTATGGAAGACAATCTAAACCAACCAAAGCCAAATGATTTGGACGCTTAAGGGAGGTTGTCGTTAAATCGAGTGACGTTACATGGAGTATACACTGTAATACTTTTTTAAATGTAGCTTATACTAATACAAGGTTTAACAAAGTAATTTGTATGAGTGATTATATATTGGTTGGGAGCAACAGCTCTCTTCCCAATTCCTTATGGAACAACCTAATTAACGGGCGCCCCCTTGCGGTCATCAGGAGTTGAGTCGCCAATTAAGTTAATCGCCGTTAAACAAGTGTGGGTGCGGCGGGCGCCGTGGGATGTGATCGAAGTTCCATTTCGGTTGGTTACTTTGATAGACCCGAAGTGCATAGCTTTAATGAGTGCCGTTGTAACAAACAGCTTAACGATCGACGCTTTTTTTTATATATATAACATAGTATTTATGTTTCGATTTTAACTCGTTATGTGGAGTTCGGTTGCCGGGACGCGTCCGCTCGGCGATTATTATAATAACGTTTTTGACATGAGCTCATTTGTATCTGTACCAATAAACTCTGTCCATTATTAGACGTGTTGTTATTTATATCCCAAGGTGTGCGCGTGCGCAATGGCGTGTGTCGCACGCGCAGTTCGAAAGTGTGCAACTCGATAAATCGCATTTTGGAAAAGTCAAAGAATTATTTTATACTAAACTAGCTATGCCGACAGCAGCGCCACCTACCGGGTCCAATTGTGAACCAACTGAGAGAAACCTCTGGCTCATGCACAACAACTTTGCCAATTATATTCTTTATCCATATACTGTAAAATAATACATACATAACTTCACGCCAGGTCCCTTGCGGGGTAGGCACGAACAACAGAGCGCCACACAGGCCCATTCTTACACACCTCACTTGCTTCTTTGACATTCATAGCTCGTCATGCACGCTCGTCTGTTCTTAAGGCTCCTGACATCACATTGTAAAATAATGTAGACATATATTAGGTAATGTTAGAGACAAATATTACTCAGGTAATAATAAACTTTATTTAAAATGAAAACTGGTATATTGTATTTACTGCACTATGAGTTATTCATTAATAATAATAATCGGCAGACAAACGCACACTTTGTATGCAAGTTACGCTCGTGTTATGGGTAATACAACGGACTACTCTGGGGCCCATCCCAGACACCCAGACCATGGTAAACAACGGAGAAAATACGCTTTTCCGAAATTTACTGTACTACGAATCGAACCCGGAACCTCTGCGTTGCAGTGAGGTAAGCCGGCAAAGGCTTAACCCGCTCAACCACAGAGGCCGTCGAAATCGTGTCATTCAAACAGTAGCAAAAAGAAAATTTCAAGACACCACCATAACAATTTACTAATTATAATCAGCCAATAGAATTGTTTTTCGCAAGTTTACTAGAATTTTGAAACGCGAAACATCTTTGTGGTATTTCCAATAAAAACAACATGCAGACGAATTGACCTCCTTCTTTTAAAGTCGATTAAAAAGGACGTTTCAGGGCATCTGAGGCGTCAAAGAAAATAGATTTACCTACTTATGGTATTATTGTCGTGTAGGAAATCGTGCCAGGACTCCAAATATGATATTACTCATAAAACGATTATTTTGAGTTACAACAGTTTTGATTTAGTGTGTGGTGCCTTAAATATGGCGGTGCCAGAGTGCCCAGCCACAGGGCGTAGACTTGGGGGCGCAAGAATGGCCAGACCAGGCGAGAATTATTTTTTCGGTTTGCTCCTGACATGTTCCCGCTGCGCCCCTAGTGCTCGATTCCAACACATAGTACCTACATGCCAGTATCATCAAAAAGTCGGTTAAGTTGGACAAAACATCGCGTTCATTTTTTAGTTGCAGCTCTTAATTTTTTTCTTCTAAAGTAATAGATAATTGGTCCACCAATACCAAGGTCCTTATGCGTTATTTTATCACCCTGAATGAAATAAGCCTACACATAGCATTGCTTTAGCTAGGGTACCTATAATGTCTAAAAAAACAAGGGCGCAATTCGGTACTTGACAGTATTAAAAATATAGGCTGATTTTAATATATATCGTTTTACGATCTAAATATGACAAAAATAAATTGTTTTAACTAAAATATTAAATATTAATTGATATTTTTGAGAAATAAAATTGTTATATTGCAGCCATTAGCCACGTGACAATGAACGCCGATCAGAGCGCGTGACGTCATAGTGTGCAAAACACAAGAAGTTATCAATGAGTTCTCAGATAACACTTCAATGAAACAGATGTTTGTTTTGCACCCTGTGACGTCATGCGAGATGCCATGACAGCTTGACGCGTTTTTGTGGCGAAATGTCAAAATATTTATAAAATTGCTGAATTAAATATGTTAATCTCGTTTTTTTGCTGAAATATTAATATTTTGGCTAAAATAGACCATAAGGCTCAAAATAAACCTGTTTCTCAAAATTTGTCAACTACCGAATTATAGAAGCTCGCATAGGGCGCGTAAAAGGCTATTTACGCCTCTGCTAAACTGGTGTTAGTTTTAACTTTACAAGTAGTTTCGCTCGTGATAACTTTGAATCCTTGCGGAAACCATCTCGGATGCTCAATCTGGGCTACGTTTCATTAGGGACTGACAACGACCACGATTTTCCCGTTCCACTTGCTTGCCGGCGTTACAATCGTAAACCCACGTGGAACGGCTATTCGACCCACCTCTTGACATGGGTCGTTGTGTGATCGAAAATGAGACGTCATTAGTGAAGTTTTCGCCTCGGCCACAACGACCGCGGTCGCCTTGTGGAACGGCTAACGGAGCATTTTGGGCGTTGTGAGCTACTAGTGGAACGCCCTGATGGTTCTGTAAGATTTGCAAGTTTCAAAGTTACGTTGTTTGCTGTGTAATTATTATTTAAAAATTGCTCTAATTTTTGTTTGAACAGCTGAAATTAAATAAATAGATATATTCTAATAATAAAACGATTTAGTGATTTATTAATCGATTCATTTGGATGTATATATCGATGGTAAAGAACTTTCACGAGAGCTTGGTGTCAATGGCTGCAAGTCGAACTTTTTCTGAAATAAAAATTAAAAACATTGTTACAATGTTTTTTGTAGCTATCATTCTAGATAAACAGATTAAACATTTACAAAGCTACATTATAATATATTCTTAGGTAAACAATAGGGCAACCTTATCGCTAAAAGCAATTTCTTCTAGGCAACGTAACTTGAAGAAAATCGTCTCAAACTCAAAGGGCGCGGATTCGAATCCCAGCCAGAATTATACACCACAAAAGCAGTTTTTCGCCCTAATGTGCATATCCTTACATTTACCATGTGCTAACAACGGCGAAGAAAACATCGTGATGTAACCTGCACATCGAGATAACGGATATGTCAAACCTGCCAAGCCGCCTTGTATTCTATCCGTTCCCTTGTAGTGGAAGCCTGAGCCCAGCAATGGGACATTTATGGGCTGTTATATAATATAAATAGTTTAAAATTGCTGAGATATGTGTGCCATTTTCAAGAGCCTATCCAGTCGTGTCCATATTGAGCAATCTAAATCTTTCTATGACGTATACAAAACATACATGGGTGTTTTTTGGTATGACAGAGATTTAGACCCACCTTCTTAATTTCACAAGCGTAGCACTTGACGTTGCTGTAGCTTTCGTCCGGCGACTCTTCGAGCAACGAACGCGCTGATATTTTATTGCTCAATGCTTCTGCATCGTAGTATAGGCCCACTTTATTTTGGAAACTGTAAGACAATATCTAAGATAAAGAACTTGTGTAGGTATTTGTTTTTGAATATATATTGTTACGAGTTACATAGGACTCGAATTAAAATGCCGTTGGAATTACTATAGAATTTATTTGAACTGTACAAACACGTAAAAATAGATATAAATTAACTGGGTACAACCAATACAAACTGCGCGAACCAATAACACGCGCAAAGTCAATATAGAGACTTGTAGAGATGAGCAGTATCAGTACAGTGCGACGTACGAGCATAGTCGTAAAGAAACGGAAGATGGCGGATGGAAAAAGGTGATGGGTTAACACGGTTAGAAAAAAGCGAGTAGTTACGTAAATAATTTGACAGGATTTTAAACCAAATGACGGGAGCAACATATATGAGTATGTTGTTAGCACACACACAAAATATGTATACAGCGACTTACTTAGGCAATGGTTTTGGCCAATGGTTATCAAGCCTATTGACTTTCATTATGGCGCTGAGTCGTTGCAAAAGGCTGAAGTTGTCGCTCTGTATTTTAATTTTTCGATCTAGCTCCTTTTGGCATTTCTTCAGCTTCAAGGCAACGTGAGGCCTGGCTGGCGGGGCCCGGTCATCGATAGCTGGCAATGCTGATTGTACCTACATTAACATCTGATAATTTGAATGTTATTTTCGAATAAATAATAGTAAGGAAAGTCATGGTGGCTTCTTGACGCTCTCGAATTTCAAACGGGACGTGGGTTCGAACCCGAACAGGAAGTATGCACTGCTTAGCCATTTAACTGACCTAACTTGTATATTGTTACAATAAACACGTTGTGATGGATCCGAACCAGGCAAAATATAATATATTCTAATAAAATGGGACTAAATAAAATGAAACGCCATTTTTTTCTTTAGTTCGAATCACAACCAACTCGATTTTATTTTATTATGAAAACTTCGAAAACCGAGCTGCCAGTACTCTAATATTTACACCAAATAAGTATTTATTCTACAACACACGTATTGATGGTGAACATATTGTGACGAAACCTGCATCTCGAGATAACCAACGTGTGAAACGCATCAATCTGCTTTGGACAAATGTGCCGAGTATACTATCCGATCCGTTCTAAAAAACGGAACGTCGTTAATTTGTCTGCCACCTCTACTCACCCATACTAGACGAATTTGTTCGATTTTTTTTAAATTACACCAAATCATTTAGATAAACATCAGTATATGAATAGAAAAGACATAGAAATCACCTAACATTAGGGGGAGTTAGGGGACACTTAAAATTTGATGTTTTGATATGCAGCCAAAACAACCCACATCCAGGGAAAGAAAGAAAGAAATAATTTATTTGCAAAGAAAGCGATACAATGATACAAAAATATTTATAAATACTTTTTTTATGACATATATATTTTACACCTCATTTCCTACAAATGAGGTCTGCAACTCAGCTTCATGCTGTGTTGGAGTTTCCTCCACCACAGCGCTGATTTTCGGTGCCAGGGGGTAGGGTATTATTGTCCGCCTGAATGGCTACCACTCCTGGTATAATATGCCGCCATAATAAACCTGTGTTCCGACTTTAATGACCAGGTTCCAATCTCCCTTAAGAGACCAGCAGCGCATTTGTACCACCTTTGGTATTGCAAATGTTCATAGGAAGTGGGAACCGCTTTCCATCAAATAGGCCATTTGCTTGTCTACTGAAACTATACAATAAAAAAATGCAGTTGATTTCCATAATCGTATGAATTCGATTAATAATGACCACAATGCACAGTTTCACAGGAACTTTCCAAGAAAGTCTTATTCAAACGATAGATTAGGAATTCCAGCTTACCTTAGTGCGGTGATCTTTAAACCTGCGAGCTTCCCATGGCTGCAAAAGTAGCTTATCGCGTCGAGATAACATTTTTATTCCTTTATTCCTGTTTTAAACACTATTTTCGACGAAACGGGGTAAACAGCAAGCGAGAATTTGTGAAAGATCAATATTGTTGCTTAGAGACTAAAGGACAGAAGGTACCTAGTGGTAGATTACAAAATTACGGTCGTTCTAAATCCACAATAGATGCAGGAAAAGTTATCAAGTGTCTCGAGAGTCCTGCGGAGTGGCCAAGCTATATAAATAATACTAGCTGTCCCGGCAGACTTCGTCCTGCCCGGTAAAAATAGGGGTTTGTCGCAAAGGGTTAATAATATAGGGTTGTATGTATTTTTGTATGTTGTATCATAAAAAAAATAGAAATTAAAAATTTTGTCTAAAAAATAAAATAAAAAATTTGGGGGTGGACTACCCCTAACATTTAGGGGGATGAAAAATAGATGTTGGCCGATTCTCATAGATACCGGATAAGCACAAAAAATTTCATCAAAATCGGTCAAGCCGTTTCGGAGGAGTATGGCAACGAAAACTGTGACACGAGAATTTTATATATTAGATGGACCCGTGTCCTATAACGCTGGCATAAAGGTGTAGGATAGAAAACTGAGGGGTTTTAGTGGGTATCCCTGACTGGTGGTACTAGTACTTCAGGGGTGCTAGTACCTTTATTTTTGCGAGGGTAAATCCGATTGAAGTCTATCAGCCGTGCTAGGGGGAAATGGCGGCCGCTGTGTGAGATTCGCTAGATATGGGTGGCACTAGCAACACTGCACAGTCAGAGATACCTACTAAAACCCCCTTCTCGTCCTTTGCTCTTTAACAGGACCACGGGCACATGGCTTAGCCCCTTCGCGGACAGAGGCAGGAAGTGGGCCAACGGCCTCATCCAAGGGGTACTGGTGCCACCCCAAAGTGGCGAATTGCACACGCCCCCACCGCTTCCCCTGCGGTGGTAAAACCGCAATCAAATCTCCCCTTGTTATGAAGACTGTCTGGCTATCGGACATTTGGCTATGGACATTGGCTATCGGATTTTTAATTTCTGGAAACATCCAGAAAATAATTTAAAGTTGTGCATGAAGATTTGTTTGAACAACGTTCGTCGAGTAGTTTTGAGATGAAGAGTTTTCGATTAATTAAATACTTTACTATGGTTCGCTAGCCTAATAATGGAAACAGGTGAATTTGTCATATATACTGAACACTGCTAGCACACACCCAGTTGTTATATTTAAACACAAGAATTTGGTAAAAATAAAATTTCTTAATAGCCTATATAGGCGCATATCTAATCTTAAGTTATACAGCCAGGTGGCTGTCGTATAACGCAGTTTACTACATTTCCTGCATTCGGAGTTCTTTTGCTTACTTCGTGTTTAAAATTCGCAATTAAGGAAAACATCCTATTGTTATCTTACTTGTTTTATGTCCGTCATTAGTGTCGAACTAATCCATGTTTATATTGCATTGCGTCGAAGCCTGCCAGATGTGCGGATTAACTCAGTGACCGCGGCCCTTTGTCGGTATTATATAGTTTAGTATAAAACTACGCCCGAACGGAGGGGTGGGGCAGTCAAAGCGATAACACAAGCGAGGCAAGACGTGTGTACATTTAGTGACGGATTTTGCGCGTGTTATTGAATTGTGCATTACATTTGGACTTATTGCGGCCAGTTATATTCGTACCTGTGTTATACAGTTCTAATATAAATTCTATAGTAATTCTAACGGGATTTAAATTCGAGTCCTGTAGCTCGTAACAATATTAAAATACATATTATAATATTATAATATAATACATATCGACAAAATCACTCACCTATTAGGAAAATTAAAATACTTAGTAATTCCATTATTTCATTTATTTTACTTCCAAGGTTTTTATAACATAATATTATAATGGACACAGTACATAACATATACTTTTTTAAAGAATATAAATTATACATAATGTATACCGTTAGATTAACATAAGAGAAAGAACTTTTGCTTTACTTTGTATCAATTATAATAACAGCCCATAAAGTCCCACTGCTGGGCTCGAGCCTCCACTTTTACCAGAGGATTCGTCTTTTTCCAGGTTTTAGATAAAATATATGTAAAACATTTCAGTCTTTGGCTGCTTGATTTAATTTGTCATAAAATCAACCTGTATTAAAATGGCGAATACTTTCCTACAAATTCAAAATCTACAAGCTCATCTTGCATAGATGTCGCAACTGCATTATCTTGATATCATCGGTGCCGAACTTGACGACGCCCTCCTGGTTCTCGATCGAGATGAGGTGCCCGACCGCCTCCCGGTCCTCGCCGGCGATCACCTTCACCTTGTCCCCGGACTGGGGCACCACGGGCTCGAGCATCTCGGGCACCACGTTCACGACGCGGTCCTCGAGGGGCAGGTAGACGGCGCACATGCCCGCGGAGACGCCGCGAATGACCCCCGCCTGGCCCGCGACCGCCTTGTCCTCGTGGGAGCCCCGCACGCGCACTTCCACCTCGGTCGTGTGCCAGTCCGGGGCGGTGGCCTCCGCCGGCGTCGAGGGCTCGTACGGCGACCGGGGCGAGTACCCGGCGGGACTCGGCGTCGCGGGATACCCGCTCCCGTACGCCGCGGGACTCGGACTCGCGCGGTACGGGCTGTACGTGTGGTCGGACCCGTACATGGTCCCGGGCGTCTGGGGCGTGAAGGGGCCCTGCCCGTAGCCGCTGCTCTCCGCGTCGTCCAGGCCGCCGTACTCGAAGTCCGGCGGGCGGGCGGGGGTGGCCGCCGCGTTCGGGTCCCAGGCGCCGTGCGCGGGGGTGCGCCCGCCCTCGTGGGAGGGGGTCGCCGACCCGTAGTGCGGGGTGCGCCCGCCGACGTCGTAGATGGGCGTCGCCGAGCCGTGCATCGGGGTCTTGATGCCCGTGTCGCGGTACGTCGGCGTCTGCGCGCCGAGCGACGGCGTCCGCCCGGGGGTGCGGGAGTGGAAGGAGGCGCCCCCCGCGGCCCCCGCCGACCCCGCGGACGCGATGTGCCCGCGGTCGACGGATATCGTCTGGCACGCCGAGTGCAGCTCCACGCGGGCGGTGCTGCCGGTCGCGTCCTTGACGATGCCCACGTTGCCCTTGTACGGCCCGCCTGTGATTTTGATCGTGAGCCCTATCAGCTCCCTGTCCCTGGTGGCACCTCCGCGGCCGGCGCCCCTTCCCCCCTGCCCCGTCCCCCGGGCGAGCCACGCGAAGGGTGCGCCGGCGATTGAATCCTCGGAGACATAAAGCCCAGAGACAGTGCGGAATTGGCATTCGAGTTCCTAGTTCCACCAGCTAACTGCAGATGCCGTGTCTTGCACACAAATATACCGCCGTTATCCAAATACATGCGCGATTGTAGGAACGCAAAATTACGGTACAAATGTTTTATCTCTCCGTTACGACCAGCATGAGGTCCATCGATGACTTTTACTATGTCACGCTTCTGTATTGTGTTTTCTTCAGAATCGAGTGCCATCGTGAAGCGGTGGTCTCTTCGTTTTTGCAAGGCCTGGGGCTTGCATTCGATCACTTTACCCTGCATGCCTAGCACGTGGAAATTCTCCTTTTCTAAGCGAACGATTACTCCTACAGTCTGCGGATCCAGTTGGACCATGTCTCCCCATTGGAACTGCCCGAGTGAATCCACACCTGTCGCCATATCTGAACAAAGTTGCAAATCTCTAGGCAGCACTTCCAATTCATGCATAGTCAAATCGGAAACAAGAACGACCCTGTGCGGTTCTACTCTAACTATCAAACCCGTGTCACCCTCGTACCTCCCTGCCAAAACCTTGACATGGTCACCTTGTTTGAAATACTTCCTCAATTCATTAGGCTTAAATACTAAAGGATCTTTCAGGGCGTCATGCTTTGGCATAACGGTTATCATAGATCCATCGATTGCTATAATCCTGGCTTGCAAATTAGCCAAGTCACCAGAACATACTTCAACATTATCTCCCATTGAGAAGGAATGCAGACTTGTCGGGTCATCTTTAGCGGGAGCTGCTAATTCAATATCGATGCCTTCAGGCTGCTCCTCAAATCTTTCTAATTCTGTTAAAGTAGGTTTAACACCTTCAGCCAATATTGCTGACATTGTAAAGTTCTTGTACAAGAATCCTTTGCGGGAATACCTGTTCCCCTCAAATATTAAGAAATCACCATCTGATGTAACTTCCCCACCGATAGCTCTAATAGCTTCGGGATCAAAAGGTTTTGCTGCAGGGCGCCTTTTCTTTTTACGTTTAGCGGCTTCACTTTCACTTTGAACAGTTCTTAGAGCTCCTCTTAACCTAGTATAGTCTATTCTGGGTAACAATTTCAAATGAACTTGATTTTGTGCCAAATCTACATAATCCACTTGAGCGATGTCATCTTTGTATAGACCTCTTTTCAATCTAACCCATTGCTTAGGTTTCAGACCCGACTGTTCTTTTACAACTCTCAAAACATCTGTCATCTCCTTTATAGGAACCATCTCTTGCTTCCAAACTCCCATTCTTAGTGTCCCAACATTATTAATTATTGCCTTAACATGAGTTTGTTTATAAGCTTCAATGTAGATATAACCTTTTACACCTTCTGGTGCAACAACAGACTTAATTTGGAATGGTTCTTCAGAAAATTGGTAAGCGATAAACTTGCGCATGAGCAACAGTACCGTAGCCTTTTCTTCACCGATTCTACATTTTACCATCCATAGATTCGGGTCTTTTATTCCTGGTAGGAGAGTCTGTTGGGTGATCTCATCAGACATCTCCTCACCCCCTTCACCAAAGTGGCGTAATGCAGCAGATTCATCTGCATACTTGTTTCTTAAATACTCTTCAATTTCCTCTTCTTTCTGGGAGTCCCATAAGTTAGTGCCGCGTCGTCTGCCTTCAATCTCCCTGGCAGTTGGGCCAATTTCATCAACCTCATTCCCAACAATGCCCATCTCTTGGGCACCCTCCTCCCACTCATCATCTTCATCAACCTCATCATCCACCTAGAAAACAAGCAGCAATCATTTAAATTAACTTATTATATAAAACTATTCTAACCATTTATTATTATGTTACCTAACAATAACTGGTTCTAAAGCAGTGAAAGTGAAGCGAATGAATTATTTTGTTTAAACACTTTTTCATTCAAGTGTTCAAATGAACTTAGAAATGACGTGAACTAATTTTCATATGCTTTCTGTTTTAGCATATTTTATGGGCATGGAAGAGGCAAAGGTTCCTATCCTACATCTTACTGTAAAACTTGGATGCAAGCACAATACAAGTAATATAAACTTTCTACGGGTGGTGAGGCAAGTGAATGAATAGTAAGATATAGGAAGTGGCCATTAATGACTATTTTTTACTTGTAGCTAACTCTGCAAAACTCACACACTTTACTCTTTCCTGCAGAATACTTTGCAAGTTGTGAGTTTGAAGTTCAATCGTGTCAATTTCTACTCTATCTTTCCAGTGATACTTAGGACAACCAAGTATGCTTTAATAACTTAGATTTTTTTACTTATTTTAATGTCAGAATTAATTAAATAAACAACAAATCAATATTCAGTACCTACAGAAGCTAAATAGTTTCTCATCAAATAATATTAAATTGTCACTGATGCAAATAACTATATGAAAATATCATCTTTTGAGATTTAATATTGTTTTTATACCATTTGCTGCTATGACTAGCTATTTCTAGGGTTTATTATATACCCCTTACTTTGTTATTAAAATAATAACATTTCTTACAGCCTGATTAAAGTAGACCATGCATATTGAAAATTATAATTCTTAATAGCTTTTAGGAAAGTATCTTTACTCTCTAAAGTATCTATTAAATTAATATATTACCTCAGCTTCGTCAATAATGAATCCACCATATCGGCTGTCCTTCTTCCTTTTCTTCCTGAGTCTTTCTTCTTCTTCGTCTTCCTCATACTCTTCGGAATCTACTAGATCTTCGCCTTCGGGTTCTTGCTCATCCTGAAATGTATAGTTTCATATATTATATTCTGTTGCAAAGCAGACATAGACTGAGAAATAAGTCTTATTCTGGGATAACATAGGCCTGAACTGGTGGACGGTCTGTTTAGTTGGAAGAAAATCACTCTAACCTAAAAATAATTCTAAATGAACTATCCCTAGAAAGTATTGTTGTATGTAGAGAGAAGAAGAAGTTGGATTAGAAATGAACTCATCCAAAACAACTATTCTGACAAATGCAGAGGAAATAGTAACTATGGTCAGCAAACATGTGTCTGAATGTACAAACTTATCCATGCAGGAACGGCACGGCACCCGGCTGCAGCCTATCATAAGAGGCGACATAACAACCCACAGCCAGGTGGTAGGGTATTTGCCCAACTGGATGGTTACCACCCCTGGTCTAGAGTATACCACCATAACCACCTTTTGTTGTGTTCTGACATTAGTGACCAGGTTCCAGTCACCTTTAAGAGGGCAGCAGCACATTCATAGCACCTTTGGTGTTGCAAATGTCCATAGGCAATAGTAACCACTTTCCATTAAGTGGGCCATCTGCCTGTCTGCTGATTTCATGCAATAAAAAAATTATTTAAATAAAACTTAGGTCAAATTATTTCATTCCGCCAAACATGCAAAGTAATAAACAAAACAGTAGCAACAGGATGGAATAAGTGCTGGAGCTTAAAGGAAGTTATGAAGAATAAAGATGTGAGCCTGACAACAAAGACACATATTCATCACCTACATTCTGCTATGTATAATGTATGGATGTGAAACATAGTCTCTAAACAAAAGCCACAGCGGCCAATTAAGAACATCTCAATTTGCCATGGAACATAGCATCCTGAGCATCAAACTGTTAGATAAAGTAAACAGCAAAACATACAAGCTAAGACAAAACTAACAGATATTAAAATTGATTCTCAGAAATGGAGATGAACAGGGCATATGCACAGGAGCATGTTCCCAAAGTGGAGCAAGATAGTAACCTACTGGCACCCATGGGTTGACAAAAGGAATAGGGGAAGGCAGAGCAAGCACTGGGAGGATGAGATTAGGCTTGCTGCTAGATCCTCCTGGCAACATGCTGCCTGCTGCTTAGACAGGCAGCACAGGCATGAGCTGGAGGAGGCCTTTGCCAGGAGGCACTCTGTGAAGAGAGACCCGATCTAGGGGAAACATTGAAAATTACCTCATCTCAGATATAATGCTATATTATTATATATGCTATCTGACAAATTTGTTGTCTTTAATTTATTTTGCTTACAAATAAACGTATTTTACCTCTACTTCTTCATCCCCTGACGCTTCCTTTGCCTCGTCATCTTTATTACGACTGCCATCTGATCCAGCTGATCGGCTCCTAAAACAAATACAATTGTAATATTTAAGTTCAAAATCTACTAAATCAACACGTAGATTGTTATACTGATAAGCTATATTATGCTTCGCTGAGTCTTACAAATAGTTTGTTATGGATAAACATTTTTTAAAGATTTTTGTGTCAAAACAGAATACGACCGGATGCCTAACCTGGAACGGGAATGCGAACGGGACCGTGAGCGTCCCCGTGAGCGTGACCTCGAACGGGATCTTGAGGGGCTTCTGGATGGGGTACGGCTCCCTGAACGCGACCTCGACCGCGATCTGGACACGGATCGGGATCTTACAGAATGGTTCGACGCGGCACTTCGTCTTGACCGGTTAGAAACTACACTGGCAGCATCCGACCCACTCCCCGAGTAATTGCTGCCCTCAGAATCCGACATTTTCACTTTTTGGTACAAATTTAATTAATTTGACCCATTTAAAACTCTTTTCAGCGAAAACTGCTACACGCAACAAAATGTCACCAAATTGAGCTGTAGCACAGACTAAAAATGCTGTAGTGAAGTGTAGAGCAGTAGAGCTACACTAGAGTTGCTAGTCAATAATGTCATAAGTCATTGTCATTTTATGCCCAACGACAAATTTTTGGCTTAGTGGCCTTATTAGCTGTAAGTTTTTGACTGACGCCAAAAAATAAAACTCATTTGGGTAGGTACTCGAAAAGTATCATTTGACTAAACAATCAGTTTGAGGTGCCTATAGACTTCAAAAATTATATTCTGTCTAACGACGATATTGTCTAGTATTTTTCATAATATGTCAACATTTTCTATTAGGCTCTTATTAGACTATCATACAAATAAGACTTATATCCAAAGACGTCTTTTATTTTTGTTTTTTGGACACTATCTTTTTTTATACAATAAATAAAATTTCACTTTTGATAGTTCTTATACCATTTTTTCTATTAATTTTGGAGTAGCGGTGTGCGTTTATGAGATATACTAATGAAATCATTTGATTATGAAGATATCTCGAGATATCTTGATTATGACAGATAAGTAGTTACTAATTTAGTTGTGAGTACTTGTGAGTTGCCTCTTGCTTGTTGAGAGTTAAATCTCCATTTTTAAATTTATATTGTTGCATTTTAATATTTTAGTCGACTATTTAACCATAAAGTTATCTAGAATTGAATTTTAATCTGAAGATAATAAAAAAAAAAAAAGTAATTGTCTATGGAATCATCAGTTTTATAATATAAAAAAAAGATTTGTCTATTGATTCGTCGTTTTGCCCCACCGAGAAGTGAAATTTTTCACAAAATAATCATTAATTTATTTGATTAGTGAGTGAAAATCATAAAATAAATGTAAACAATTATATCAAATGCCTTCCTAATAGTATACTTTGAAGTAATCTAAGAAAATATATATCGTATGGACAAATCACTTCGAAGCTTTTCGTATTCGAATCGGTCTGTGGCTTTCGATCGTAATTTCGCACGTCCCATTATAAACAATTGGTTGTTTTAGCGGTACATGTGTGTAAGTAATTGTTCGCTGTCGGTTGGTACGCGAGTGCACTGCAACAGTGGTATAGCAGCCGCAGTTGTGATGAATTTGTAAAGAAGCTTACTGCAGGATCTTCTCTGGGGGTGTCATGCTGGAGACGCGGTCAGCGCGTGCCGCAGACTCGGTGTGGGCGAATAAGCCGCTGCCGGCGCCGCACGCCATGGCTAATACGAGGCACGGAAAAAATACCCAGGTATACCTTCTTTGTACATCCTAATAAGATCCCAAGTGCATATAAAATCATAATCTTACTCACTCGTTCTAAGAGCTAGACCATAAAAAAATGCCCTGATATTCCTTATCAAATCTAACACTTTTAACTCTATTCTACAATGAAATGGCTGTGGAAAAATTTCAAAAAGAATTGAGATTTGAAATAAATGTCAGGATAGGCAACTTAGTTAACATGATATTTGTTGTTAGTTTAATGATACTCAAAGAGACAAATAAATAAAATAAATATTAAAAGCAGCCTGGCAGTGTTGTGGGTCTGAATATTGGACCCATGACGACAAATTGGGCTAAGATGAGAATATTACGATGGATGTGTGGTTTTACTAGAATAGATAAGGTGCATAAATAGTATAAAAATGGGTCTTTGGAAGTTCCCATCTACAACTTTAAATTGAGAAGATGATTATTGTTGTATCCATGTTTTATCAGGAGGTATGATCTTTGACAAAGTAATGTTAAACTAAAACATAAAAAGTTTTGCTTATTATATTTGAAGCACAATTGCCGGTCCAACTGTGATGGGAATTGGTTACAGTTGCCTATAGACATTAGCAATACCAGAGACACTGCCTATGTACTACTGGCCTCAAATGAGATAAAGAAGTTTAGCTAAAGAGATTGTTGTTTTGTATGAAGGAGGGTACAAATTGGTGTGGGTCAAAGTAATGTATGTAAAGAAAAGATAATGTTGGGCTGATTCTAAATTATTGCACAAATAGGAGAGAAAATTTATGTTAAAAAACACTGGGTTGAAAAACTATCTAAGAATATATTTAACAATGTATGTTAAATATTATATTTTTATTAAGATATGTTAATACAATATCTTAAACATTTATAACTAACATTAAGCCAGCACAAACTTCCTATAAGTCTTCAACTTTCATAATCAATTGTTGTATCAGTCATATAGAGTGGAAATCTAGCCAGCCTTCTGGGCAGACTTACCTCTGGCAGCAGGTTGTTAAAAAAAAATATTGCATGAGTTCAGCAGTCAGTTACCGTCACCTATGGACTTGTTCAACACCAAAGTTGCTACAAATGATCTGCTGCTCTCTTAAGGGAGACTGGGAGCTGGTCACTAGTGCAGGAAGACAAATCAAGGTTGTTATGGTAGCATACTCTAGACCAGAGGGGGGGGGGGCAGCCATCCAGTCGGGCAAATACCCTACCACCTGACTGTGGGTCACATATTCATTACATAGTCTGTAATCATTTCATGACATTTCATGTTTTATAAATCCTTTGTTTAAAGAGCTCTTAAAGTTTTAAATATAGACATAGGTACACATTGTATTTACAGCATTATAATTATCATATTTTTGCATACATGTCTGGTTTCACATGTTTTCCAGTATATTTTCTTGAACATAATAATATCTAAACTTTGTTTCAAAAAGAAAGTTTACGAGTTTGTTATATATCTATAGGTTAATATGTGAAGCAAAAACTTTGTACCCCTTTTTATGAGAATTTGGCAGACAGAGGAGTATGAAATTTTTATTTTAGTAGTACTTAGTACTTAAAAATTGCATCAAAAATAAATTAAATTAATAAAAAAAACATTACACCACACTCCATGTATTTGACACACACATATATGTAGCCTTGGCGAAATCTGTGATTATAGAAGTATAATCTTTGACATTAATTATTGTGGTCGAGTTTCTACCAGGGCAACCACTTGTTATAATAATGATGTGCTCTTGAAATAAATCATGAAAGTATTTATTTCAGAGTATCCAGCTTATATAACAATATTTTGAATACTACACAATATTATGCAAGTAAAGAAGGCTACAATCTGCATTGCAGTAACACTGCAGTTGTTTGTTTATTAAGCGTAAACAGTTGTTTTATGACCCCCCCCCCCTTCCGAAGTATATAATAGTATTAATATCAATTAATTATTTTAATCTGTAGATTTATTAATACACATTAATATACCTACAGATTGGTCCTTTAGGAGTTCAAGTTAAGAACTACCTATTCATAATGATTCATATTCTGCTGCTCTTAGACAGAGCAACAAGAGAGAGATACAAGACAATACCACCACTGCGCCACACGTTTGCTCAGCCTATACAGAAATTCACATCAGTCAATCTATTTATGTATATTTATTGTTGTTTATGTTTTAAAATTTTATAGATAACTAGCGACCCCCTAGCTTCGCACGGGAGCAGCCCGCTCCGATTTCGCACGGGCATCACTACATAGAAACCTCTAAAATTAGCAATGTTGCCTTAGTATATGATGCATGTATTATACATATAAACCTTCCTCTTGAATCACTCTATCTATTGGAAAAAACCACATCAGAATTTGTTGGGTAGTTTTAAAGATTTAAGCGCACATAGGGATATAGGGACAGAAAAGGCGACTTTGTTTTATACTATGTAGTGATAGTGATAGGTAACAATGTCAATTTATATAATGTACTTAGTCTTTTAATGTTTAGTTAATGTTATTATAGTATTGTTAGGAGTGTAGGCCAGGGACTCTAATTAAAATGCCATTGGAATTACTATAGAGTTTATTAGAACTATACAAACATGTATAACACAGGTACAAATATAACTGGACGCAACCAGTACAAACTGCACTATTCAATACTTCACTACACACAAAATCCATCACTATATCACTTATCAAATGTATGTCTTGTTCGTATCTTAATCCTCGCTTGACCGCCTCAACCCTCCGTTCGGGCATTATTTTTATCCTGTACAAATACAATATGCCTATGCAAAACAATAATTTTCAAGAATTAGTTCAACCCACCTGCCCAATGACTGCCATAAAACAAGTATAATAACAATAGAATGTTTTCTGAATTACAAAGAAGTCCAAACGCGGGAAAGGTAGTAAACCAGGTTTATGGCAGGCAGATGTGCATTCACTTTTTGTCGGCATGAAACAGTATTTTATTTTCTTTCTATTTCTATTTTTTAATTGTTGTATCTTCATTCTATATCTTCCTGTTCTTCTCTTCTTTATGTTATTTTTCTTTTTCTCATTTGCCTGTGTTGGTGTATGTGATGTTATCTTAACCAGCAATATTGCCGAGCAAAGAGCAATTTGGGATAACATTTACTTATTGTATTTATTTAAATAATTTAGTTGGTTTTTATTGTAGTTCTAAATAAAAAGATCTTCTTTCTGTATATACATATTTGTATATGTAATATTAATAGGTGTATATGTCTATTAAGTATAATTCTTATTTATATAATATTTTATATACTTATATATTTACATGTAATTAAATATAATGCAAGTAACTGCATATCATCTTATATTTATGGATACCGCCTTTGACAAACTGAATCTGTTTTATTCCTGTCACGGGTTGTCAGCAAGAGATCTCTTAGCGATAAGACTGCCCATTGTGCACATTTAGAATAGTTTAAGGCTTAGTTTTTCTGTGTTTTCTGTAATGGTGTACAATAAAGTGTTATAAAGAGAGAGAGAACTCTCTCTATATATATCTCAATCATAGTGAGGGAGATCTCTCTCTCTCGCTCTCTCTCTCTCACTGTGATTGCTGTGTGACTGCAGTGCTCTCTACACAAGCACTTATACTATTGAAGTCCTATATATTTTAATATGTTATACAGACATTTATCATTAACATTTATAATTAATATTTCTACATCAAGAATCATTCATCAAGGACATGTGATGGATTACAATTCTTATAAACAAATGACAGAAATAAATTGCATTTTATATATATATTTGCATTAATAGAACATCGCATTATATGGGTTGAAATATTGACCCACTACAGTAATAGGTCACTCTCCCCATGAGACCTGAGACCTAGATAACCATGTTGAGACGGATGTATGGTGCTTCGAGAATGGATAAAGCTGGAAAATAATAATAAAGTGGGACCTTTGAAAGTTAACTCCTATTGCTGAATAATTGGGAGGGAGTAGTAGTAGCAGTTTGACATGGAGATAGAAAAATAATAATAAGAAATATATGAAAAAAAGAAACATACTACCCAGCAGAAGGTTTGCGGATAGCCTCATGATGTCATGTGTCGATGGTCAGTAGGGTTGACAAAAAAGATTACATAAATAGTTTAAATAGATGTTGCTATAAATTTATTATTGTATATACTTTACATGAAGTTATAATAACATATACTTACATAAGTATATATACAATAATAATAAGTAATTATCCACAAACCCTCTGTGCTTGGCTTATGTTAAGCTAAATCCAAATAAAAAATAACTTTAATAATATTTTGAATAAAGCTCACTATTTAAAGAGCACTTAAAAGTATGTATCAAAATTAATTACTCGTCAATGCTAATTTACATTGTTGCATCTACTGGCTTGGACAGCAGACCTAACTTTAAAATACACATTCGTCAATATCAAATTCAGGCAGACTTGTTAGCACTGTTCTACTGACTTCGATCAACTTACACTATACTAATATAAAGGCAGCACTGGCTTCTTTCAAATTTTAAGTCAGTAGCTGGGTCAGTGTATATCAGCTTTTATTAAATAACTAGCTTCGGCCCGCAACTTCGTCCGCGTGGAATAGCTCCTTTGGGCGAACACTAACTTTAAGCCACGACTTTGGGTAGATAGTGAAAATATTTTAAATCACAATGACTGCCCGCCGGCCTTGCACATCATTAATGCGCATACAGTACTTGATCATTAGGCAGGTTAAGGTGCCAAGCCCCCTTGGACAAGCGTGGCGGGTATACTGTCCGTTCCCTCTATAATAGGAGCCCAGCAGTGAGACTTTGGTGTTTGTTAGAACTATACAAACACGTATAACACAGGTACAAATATAACCGAACTCAACAAATACAACGTATTGCATTATTAGATTCCCGAATGTACACACGTCACGCTCTGATCGTATGTTATAGCTCAATTGACCCTCTCTCTCAAGCCGGCCAACGTTTTATACTTCACAAATGCAAATGTGCCCGCCCGGCAGCATCGAAAAAAATCCTAGAATTAGCTTGTACTTATAATCCGCAACACATGGCTAATAATGCTCTTGAGCGGCCGTAAACGAGTACAATAGGACAATAGGCTGTTCTTCACAATAACTAGAAACGTTTGGCAATAAATAAGTGAACAAAAGAAGACGATCATAAAAGGATTACAATTAGTTCAAATATCGACAGGTAGGTGATAAAATGTGCTTTTACACATCTGTACGTGGAAATTGTCTTTGTCGGAGCCTGAGTTGTAACACTATCATAGAAACTTAGTTTTGAAAGAAGATTTTGCTTTCTCTAAGGCATTCGTGACTTTGGCCTTTAACAAATATGCAATCTGCTACCATTTCATAACAGCAGAGATATGTGTTGATACAACTGTGTCAAGGTTGTAACTTTTCCACTTATATACACTTACATACGTGCAGGATGGATCAGATGTTTCGCAACACCTCTGCTAATTGTATGTTATTATGATTATTACATTTTTAAAGGTTATTTAACACATTGTACATACAATTAATATGGACACTGCTTCAAGCGTTTTTAATTAATAAAAATTAAATTATTTATTCAGACACTCGTAGATTTTAGTAACTTTGCAACTAAAATCGGAAAGCAGGAACTTTGGGGTTACTAGTGTTAATGATGATGTGATTGAAAACACACATTTTGTGTATAATTCTCTACACTCTTGCTTACATATAAAAATTTCTTTTTACGCCCTAATCCATTCCATTAATATTCACCATAACTAACATCAGCTTAACTAAAATTGATTTTAGGCTGTAAAATTAAATTTGTTAATGGAAGCTAGCATTTTAATATTTCTTCTTAAGTTTTCACGACTTGTATACATAATAAAACTACGTTTTAACAGTATGAAGCGCGGTAATTTATTCGATTTTTGCTATTCCGACGTTTCGGCTACTTTTCAGAAGTCGCGATCACGGAAGTCAGGTCAAGATGTCAAATGTCAATGAGTATTGTTAAATAGTGATTAATTGATCACGGCTACTGAAAAGTGGCCGAAACGTGGGAATAATAAAAAATAAATAATTACCGCTCTTAAAACCGTTAAAACGTAGCCTAATATTTTATTTGTCATACACATTTCAATTATTCTAGGCTGCTATACTCGTACACTGTTCTGCTTAACATTGTTTTAAATACCAGGATAAATAGAAATAAATACTTAAATCTATTTAAAATATTAGCCAGCTCGCAATAAAAATCTACTTTGTTTAATTTTAAATTAAACCAGTAATGAAAGCGCTTTCTTTATTATAATATTCACAACTAATTTAATCAGATAAAATTTGCATTATCAAAGATATAGAGAGAGTTGTTCATTAGTGTGTGACATAATCAGCATGGCGTTCTCGGTGTAATCTCAGACGAACTATAATAGTAAATGTCTTAAATTACAATAAACACACAGTGGTAACGCCACCTGGCGGTAAAACGTCATCCTCCCTCAATCCTTCCTCATCCCCGCGCGTATACGCCGCTTGTCGCGCTCACTGGCATGTATGAGTGTAAATCGATCCCGCTACAAACGCACGCGTGTGATATTTATTGTAAAACTAAGGGTGATCAGACCACATCCGGCCGGCCAGGAAGCCTACAGCAGCTGTCGAGTTCAGGTAACCTAGATTTCATTTCCCAAAGACGTTTGCCGCCTAATACAGTCCATTGCCGCCGCACCACACAGAAAGTTAATTTCTTTAGTGTTACCAGTTTGCCCCACAGCTACGCCCCGTGTCAAACCCTAGGCCCTACTTTTATTTTACTTATATTAAAACTTAATTTGGTTTTTTACATATAATCTTATATATAAAAATGAATCGCAAAATGTGTAAGCGTAAGCGCATAACTTGAAAACGATATTACCGATTTTGATGAAATTTTGTGTGTTTGAGAGGGTCCCGGGATGGTTTAGATTCGCAATTAGAACCGGTAGGTGGCGCTGAGATCGGGTTCTAGAATCCTCCTAATCACCGGGAGCGATTTTGGTTATTTTGTTTTTGTGCGGTTGAGTGGGTTCCCAGATGGTTTAGATTTGCAATTAGAACCGGTAGGTGGCGCTGAGATCGGGTTCTAGAATCCTCCTAATCACCGGGAGCGATTTTGGTGTTTTTTGTTTTTGTGTCATGAAACAAAGTCTTTCAGGAATTCAGAAAATATGGCGGTACGAAGTTCGCCGGGTCAGCTAGTATTAATGTAATTACATTTTTTTATTATTGTAGTATAGGTTCGCGTTTGACCACAATCTTGCCCTATGTGGAGCGAAGATGTGATCTAGGATGGAGCACGCTTGCCTAGAAGGTACCTATTCACACGGGACTCGATGACACCCAGGTTATAAATATCGGGAAAGACAGACTCCGGCAATGAGTTCCACCCTTTTACGGTGCATATGATGAAGCTGGATGCAAAGCGCTTCGTTCTTATAGGTGGAATATCCACCATATATCGGTGACGCATGCCGGATGATGGAAGGGAGATGGCGGGATCAGATCGAAGAGCTCAGCTGCACACTCTCCATATTGAATCCGATAGAAAACCGATAAGCTGGCAAGCCCTTACATATAATAATTACATAGAAACTTAAGTCCATATAGTCTAGACAACTGCCCAGCAAAATGTAGAGTTGAGTGAAAGCAGACTTGATTTGAAGAAATACGAATATAATGAATGTTGTTTATGACAATGTTATTTGTTAGTGAATTAAAAAACGCAATTAATTCTTAGAAAATGACGTAATTTACCGGGAATAAATATGAATAAAGAAATAAATTTTATTAAACTGAAAAATGTTCCAAATTATACTTGCAGTTACAACGATACTTAATTTAAACTAAACCTTAGAATCATAAATAACTACATTATAATGACTATATCATAGTTATAAGTACGTATTTATTCGACATTAACAATTTTAAACCTGATCTTTATATTGCCCGAGTTGTTGAAGTGGCGCTGTCTTCCTATCTAGGTTATAAAATAACCTGTGTTAAGGATATATATCCTAAGTATTAAGTCAGTTTGGTCCATACCCCCTGACCCCATGGACCAAACTGACCCCAGATTTGAATTCAGCCCATCGAAATGCATAATAATAGATGGAAATTGTCAAAGTAGAGACAACTTTTATTAGCCGGTGTTATCAAGGATTTTAGAGAGGTATTTTCTTTTCCAGGATGACGTGTGTTACGTAGTGGCGAAGTATGACTACGCAGCGCAGGGCGCCCAGGAGTTGGACTTGCGCAAGAACGAGCGCTACCTCCTCCTGGACGACTCGAAGCACTGGTGGCGGGTGCAGAACGCCAGGAGTCAGTCGGGATATGTACCCAGCAACTATGTTAAGAAAGAGAAACCTTCATTATTCGACAGGTAAGGTATATATGTGATGTCGTACATCTATAGTTGGTAGAGTTATATATATTGATTTTCATATAATAATATTAATATGTGACTATTAACAATTCAATGCACGGCCACCCTATTTTTTAAGGCACCAGACGATAAGTCCGCCGTGCTAGTCCAAGGTGGATTGGCGAGTTTCACTCATCGTTTGCGTCGATGTGTAGATTTCGTAACGATGTTTTTCTGATTTTTCTGCGTCAGCACGTGGTTATTATAATAATATGCCTAACAGGTCAGAAAACTTTGCATGCTTCCAAGCCAGCCACTAAGCTAGCATGACTTTTTTTAAAGCAAGCAATAAATTCATATTATTACATACTGCTTTGCAATATTGAAATTATTATTTTTTTACTGAAATAGTCAAACAGACAGGCAGTCTACTTAGTAATAAATAAGTGCTCCCTGCCACATATACGTGTTTGCAACACCAGTTATGTCGCCAACGCGTTGCCAATCTGGATTTTTTTATATGACTTGTTTAAACAATACTATATCATAGCGTTGAGGAAAACCTCGCGGAAATTTCCCTCAGATGCTTCTTATACGCGTTTAATTTGCCATTAAATAGGTGGGTTGTCTTTAAGTAGAAATACAGTGTGAGTCTTCATAATGTGCACATATCGAAATTAGGGAATCTGTACTTAATTTTATCGATAGAAAACATACAAAAAAACAAAAATTTTTTTTTAATTTTTATGGATTTTTTAAAAATTTTGTTCGCTTATGTGACTCCAGTGTAAACAAAACGGTGTAACTTTTAAACTAAATGCTCTATCACGGTGAAACAAACTCCATCATGATCGAAAGTAATTAGGCGGCCTAATAAAATAAAAATTATGTTAAAAACTAGCCTCAATTGAAAATAAACATGTTTTTTTAACAAAAATCTGTTTATTTTCTTCAATTTTTAAAATAATCGTAAAATTTCTTAATAAAACTCCCATATTACCTACCTTTTTTATTACTTTAAATTAATCTCCATCATATTCGCTACCCAACAGTAAAAATTGCATGTTTATAACTCAAACACAACATTTTTTATCAAGTGTTAAAAGATGGCACTCCGAACGCGCAATTTATTATTTTCTTAGGAATGGTTTATTTGGGACGATAATTAATACAAAAGAATTCATTTAAAACTATTTATTACTTTACACAAAATTTAATGCATCAGGGTCTCTGTAAAATATCCACCTCGTTGTTGGCACAAAGCGGCACGAATTAAAATTTAGTATGTCGCTCATTTCGGGATCATTGCGAATATTATTTACATAGTTTATCATGCGGTCCCGCAAATCGGCCTCAATGTTGATAGGGGTACTGTAGACGCATTGCTTCATGGTCTCCCATAAGAAGTAAGCAAAGGGCGTAAAATCAGGTGAACACACCGGCCATCCTACAGGTCCTTGCCATCCGATCCATTTATCACGATAATTATCGTTTGAAAATGATCTCACATTTATGGCGTAATGGCCACGTCATCCGTCTATCTGCAGAAACATACTTCGACGCAAAGACAGCGGTACATCCTCCAATAACTCGGGTAGTTCATTTGTTAATAGACTTAAAAATCTTTCTCCGGTCAACGTTCTCGGCAAAATGACTGGTCCAATCAATATGTCATCGATAAGACCAGTCCAAACATTTATTAAAAAATTTACTTGAAATGTATTTATGGATGGATCAGCCAACAAATACTAAACTGCTTGTTTAATAGCCACATCAATAATTACTTGATGCGGCTCGCCACGATTTAGTCTCTAAAAATGGTTTTAATTGAATTCTTTTGTATTAATTATCGTACCAAATAAACCATCCCAAAGAAAATAATAAATTGCGCGTTCGGAGTGCCATCTTTTAACACTTGATAAAAAAATGATATGTTTGAGTTATAAACATGCAATTTTTACTGTGGAGTAGCGAATACGATGAAGATTAATATAAAATAATAAAAAAAAAAGGTAGGTCCACCCTTCCCCATTACCGTAGGCGTGCACCAGGGATCGGTCCTTAGTCCGTTTCTGTTCAGCGTGATATTAGACGAAGTGTCGAACAGCATCAGAGATGCGCATGAGCAACCTCCATGGTTGCTCATGTATGCTGACGATATCGCGCTGGCAGATTCGGACAGGGGGCGCCTGGTGGGACGTGTAAATGCGTGGAAGAGATCGCTAGAGAACGGTGGTCTGAAACTAAATGTGGCGAAGACTGAGTACTTGGCCTGCAACACTACAGATCCCACATCCGTGCGCATAGGCGAAGATACGGTCGAGCGCACGGATCAGTTTAAGTACTTGGGATCTGTCCTTAGTGCGTCCGGGGATATCGATCTCGACGTCAAGGCCCGTATCACAGCAGCTTGGGCCAAGTGGCGTGAGGTAACAGGTGTCATTTGTGACCCCAAAATGCCGGTTAAATTAAAAGGGCAGGTCTATAAATCCATCATTAGACCTGTCCTTTTGTATGGCAGTGAAGCGTGGCCAGTACTTGAGCGACACAAGCAAGAGCTGCGTGTCACGGAGATGAATATGCTGCGATGGATGTGTGGAGTGACGCGGAAAGACCGGGTCAGGAACTCCCGCATCCGCGGCAGTCTTCATGTCCGTGACATAGCAGACAAACTGCAAGAGTGTCGCTTACGCTGGTACGGCCACGTTTTACGCAGACCGGCTAATTACGTGGGGAACAAATGTCTAGCCATGCCGCCTCCGCCAGGTCCCGGTCGAAGGGGAAGGCCCAAGAAATGCTGGCTTGACGTCGTGAAGGATGACATGCGTGCCAATGGTCTCAAAACGGGGGATGCTGAAGACCGCGCGAAGTGGAGTAGGAAAAGTAGGAAAGCGGACCCTGGGCGTCGGAGCGAACACTCCGAACGCAACCGGGATTTAACGCTCGGATGATGATGATGAATAAAAAAAGGTAGGTAATGGGGGCGTTTTGTTGTGAAATTTTACGATTATTGTAATAATTGAAGAAAAAAAAACAGATTTTTTGTTAAAAAAAACATGTTTATTTTCAATTGAGGCTAGTTTTTTTTCCAAAATTTTCATTTTATTAGGCCTCCTAATTACTTTCGATCATGATGGAGTTTTTTATCATCGTGATAGATCATTAAGTTTAAAAGTTACATCGTTTTGTTTACACACGAGTCGCAGTAGCAAACAAAATTTATAAAAATCCTTAAAAAAAATATATATATTTTTTTAGTATCTTTTCCGTCGATAAAATGAGGTATAGATTCCCTAATTTCGATATGTGCACATTATAAAGACTCACACTGTATATTAGATCCTGATCAGGATATTGGGCTGATCTATCAAAAATCAAAAAGTAGTCGATGAACTGAATTGAAACTTTATTTTTTATAAGTATTTAAATAGAGGAGTGTTTTTTTGTACGCATGAATGTATAATATGTATAATTATTCCGAAAATTCCAGCGGAAATCGGAATTTACAAGTGTTTTGCGAGGTTTTTGATAAATAGTAACAGGAAAGAACAAAAGCTGAGTCACAGTGGTTTATCTAGTTCATTCATACATGTTCATACACATAACCATTGTTAGGTTTTGAAAGCTTTTTAAAATACAGTTTAATGTCATCTGTAACTAAGGCACAGTTCTATATTGTTACGAGTCGCGATACTCGAATTAAAATTCCTTTACAATCGCTATAGAGTTTATTAGCACTATACAAAAACGTATAACACAGGTACAAATATAACCTGTAGACTATAGTCTGAGATCTGAACATGTTTAAGAAAGAATTTTTATCAACATACCAGGGACATCGGTGGTTAAGTCACTCACATAAGATGGAAGTTGAGCATATAGAATATAAAAAACATTAATTTCTGTAAATACAATGATAAAGTAAATGGCAAGTAAATTATATTGATGTAAAACAGCGAACGGAAAACATATACATCTGACTGAGTAGTAACTAATATTTTAATATTTATTGATGTGTATACGCAAAGTAGACGTATGCCGCGATCAATATACGTTTTTAAGACTATAATAAACAAAATATATGAATGGCAGATCTGGTCAATTACTTTCAAATTTTTTTATCATTTTCAAAATGGTCTGCCACAAAGTTAACCGCGTGATAATGGTCTGCCATTCTTATTGATAATAATAAGCCTATATTTTCAAATATCAAAACGGCAGCCCTGGTCAAATGGATTTAAAATTCGTCAAAAATCGATACTGTCTTACCTCAGCGCTCGTCGCGTCCACCACTTGGAGCTTAGTGAGTCCCCGTACCATGCATGGTAGGTATAGGTGCTCCAATGTACAAAACCTCAAGTCTGGTCAAATACATACAGGTAGTCGATCACTGGCTCCCAAGCTACAAGTGTTTATTTTAAATTGACATTTTTAAATTCGGAATATCTTTTTTGAATGGAATGTCCGATGTGAATAATTCAAAAAATAATCTACAGGTATTGAAACAGTCTTGAATACGAAATGATTTATTTGAATAAGGATTAATACGAAGTTATGGATGACATGGCCTGATTTTGGTCGGCGTTTCTATCAACTTTTGAAATGTATGAAAGTAGTTATAGTGACATAACTGCAATAATTGGACATATCGTGAAGTTTTTAATAGATATTATTATGTTCTTTAATATTATAGAAAATTTATTTCTTTTATCATCAGTATCCGCAGCGCATGCGATGAAAAACATTTTATAGCTTATTTTTTTACACCTTGAGTTACATTATTGAAGTTTTCGTAGGGACCCCTAATTTTTTCTAGTAATAAATATACCCTATATTAATCTGGGATAATGTAGTGTTCTAATGGTGAAATAATTTTTGAAATTGGTCTAGTTGTTTTTGAGTTGATTCGTTACAAAAATTCAATTCTTTCCTCTGTATAATAATAGTGTATATATTATAAAAATGTAAAGTGTGGTCTTTTGTTTACTACATTTATTGTATTTCTCTGTTTGTTCGGGATTCGTGTAAAAACTGCTGGCCCGATTTCCATGCGATTTTCGCTGATCGATTTTAAATTCCCGAACTTAAAATCTGCGCTACTTCATATACCTAAAAACTTAGGGGAATTTTTGTGGGAGCGGTTTAAAGTGGCTAGATCGAAGAACAAAATTAATTGCGATACGAAATGTTAAAAATCCTATCTTATCTTATAATGCTTATCGATAAAATCTTTAGTTAACCAGTTGTACTTGCGTATGTTAAAAAATCCATTACTCTGCTGAATACTAGTTGACACGTGCCCACTTCGCTGAACATCAGATTTATTAATCACAATCAAATATACCCTATGTCACTCAGGAATAATGTAGCTTTCCATCGGTGAAAGAATTTTCAAAATCGGTTTAGTAGATCCATAGATTACTCCCCACAACCTCATAAACTTTATTACCTCTATAATATTAGTTTAGATGATTTTACATTTAGCAAAATAAATATAATAAAATTTATTACGGGTTTTGTCGAAAGGCTTTAGTCAAACTGGGAAGAGACTTTATATGGACCAAACTGACCCCAGGGTCGATTTCACCGAATCGAAATGCATAAGATAGCTCTGGTCAAAAGTACATACCACTTTATTTTCTGGGGCAGTTTAATCAGTGAATACTTTGAACTGCAGTATTAAGAAGAAAGTGAAGAAAGGTTCAGGCTCGAAGACGCTGCCTTCGAACAGTTCGCCAGTGCGCGGCGGCGGTGGCGGGCCCGAGTCGCCCGGCGCCAGGCGCATCGAGCCCACCGAGGCACTGGGCACCGCCGTTGTCAAGTACAACTACCAGGCGCAGCAGCCCGACGAGCTGTCCCTCACCAAGGGCACCAGGATCCTGATTTTGGAGAAGAGCAACGATGGCTGGTGGCGGGGGCAGTACCAGGCACACACTGGATGGTGAGTTATCGCTCTCATCGGATCCACCGAAAAATGATACGTTAAATTGAAAGCAGTTCTTTTTATTGCAGGAGTTCAGCAGACGGCCTACGTGATGGAAAGCGGTTACCATCGCCTATAGACATTTGCAACACCAAAGGTGCTTCAAATGTGCTGCTGCTCTCTTAAGGGAGGCTGGAACCTGGTCACTAATTTATGGCGACACAAT
This sequence comes from Dendrolimus punctatus, assembly GCA_012273795.1. Lineage (NCBI taxonomy): Eukaryota > Metazoa > Arthropoda > Insecta > Lepidoptera > Lasiocampidae > Dendrolimus > Dendrolimus punctatus. Next base: position 1,242,785 of record CM022536.1, read on the forward strand.
TTAGACCAGGGATGGTAGCCATCCAGTCGGACCAATGTCTTACTACCTGACAGAATGTATCTTACGATTCACAATATTTCGACAGTTTACAATCTTGCGAGATAGATTATAATCTAACGGTATTTACAATTTGACGGTGACGGAAAATCTACCAAAAAAACTGGTGTGAAAGTCTAACACTTTTAAAATTTAAAGAGTATTATCACAATAAAACCCTGTTTAAAATTATTGCAGGTTTCCATCGAATTACACCAGTGAAGAAGGTGACAACGAGGATCCAGTGCATACATATGCGATGGCTGAAAATGTTTTAGACATTGTGGTAAGTGCTCCATTTTGTATTTTACACTTCAATTATTACTTTTAGATATTATCCGTGCAGGAACGGAGAAAAAATACAATTTCCTGCGGCCGGGCGGCCTGTCGTAAGAGGCGACAAAACAACCCACAGCCAGGTGGCCATTTGCCTGACTGGATGGCTATCACTCCTGGTCTAGAGTATGTCGCCATAACAACCTTGTGTTGTGTTCCGGCATTAGTGACCCGGTTCCAGGTTCCCTAAAGAGAGCAGCAGCGCATTCGTAGTACCTTTCGTGTTGCAAAAACCCTGCTCTGGCTATCTTATATGTTGGTTTCACCCGTGTTTTTTATATATTTCTCTTTGACCATGTCTGTTTCGTCTGGGCTTTGTGCTTTTTTGTTTTTATCTTTGTCTATTTGTTTATTTTGAAATCTATATCTTCGGATTGTACGGTCGTGTTTGCGCCCGCCAGGTGGCGCTGTACTCGTTCACGTCGAACAACGAGCAGGAGCTGTCGTTCGAGAAGGGCGACCGGCTGGAGATCATCGAGCGGCCGCCCTCGGACCCGGAGTGGTTCCGCGCGCGCGACAGCCGCGGCCACGTCGGCCTCGTGCCGCGCAACTACCTGCAGGAGCTGGCCGACTACCTCACGCAGCCCTACAGGTCAGTGCTCAATCCGAATCAGGGCTCAGTTTGCCCCATAAACTTTCGACATTTTGCACGTGTCTGGACCAACCTGATCTCGGATTCGGATTCAGCGCATACTTTTGATTTGACATAATATGTATTTCGATGCGCTGAATTCGGATCTAGGGTCAGTTTGGTCCATAAACTTTCGACATTTTGCACGTGTCTGGACCAACCTGATCTCGGATTCGGATTCAGCGCATACTTTTGATTTGACATAATATGTATTTCGATGCGCTGAATTCGAATCTAGGGTCAGTTTGGTCCATAAACTTTCGACATTTTGCACGTGTCTGGACCAACCTGATCTCGGATTCGGATTCAGCGCATACTTTTGATTTGACATAATATGTATTTCGATGCGCTGAATTCGGATCTAGGGTCAGTTTGGTCCATAAACTTTCGACATTTTGCACGTGTCTGGACCAACCTGATCTCGGATTCGGATTCAGCGCATACTTTTGATTTGACATAATATGTATTTCGATGCGCTGAATTCGAATCTAGGGTCAGTTTGGTCCATAAACTTTCGACATTTTGCACGTGTCTGGACCAACCTGATCTCGGATTCGGATTCAGCGCATACTTTTGATTTGACATAATATGTATTTCGATGCGCTGAATTCGAATCTAGGGTCAGTTTGGTCCATAAACTTTCGACATTTTGCACGTGTCTGGACCAACCTGATCTCGGATTCGGATTCAGCGCATACTTTTGATTTGACATAATATGTATTTCGATGCGCTGAATTCGAATCTAGGGTCAGTTTGGTCCATAAACTTTCGACATTTTGCACGTGTCTGGACCAACCTGATCTCGGATTCGGATTCAGCGCATACTTTTGATTTGACATAATATGTATTTCGATGCGCTGAATTCGAATCTAGGGTCAGTTTGGTCCATAAACTTTCGACATTTTGCACGTGTCTGGACCAACCTGATCTCGGATTCGGATTCAGCGCATACTTTTGATTTGACATAATATGTATTTCGATGCGCTGAATTCGAATCTAGGGTCAGTTTGGTCCATAAACTTTCGACATTTTGCACGTGTCTGGACCAACCTGATCTCGGATTCGGATTCAGCGCATACTTTTGATTTGACATAATATGTATTTCGATGCGCTGAATTCGAATCTAGGGTCAGTTTGGTCCATAAACTTTCGACATTTTGCACGTGTCTGGACCAACCTGATCTCGGATTCGGATTCAGCGCATACTTTTGATTTGACATAATATGTATTTCGATGCGCTGAATTCGAATCTAGGGTCAGTTTGGTCCATAAACTTTCGACATTTTGCACGTGTCTGGACCAACCTGATCTCGGATTCGGATTCAGCGCATACTTTTGATTTGACATAATATGTATTTCGATGCGCTGAATTCGAATCTAGGGTCAGTTTGGTCCATAAACTTTCGACATTTTGCACGTGTCTGGACCAACCTGATCTCGGATTCGGATTCAGCGCATACTTTTGATCCGATCTGTGTATTTAGACGCTCTGAATCCGAATCGGGGGGCAGTTTGGTCCATACACCTTCAAAATGTTGAAGGGTGTATTGTAACGGCCGAAATCTTGATTAAGAGACTGGTTCAGAGCATAAGTTCATATTAGCAATGAAGAGACATTTTTTTAACATAGATGTGTTCTTCTTGCGGGCTGATACAATTCAGTCTTCACTTGTTTTGGGAGCCATTCTACGATTTTATTCTGAACAAATTATATTTCTTAATATATCATAACGACTAAAGAGGTTAGTCGTTATAGTATGAACCAAACTGACCTCAGATTCCCTGGGGTCAGTTTGGTCCATGAAAATGTGTACGGACCAAAGTGACCCTTCGTTCGGATCGGTGAACAGCGAGAGCGGCGACGGGGCGCGGGGCGGGGCGGGAGGCGGCGGGTCGGGCGGCGGGGCGGGCGGCGCGGCGGCGGGGCGCGCCTGGTACTACGGCGCCATCACGCGTACACACTGCGACGCGCTGCTCAACCAGCACGGCCACGACGGCGACTTCCTCATCAGGGACTCCGAGACCAACGTGAGGGCTCTCTCTTACTCTCAACTTTGTTTTATTGCAGTAGTTCAGCGGACAGGCAGACATCCCACTTGATGGAAAGCGGTTACCATAGTCTATGGACATTTGCAACACCAAATGCGCTGCTGCTCTCTTAAGGGAGACTGGAACCTGGTCACTAATGCCGGGACACAACTTAAGGTTGTTATGGCGAAATGCTTTAGACCAGTCCAGTCGGCCCTATCACCTGGCTGTGGGTTGTTTTTTTTTTGCTCTTACGACAGTCCGCCCGGCCGCAAGAATTAGTATTTGTCTGTTTCCGCACTGATAAAAATATCACTGATATTGCGCCGTGTCCAGGTGGGCGACTACTCGGTGTCGCTGAAGGCGCCCGGGCGCAACAAGCACTTCCGCGTGCACGTGGAGGGCGCCCTCTACTGCATCGGGCAGCGCAAGTTCCCGACCCTGGACCAGCTGGTGGCGCACTACCAGCGCGCGCCCATCTACACCAACAAGCAGGGCGAGAAGCTGTACCTGGTGCGCCCCCTGCCGCGCGCCACGCAGCCCTGCTGAACCCAGCACGCCTCCACCGTCACTTTCCTCCTGTAACTTCGCCCCCGACTCCGACGTGGACGAGGTCAGTTTGCTCCTGCTTGTCTCATTTAAACTCATCAATATTTTTATTCCATAGTTCTTTATTCGGTTTTGCAGTGGCAACACCATGACTGTATTGTGGTAACTGGCAATACTGGTACAGGCGACTGGTAGTTTGAGTGCACTCAGACCGCTACTCAGATGTTACTCGCACTGTGACAATTTTAGTGCACTTGAATAACTTGGATGGCAACTGGTAATCCGAGTGCACTCTGGCAGCTACTTGGATGTCACCTGTATTGTGGCAACTGGTTATCCGAGTGCACTCTGACTGCTATTTGGATGTCACCTGTATTGTGGCAACTGGTTATCCGAGTGCACTCTGACAGCCACTTGGATGTCACCTGTGTTGTGGCAACTGGTTATCCGAGTGCACTCTGACAGCCACTTGGATGTCACCTGTATTCTGGCAACTGGTTATCCGAGTGCACTCTGACTGCTATTTGGATGTCACCTGTATTGTGGCAACTGGTTATCCGAGTGCACTCTGACAGCCACTTGGATGTCACCTGTATTGTGGCAACTAGTAATCCGAGTGAATTCGAATCACTACTCTAATAGTTTTTATATTGTGTTAACTGGTAATCTGAGTGCACTTGGATAACAGCATCTGATCTGAACAAAATCATCCCGTCAAAGTTTAACAACTCTATTTAATTGAATTACATGTTTGAACATTCACATAATTTTGATTAATGTCATATGTTTAGAAACTTACTCAACTCAACTTTGCAACTCACTTACACAACTGATATCAGAGTGATTCCTTGAACATTTGAATTAATAAATCGAGTTTTCAGAATAAAATTGAATATTTACTACTATGAAGATGCAATTTATAAATGCCTTTTATATCGAAACCATCTAAGGTAAGTCATACAACTAATACACACAGAAATCTTAGTATACATACATAATATTTTGTGAACCGGTGCTATATTATATATTGGTGATTTTTTAATCAAAAGACAAGCAGCACTAAACTGTTACCTCGTCCACTGAATCATATACCTGTGATGGCATAAGACCACTTGTTTGTGTTAGAACAATATTTTATTTAAGACTTACCAACCTAAGCATACATACATACACAAATGTATGGGATTAATGCAAATTTCAAATGTCTGAAAGCGTCCATTTTGCTTGTGACAAGTTTGTTTACAACTCTCTGATCTGAATTTATTTGTTAAGGGGATATGACTGATATCTGCTTTCACTAGATGGCGGTGTGTTCAATTAATACTTTACAGTACTTATTCACAAATTGAGGTTTCCTGCATTCTCATAAAACTAATTTGAAGACGCTTATAATATTCTGTGCTATTGGTGAATAACGTATTATTTGCCTCTTTGGCGTGTAAATCTGGTTCTACTGTAATTCCTATGAAATTTAGATTAACTTGCCACAATTCTGTCTATTTATAAGCGGGTATCGGTCCAATTGTCCTAGTTTGACTGTCAGCCATAAAATCAAATTTTACCTCAATTACAGAATCGTACTTGGAATGACAAAGACCCAGTAATAAAACGTAATTCTTAAAAGCACCCTCAATCATTTTTGATGTTTCAATATATAAAACGTATTTTTAGAACAAATAGCAAGTCTTTGTAAGGTGGTTTGCCACCATTGACGGCCTCTGTAGTTTAATGGGCTAAGCGTTTGCTGGTCTACCATTCTGCAGCTTAGAGGCTCCAAGTTCGATTCCTGGAAGAGTAAATTTCATAAACGGACTTGCTATTATTTGCTGTGGTCTAGATTTCTACGATCGGCACCCATAACACAAGCGTAAGTAGCATTTCTTGGGACTGTCTCAAATCTTTTTATATATTTGAAAAAAAAATTGTTTAATAACTATAAAAATTAAAAATGCAATTGATCTTTGGCGCCATCTAGTATGTAAGGTTTAGGAGCTTTTCAGAGTTACGTTTTTTTATATATAAGAGGCTTGTCATCCTAGTATTGTTTATGGTGCAGACCGGAGACTGGAGAAACTGAACTCGGTATGTGGTAGTTGAAAAATTAACCAATAGATGCGACTTTTTTACATTGCCGTCGAAATTAAAATCAATAGTGTTAGTATTGCCCCGCAAAAAAATATCGACTAAGTTTTAATGAATGAGCTTCCGACTTTATATGAATTGTCAATTTTTATTATTAATAATAATGCAATTGATGATGTTCCGGGTCATGCCGAAGGCGGAGTCGTGGCGGAACTGAAGAAATATATAACACCAAATCGTTTTAGCTTTGATGTGATATAGTTAGCAATTTGAAATGATCTGAAATTAATGTTTTACTATGACATGTTTTTTTTTCGTACTCACGTTGAGATCCAATGCAGAATTGTGCTTAAAATAGGTCTTAATTTTTTGGAATTACTATACTAAATATACACTAAATCTTTGTGATTATAAAAATCTTAATTGAGTAATTAGTTAGCAATATATGTCGACTTAATAAATGCTCTTTCATTCATAAGCAGGTAGAGTTTTTGGCGGGAACTGAAAGGAGATGTTGTGCTGTGCAGTTTTTTTTTTCTAAAAATGTGTAAAATTACTCTAAAATTAACAATAGCTGTAGGATATTGATAGATTTTGAGTAGTGATTATGTGTTTTTGTGAGAAATGTGAACTGTATAGTCAAATGTGGCCTTTTGAGTTGTCACAAGAACTCCGTTGAATGGCACTAGCTGGTTACCTACAGTTCAGCTGTTCTACACATAAGCTTAAGAAAATGAAGAAACTATATTGTAAACTAAGATCTGGCTTAAAGGCCTAGCTGCCAAGCCATAAACCTAAATAAATAACAAGCAGGTATTGCGCTTCCCTAATGTGGAGAAGACATAACTTATGCCGCGGACTATTCAGTGCCATCTATCTTTCAAAAGATGTCAGTCGAATGCCCTTTAATATAGAAGAATCATAAGAATGGAATATAGATGGCGCTGTGTCGTAAATAAAGTTATTGGGTGTCAAACTCAAACCTCACTCAAAATTTAACTGCTGAACTGTTAAAATAAGTCTACATTAAAAATGCAACGTATTTTTCATATTTACCTTGTTAGCTCAAGTCCGCTACGACTCCGCCCGCAGGTTGAAAAGTTTTTAAGAGACATACTCGTTAATCGATTTTATACGTTATATAGTGAGCACAAAAGGCGATTTTAGGTTGTAGACGATATGTGGGCGATGTTCGGCGATCGCCGATGCTCTTAGTCGAATGAGAATGACGGACTCGTGGTTTTGTACGATCGGTCGTGGACGCTTATTTATTGTCAGGTTTTTGTAATTGTCTTACCTTACCATTGGTAGGAAATTTACATTGCTACTATGGAGTTTTGACATGCATAGAGATTTAGGAACCGGCGATAAAGCGCTCTGTGGTAAACTGGTTGAGATATTCAATTGTGACTGGTTTTGTCGCAATTTTTTTTTATAATAAAACTTCAAAAGGCTACATAAGACTGACCTGTGGCGATAGTAGGACCATCGATTCCTATTTCACGATATAGTGGTGAAACGAAAGTTGAAAGTATTGAAAAAATCTTTATACATAAATCTCATTACTGAAGTACAAAACCATCGCAGATCTATCAGATATCGAAAATGAATAAAACTTAATTATACTCTTACGTCTAGTTTAATGTGGCATTGATACAATGCCCGATTTAATATTAGTTATAATAAAATTGTATAATTAACGTGTAATAAACCAAAAATTGGCTTTTTCACCGCATTAGTGATTTTTTAAGAGCGATTTCTATATACGAGTTGGGTGGTTTTAAATCAAAATGATCCACTCACTGTCACGTCGACATTTTGGGATAATTACAAATCCATGAAAACGGCCAAGTGCGTGTTGGACCTTTCACATTGATGGGTACCATAGAGGTCACGAGCGTTTGTTCTTATCATTTGGCTACGCAACCTTTAAAGCATTTAATCGAAAATATCCCATATTTCAAACACTACTTAGTGTTTATATTCAAAACAATTTTAAAGTGATTTACCTCAATTCCCTTGATTTGTAGTTTTATTTCGAAATATATGTCCTCCTCAGTAATCAATCAAAAGTTTCAATCAAAGGTTTTTATCCAAGGGATCCGAGCGACACCTGCATTGCCGAGATGGTTTTTATAGAATTTATTGAAGAACATTTACAATAACTATTTTTTAAACCATTTATTGAGTTCTGAGTTCTATCACAATCCTTCCGATATGCTTCGGAGCCGTTTTATACAATTTGAGAATTGTTTATCTCACATTACCATAAATATTATCTCTCGGGTTTCATTTAGAATATATGCTGTATTTTAACAGTTGGATACATATGTGTAAAATACATTTTAGATTTGAACAAAACAATCAGATTTTTATTGTTTCTAATTTACTAAGTATAAACTTGTAGCAGCGAGAGGTACTTTAGATGGCAGAGAGTAGTATTCACTGTTGAGTGCTGATATGAACTGATTTATATTGGAAACGGTAATCATAAGTACAAATATTAACAAGTTGTACTGCTAGTACAGTGTATAGCACAGTGTGTGAGCGGGACGGATGACGTGCGAGCGAGATAGAGCAACTACTAATATATGTGCGCTCCTCCGCGCTGCGCTAGTCAGTAGTTCGTTATCCGCTGCGGTGACTAGACGTATGCAGCTCCCATATACTGAAAAATTTACAACGCCACCTATTGGAGGCAGGTGTTTTCGGACCCCCTTAACATTGAGTTTGATAATTCTCTAAAAAAAAATACAAAATGGTATGAAGTGTAAGATATAAAATAAGTATTATATAACATTTTGAGTGAAGTGGATCATTTTGATGTAACTCTATGCAACCTTAATTATTTAGGTAAGTAACCCCTAATATATTATGGTAGTGTAATTTTTAAAATAATTTTTTATACATAGTTAAAAATGGACAGAAGCGCGTGTTTGTTATAAATATTTATACAGTGTGTATCAAATATGCTTCTCAATGCCGTGTAAAATATTTTAAACGCGTTGTTTGAAGTTGTTAGTTGTGTATAAGCGAGATTCAACTTCCAGCCTGCCGTGCAATAGATGGCGCTTTTTTAAACTGTTTTAAACCCGTCTTTAATATATAACATACAATGTTAATTATTGTGAGATATGCCCTTTTCATATCTTGTCGTGTTTTAATAAAATGCGCTCTCCGCTGTTGAAGTATACGACATTTTTTTCACAATAACTTATGGTAATAATGCTGTGAGCAGCTTATATAGTGCCATGTTTTTGAGCAAATAAATTGACTGATAAAATTAAAATCGATTTAAATTCGATGTTTTGAGTAGTTTTTAATATGTAGTTTATCTTCGTTTATGTACTTTTCTATTACCAAATAGTAAACGATTACAAATTAATAGCTACTAAGGAAATTTAATTACACTTGGATCAACAAGCACTTGGGCGATGTTTTTTTTTTAAATTTCAAATAAATTGTAATGCGTGTATGAATACAACTTGGTTAAAGCGTAATATTTGAATTGCCAAAAATGTGCAAAATTTGATAAAAATAATTTAATATAAATTCATTGATTATAACGCCATCTGTTTGTGAAGTAGAGAATAATCGAACTCCCTTAAGACAACTTCAAACAGCGCGTGGATAGAATTATTAAAATTTGAAATACTAATATAATTCGCTTTAAACATAATCATAACTTGATTGACTATTGAATAACACTGAAAACATACTATAAATAAAGTTGTGATGTTGGTCTGTATGTAAGTCTAATTCAGGGAGTATCGCGGGGTGGGGTTTTTGTGTTTCGTGCATTTAAGCCACGCTTCAAAATTGTACATGTATGATTGTGAAAATTAATTCGATCATATATTTAATTATTTAAAATTACATCAACCGCGGGTACACATACACGTGTTCGCTTTTGCGGCGTCGGTGTGACCAGTGACTCACAAAATATTTCTGTGTCAGAATTCGACCTTAACCTAGAGAAACTTCGTTTATAGTTAGTAAAATAATCTCCATATAAATATTGACACTTTTCTACCACTCCTTAAAATTTGACAAACTTTATAGAAATGTTACCAATTGCAACGTAAGAGGATGGATAGTAAAATATAACAACTTTCATCGTCACAGTTAAAGCGACGCTTCATAAAATCTATAGTCTGTAAAATTCACTGGCAAATTGTGTATTGAAGCGTGGCAGCATTATCTTTAAAGTCTGAGTAATAATATAAAATCGTGTGTACATCTTTGCGTTTGTTTATGTTATGTTATATAGTGTGATTTTTCAATAATTTTATAGTCTTTTTGACAACGAATTAGGTAAATTCGCGTACTTGGAACGACACGAGTTTAGGTCGTATTATCACGATTGACAGATGTAAATTTTAATATTTTAAAAATTAGAACATTTTACTAATTTTTAAAAATTTCTTATTTGATAATTGAAAGCTGCTTTTCATTCATCCGTTAAAAGTTATCAACATCATAATGTTAGGTGACTGATTATAAATATGAGAAAAATGCATACAGTTGTATTTTTTGTTATGTTTCAATTAATTCATGAAATATGATTAATACAGTTTATTTTAATTGAAGAGAAGTATGAGTTGCTGAAGAAGGCATGTTATTGGCAAATATTGAACATTTTCTCCATGGGCGCTAAGTTTTTTTTTATCATCATTGCCTGCGTACATAACTTCTTCATCGCTTGCTATTTTTAAAAGCAAATCAAATACAGTTATTTTAAGGTCTAATAAGGTACGTACTTATCAATTAGAAAAGAAATAAAATATCTAAAGTCACATAACTTCTTCATCCACTCATGACTTGATATATATTAATAAATGTTTCCTTTATAAATTATGTTATTAATCGATTTTAATCTCGTGTCGTCGGCATGGAATCTCTCGGTGGTGGTCGATATGTCCATGGATTTGACAATCGCTAGTCAATAATATGCGCCGACATCACAAAGGCTTATGCTTATTTCATAACCACATAATATTGTAATTATAATAACAGGAAGGTTTCCATTATTTTTACAATAAGTAGATTTTTGTAACTCTCAAACCAAATTGATAAATTAAAATTTTGATATAATTGCATATTGCTAGAAATAATGTATATGCAATAGATTTTTTATAGAAAAAAAAGCAGATACAAAAATAATGTAATTAAATTTAACATTAGTTTAAGCTGCCATAGAGTAAATTATAACCATAGACAAAATTAAAATGATCAGGTTGGCGGACACTTGACATCTTTGATTTCCGTGATCACGTCTCCTGAAAAGTAGCCTAAACATCGGAATAATAAAAATCAAATAAATTACCGCGCTTAAAACCGTTAAAACGTGGTTTTATTATTTAATATTAAAAATTTATAACATACTCAAAAACTCTATGGATTGAGAGGATTTGACTGAACTATGCCTTTTTTTTAACTACTTCATGTATACAATCTTTATTTGAACTGAGAACAATTTATGGTCGATTTTAGACTGCGTACACACAGGCCCAAAGAAGTCCGAAGAAAGTATTTCATTGGTCTTATGTAGACATTTCTCCGAGCGTTCAAATGCTTCATTCGGACGGTTGTAGGCATTGGTTGGCCATGTGTGTAAGCAGCCTTAGACAAGTGATCGACGATTTTCCTATAATTAATCGTTCACTATGGCGCCTCTTGTTATTAATACGAGAACCTGGCCTGAGCTACATTCAGATGACGCACGATAAAAATAATATCAAATTGTTTTATTTATTTAAAAAAATTAATAATATCAAATTATATTATTATTATTTTATTATTAGATTTGAGAGTTACAGGAATTATTATTAACCAATACAAAGTTTAGGTCCTAATTATAAATGAGTAGTTGTGACGAAACAACATTGGCAGCTTGCGTGTTGTTGAGTTTTTTTTAATAAATTTATTTATTTTTATTATATTATTTTTAATTATAAGTTATAAGTGAGGGTATATAAATTGAGATTCGAATCACATCAGTAGGTCGTATTATGAGTTTGATTTTTTTTTGACAAACCAGAGACAAAATTGTCATAGCGACGAGCTTTTTTCTAAAAAGTTTTTTTTTGAACCAGACATCTCAACTAATCATTGACTATGATTTCTAAGAAATTACACGGCACTCGATGATTATTTTAATAATGTTTCTTAATATTTAAGAAATAAGGTTCTGGAAAATATATTCGGAAAGGTGAACCTATGTCTGAGTTGGGACGCTTTTGTAAATTGTCTGCATTTTTAGTTCAATTTATTTTTGTATTATTTTGAGGAATTATATATAATGTTTAATCCTTGTAAGTCATGGTGACTTTGTGACTCAGACGCTCGTGTTTCATTTGTACGAAGTGGGTTCAAAGCGTAGCCGATAACTAAATACATTTTGCATATAAAAGAAAGTGATTTTATTATATCTCAGAATTACCTTTGAAATGCTTAATGCCTCGTTTACACTATACCTATTTCAAAGGCAGGAAGCAGGATGTTGACGAGGTAAATGGGCAACGTGAGTTAAGTAATCGCAAGTGCTTTGAACACTTGATACTCGCGCTGCCCACTTCCTGCTTGCTGCCCTGGAAGTAGGCATAACTTGGTATTACAGAGGCATTAATTTTCTTGTTAATTGACGAATTAACTGTGACTCTTCATAATGAATTGAAATCGAGGTACTGGCTCGATTGTAATCGTATAAAATTAATAATTATTAATGTACTATTAATAATTATTAATATGAGTTTAATTATTGCACCCGCATTTAAATAAATAACGTCGAAAATATTATTTTATTAAATAACAACACTCCATTAATGAAAGTATTAATAGCTTTTAAAATGTATTACAATTTATTTTTGTATGGGGCTTTTCTTATTTTACACTTTGACAATTTGTATAGGTTTGTTTGTAAACGAAAGTGCACCAAGTGTAGATTTTTTGTATGAGAGACCTAAGGTAAGATTAGTACGTAACACGTGTGTATATTATGTAGGATATTCGAGGACGCTTTTCTTCGTTTTCAATAATTTTGAAGATTAAATATGAGAGATTAGAGATTTCCTTATTTTGACAGGCGATATATTGAAATTTAAGATTTTTTTTAACTGAAAATAAGTCTAGAATGTATTGTGTGACGTTATCAGACTGACTTAGAGATATATAGGAAAACATCCTTGAATAGTCGTCTAGTTAAATATTACCAGTGCACCATTTATAATGAAATTATTTACCTCCGTTGTGTTCACTTCCATGCGAGGGAAGTGAGCAATGATGCGTTTACATACTCGCGCTGTCAGGTTCCCTCGTCGCTTTCCTGCTTGTCGCCGTGGAAGTGGGCATAGTGTAAATGAAGCATTAGAGGCATCCTGAATATCATAGACAATATTGACAGTGTACCCAATGGTTGACTTGAGGTCTTTTTAAAATTGATACATCGATTTAATTGGTTTTAATTGTCGTGTCATCTACAGTATAGGTATTTAAAGAAATGGAGGATGCTTCTAGTATAGATATGACTTTGGACTATGGACGACTGTGTAAATAATTCATATAAGTTGGAAATTAATAGATTCTAAACTCCGCTGAACGAGGATCCGATACTTTACGATCAATTCGATTAATGGATGTATGGACAAACTAACGTTTAGCGAGAGATGCTTTTTGATACAAAAAGACCAAGCATTCCTCTGTTTTCTGTAGCCAATCAAGACAAACCATAAAGCTTGGCACGGGTTACATACATTTTCATTATATTCGTCTATACTATTCACAATGGGGGCTTTTCGTAAATAAACTTATAGAATTTCTTTGTATCAAATCGGCCTCATGCGATTGGCAATAAATAGGAGGTGATTAAGAAGTAATTTTTAAACCTAAGAATATCAATGCAATAATATATAAATCTTATAATAAATATATATACAGTGTAAACTCCATATAACGTCACTCGATTTAACGACAAACTCCCTTAAGCGTCGAAACTTCTTGCCTTTGATTAGTTTAGCTTCTCGTTCATACAATGATACACTCTAGCATTACACCCACTCTCAATAACGTCAACAACTAAGTAATAAAAAGTACCTTTTAATTGGCTAAAATCAGTAAAATCTGCGCAGCTGTGTAAGTTCTTTTATGGCTTTATTATCCTAGCCTAGCATAAACTCGACTGAAATCACTGATGCAGCAAAAGATTTCAGACAGAAATAACAGACTTCTCTGCATTCAACGACAACTCTCTATAACGCCATAAAATGCACAGTTAGTTCAGTGTCGTTATATGTTATCTTATTTTTTTATCTCATAAACTCCAATCGAGTGAACCAGTTTAGTCGATATAACCAAAGTCATACCTTCGAAACGACGTAAGTGACTAGATCTTTTGATGTATTTAATACGTTTTTATACTCAATTATATGTAATTAGATTTAAAATGCGATACAGATTAAACGTAGTGATTTAATAGTAAAAAGTAGTCAAATATTAGGTTCCGAGTTTTGACGGCGTTTTGTTCACGAATTATTGTATATTAGTAATTTTGTTTTTTCTTAAATTATGTGAAATTGTATTAAACAGCAAATACAGTCTTTGGAACAGTCTTCCGTTTGTATGAATGTGGCATTTGGCAGCATTTATATGTGGAGAAATTGTTTTCAAGCAACGATTGAAATTAACTAAGTATTCTTTAAGTGTCGTATTAAGGGGAATTGCCTAAACGGAGTTCGCTGTCTCTAGCGAGCATTGCGACATTTTTGAAGATATAAATTAATAGAATTTACATACGATGAATATGTATTCTATGAATTTCAACAAGAAAATCACGAATGTTTCGGAGAAAAAATATCGTATTAATTTTGTAAATTTTTTAAAGTGGTTTTTGAGAAATTATTTGACATCAGAATTAAAGGACATCGCCTAGTTTGTTAGGAGAGTTGTGTTCATATGAAAATGCCTTTATCATTCTTTCATCATGTTGTAAAAAATTAAAATAAATATCATATACATTAAAAATATTTAAATAGTTGGACCAGGTTTAAGATAAATATTTATTCTTCTAGAGCAATATTTTTTAGAAAACCATAAATTCAAAGTGACAATGTTTAAAAATAAGTTTCTGAAATTTCTGTTGGGCTTAGAAAAAAATCTATAAAATGGGCTTTGTACTTTGTGTGAAACATCCGTAATTTTATTGTTTAAGTAAATTTTATATCTTCAAGAATGTGGTAATACGCGAGCGATTCTGCAAACTCTGTCTAGGTAGCCCCTTAAGTGATGACATGTATGTTTGGGTGAACTAATTTTTAGCTTCGTCTGCGAGATGTATTGCCGAAATGTGGAAAGCCAACATTCCTAGGCTTTGAGATCGGGTTGTGCCCAATTTAGTCCTTGTAAAGAAAATTTGCTAAGAAATAAGTTGCTGTGGATTTTTACTTTGTGAATTCAACAATGGGCATTTGAGTGATTGCGTTGACTAAGATGGCTTTACCGGCAGTATTTGCGGTTAGGAATAGTGTTGTAATGTACTCAACTACTTACCATTTTGAAGTTAACTAAAATATGAAGCGCTGCGATGATAGTCTGTCATATGTTCAGGCATTTCGTGCATGTATTGGAGAGTAATGTCCAGAGATCGGATATGACTCGACTACTTATAGATAGATACTAAATTATGACTAGCATTTATGGCCGGTTCTATATCTTACTATTTATTATTGACCTACCATCGGTTGAATTGTGATTACTTACGTGTATTCAGCTTATATCAAAGTTTCACCGATAGTAAGGCAAATGAACGGACGGTACGATGTACAAACGTGCCATTAATGGGTGAAATTATCAAAATTATATTACATGTGTAAGTGAGTTAAATCGATTTTGACTGCTGTATAATAGGGGTATGAACATACTTGTTTGAAAGTGTACTGAAAAATCGCCTTAATAATAAAGTTTTTTAATTGTGAATCAGTTTTGAGCATTTAAATTATCGGTGATAGTGTCACTGTCATCTTAGCACTTTATACATGTATACAAAATTATTGTATGGTCAAATATTACTTAAAGGGCCATCCACAAATTACGTCACACGAATTTCAATGCTTTTAACCCCTCCCCCGTCCTTGTCACAGCTGGTCACATTCGTGACACTCCTCCCTCCCTATAGTGACATTACATAATTATGTTATATCAAGAAATTATTAAACACTAAAAATATTCTCATTCAGATAGAGTTGGAAAACAGTTACCCCCCCCTACAACACGGTACTCTTATAACGCATTTTCATATTACGCGATTTCAATCCCCCTCATAACACGGGCACTCCCCCATATAACGCGGGGATTTCCTATATTATATTTCTGTTCTGTGAAATTTATAATGATTTGTATAGTTCATAATTAGTTTCGCACGTGTGTCAAATGTGTTATAAAAGTTTAATAAAATTATTAAAATTTTACTAATTTGTGTATTAAAAGGTGTAGAATTTTTTCTTAATATTCGATTTAAACCCCCCCCCCCTTAACGAAATAAATTTAACGTGAATAATTCATTCGTAACGCGTTATACGGGAATATTCCTATAACTCGGAACCAATTTACCGTGTTATAGGGGGTTTGCCGTTTACTGTATTTTGAAAATTTTCGTTAGTAGCTTCGTCGACCCCTTACGTGTGACGTAGTTAATGTATGGCCCCTTAGACTAAAACAGTACGAGCTATGATGCCTGAATATGTGGCAGCTTCTCATGCAAACCTAACTATTAAATGAGTTTCTTTAGTAGCGTAGGTTTTAGGATATGTAATGATAGTGATTCGGTTTTTTATTTTTATATTGCTCAAAGTATGTATTATTTTCGATTTTTATATTCGTAACCATGTGTTTGAATTTTCTTGTATATTCTCTGATGTAACGAGCATGATATGGTACCATTGTAAGTGCAGTGTATAATATATTTAACATTATAATTTATTTATTAATTTGCCCCCTGTTGTTTTATTTTAATACCGTTCAAGTTCTGATTAATGGCCGTTTCCTACATCTTACTGACCGTTCATTTGACTATTTGTTAAAATTTGACATAAGCTCCATTGTGTCATAATGTCAAAATTTAATTGATGGTAAGTACTGGTAAGGCAAGTGAATGAATAGTGAGATATACATATTCGAAGGTTCATTTCTGTCTTTAGAGTTGGATTTATGAACCATTATAAAAAAGTGAGGTGTGTAAGAATAAGACCTAATCCAGAAAGAGCGAATTCGCCGCGAAACGTTTCGCGCGAAATCATTCGCGCGTTAGTAAGATACTAGGCACCAATACATCGCGCGAATTCAAAATACTCGCGTAAATCGCGTGCACTACTCCAGACTCTCGACTCGCGCGTTTCTATATTTATATCGCGAGTCGAGATACTAGAGACGCCTTGTTGCGTCCAGTCACAGAGTACTTTATATATACTGGTACGTCCAGTTAACGCGCGAACTCCAGAGGGAGTGCACGTATCCAGGGAAATGGTACGCCAAAATTTTGATACGGAATTGTTTATAGACGAAATAGAAAAACGACCGGCGATATGGGATTTGGAATCACCTGATTATGCCAACCGAATTTTAAAACGTAGATCTTGGGAAGGATTCATGTTAATATTTTCTGATAAAGATGACTCCGAGGAAAAAAGAAAGATTTGGGTGGCTAATTATTATTATTATTTAATTTAAACAAACATTTCGTACCGACTAAATTCGTCCCCAAATGCTCGCGCGTAGGTACGCTCTTTCTGGGCGAAACGGTCGCGAGTGATACGTACGAGAGAATCGAGGTGAATTCGCTCCTTCTGGACAAGCTCTAAGCCTGAATGGCGCTCTGTTGTTCGTGCCTACCCCGCAAGGGACCTGGCATGTATAAAAAAACAGAATTGAATTATCCAACGTCGTTATAAACATTTGATCAACCAAGTTCAATCGGTTGGGTTGTGTAGTTTGGTAGCGCTTCTGCGTTCCAAATGACATGGATTCGAATCCTGGACGGGAAGCATGGGCAAACAATTTGCTGAAGTAATTATTTCAGCATGTACATTTGTGCACATGGAGAACGATTAATAAAACGAAAAGACATGATTTTATTAACATTTATTGAATAAATAATACAAAATTGGTTTTTCAGTTGCATTATTATTAATATTTTCAAACGTAAAAACATTCAAGAACTGAGCAAAAATAACTCCCTACATTTACAACGTGTTACACGACGATTTTATCAAATAACGACACAGGGTAAAGTTGATTCTTCCCATAAAACAGGGGTAACTGCAAAAAAAACCAATAGCTTTTGAAACGGGAAGGTAACAATTCTTTACCCTAATATCGGATTCAAACGAGTTATACTCATGTTCCAACATTAAATACATTTAAATGGAATATCATTATTATAACATTGTAAGAGCAAACAGTATATCATTTTAATTTTTATCTTAACGGGCATAAATCTACTGAAGTACCGAACCTCACAGAAGTCAATCATAGACATTGGGGGATATATATTATGATAATAAAATAACGGATGGATCTTGCAGTGGGGATCATCTTACTTTCGAAATATCATAATAGAAATAAATCACCTTGTAAACGGTAATTGTTGCGGTATTAGACTTCGTTTACTTGTGCAAATTTATGGACATATAAGTTTGTACGCTCGTACAAAACCACTGGCGCCGAGACATTGACATTTAAGTTTTTACGCTCGTACAAAACCACTGGCGCCGAGACACTGACATATAAGTTTGTACGCTCGTACAAAACCACTGGCGCCGAGACACTGACATATAAGTTTGTACGCTCGTACAAAACCACTGGCGCCGAGACATTGACATTTAAGTTTGTACGCTCGTATAAAATCACTGGCGCCGAGACTTTGACATATAAGTTTGTACGCTCGTACAAAACCACTGGCGCCGAGACATTGACATTTAAGTTTTTACGCTCGTACAAAACCACTGGCGCCGAGACACTGACTTATAAGTTTGTACGCTCGTACAAAACCACTGGCGCCGAGACATTGACATTTAAGTTTTTACGCTCGTACAAAACCACTGGCGCCGAGACACTGACTTATAAGTTTGTACGCTCGTACAAAACCACTGGCGCCGAGACACTGACATATAAGTTTGTACGCTCGTACAAAACCACTGGCGCCGAGACATTGACATTTAAGTTTTTACGCTCGTACAAAACCACTGGCGCCGAGACACTGACATATAAGTTTGTACGCTCGTACAAAACCACTGGCGCCGAGACATTGACATTTAAGTTTGTACGCTCGTATAAAATCACTGGCGCCGAGACTTTGACATATAAGTTTGTACGCTCGTACAAAACCACTGGCGCCGAGACATTGACATTTAAGCTTTTACGCTCGTATAAAATCACTGGCGCCGAGACTTTGACATATAAGTTTGTACGCTCGTACAAAACCACTGGCGCCGAGACACTGACATATAAGTTTGTACGCTCGTACAAAACCACTGGCGCCGAGACATTGACATTTAAGTTTTTACGCTCGTACAAAACCACTGGCGCCGAGACACTGACTTATAAGTTTGTACGCTCGTACAAAACCACTGGCGCCGAGACACTGACATATAAGTTTGTACGCTCGTACAAAACCACTGGCGCCGAGACATTGACATTTAAGTTTGTACGCTCGTATAAAACCACTGGCGCCGAGACACTGACATATAAGTTTGTACGCTCGTACAAAACCACTGGCGCCGAGACATTGACATTTAAGCTTTTACGCTCGTATAAAATCACTGGCGCCGAGACTTTGACATATAAGTTTGTACGCTCGTACAAAACCACTGGCGCCGAGACATTTTGTTATATCGCACCCTTAACATTATACAGACCTAAATCAAAATTTTAAGTAATTGAATTTTAATACCTAGTACTTAAAAATAAGGTATAAAATTAAACTGAGACCTTGCTCTTTTTAATTAGGCCTCTTTACTTCTAAGGGTGCGATATGATAAAAATATTTGACTGCCTGCACCCCTATGTAAAACCGTATAAAAAATTTAATTTCTCTATTTCCAAGAGATGATCAAAGTTGAACTGATAAATTTTAATAATATACTAGTGGATCTGGGGTTTCGCAGATTCTTTATCCGAACATGACAAATATAAAGTGATTTTTCTAAAAGCGACCCCCTCCAGTTTGGAAATATTATTCCGTCTTTGAATTTCTTATAGAGTTATCAACATTTCAAAAATATATATAGTTAACGCGATCAAACTTCAGTAGACTACACCTCTATCGTAATATATACATATAATCAAATATTCCAAGATGACGTATTATAATAATTGCTAATTAGCGAAAATACATAATATTAATTTCCAAAGTTTATTTTCTCAGTAAATGCCCAGCGAAATGCGTTTAGTGAATTTAAAAATAAAATGCTAGAAGTAAATACACTCGTAGTAACACTGACTAGCCTCTTGCGTTGTCGACCGACATTACTATATAGCCATGATTCATTTATGTTCAACCGATATCAGACGGTTCAATTTTGTCTTTCAATTACGACGAATCCTTGCAAAAATAATCATTCAACGCCATTGAACACCGTCCTCTATTAGACGGTTCAACCAAATTGAATCGTCCAATATCAGCGTTTCGAATAAAACTAATCAACAAACACCCCAACCAAACGTATATATTGCAGACTGAATATAACCGAATAATGGGCGGTTCCTATATCTGACTACTAAGTCACTTGCCTTACCACCGGTTTGAAATTCGACGCATGGAGTTTATGTCAAATTCTAACCAATACTAAGGCAAATGAACGGTCGTTTATATATAAAGGAACTCGCCATACATTAACTCAAAAGAAAACACCCATCAAAATAGAATCATCAAACATCTATAATCTCGAAATTATAATTTATGCATATTGGTGTTTCCTTCGAGTAATCAATCCACTGCCAACTAACATGGCGTCCATAATAAACAATTTGGCTATAAGATATTATGCAAATATATCGCTAAAATATAACACGAGCTATATATCTAATATCTATACACAACTCGAAGCATCGACGTCTGTATATCGCACTTTTAAAGACAAACTAGACAAAAATATCAAATTTTACAGGACAGCAAATAAAATAAAATAATTGTCTTCCTCTATACTTCCTTATCGTCCAAATAGTGTCGTCATTTCTTCGAACTTAGTCAATAGATACGTTCCAACCGGGCCCCAATTCTGCTATCACAATCGCGTCGGAATGTTCGCTCGCTGACGTCAGAACGGTTGCTTTTGTATTAAAGTGACCAGCGATGGACCACTTGAACAATGTTGTAATAAAAGACAGGGGCCTGCTATAGGAGCCAAACAAATGTTTGGTAATGAAAGACAATAACACCATTTCGCTTTCATACGAAGTTTCAAAGAAACGTCAAATATGGGTGAATTAGCTTCGAGACGTTTTTGCCTTATGTAGTATGTACGGTCAGCAAAGAAACTAATACTTTTTATATATTTTTATAGGTAAGTACTTATTATGAAACTAATAGTATTAAATGATATTAAAATAATAATAATATAATGTAATATAAACATAATCAGTAGGCACAATTTTAGTAATAATTGGCTTGTGTTAACTAAAGTAGGAGACATATGTTTGGGATTCTATTTTATTTAAGTTGATGTTTAAGTGGTATTATATATATATATATATATATATATATATATATATATATATATATATATATGTATGTATATTAGGGTGATCAAAAAGAAAAAAAAATCCAAACAGGCTCAAAAGTTTCTTTTGGGTGTAAAAAAAATTCTGTGAAAAGATGAGCCATTAATATTAAGATTGTCCTCATCGCATTTTTTTAATTCCCATAAGAATAACAGGAAATTTTTTTTTTGCTTCTTCTGATTTTTGTACCGTTCAAACGAGTGGTTGACTGATAAATCGCTGTTCCAATCTTTATAGAGAATTGAACGCTCTACAAAAAAGGTCTGATAACATTTTTTGATTTTTTTGGATCACCCTATAAATATATAATATAATAACAATAATTATTTTATTAATATTAAATATCAAGTTCGTAGTAGTAAGTAGTAAATATATAAATAGTACTACTGCAAACGCTCCATGCTAATTTACCTGTACGTCTTGTGGTTAGGGTTGCCACCCGTACTCCAATATATAGGATCCTACTATATTTGAGGCCATCAGCGCTAAAGCGGCCTAACCCTCAATTTATTATATTCGGAAATAAATACTGGAAATAATGTAAAACGTGCTAAAATATACACAAGAATGGCCTATCTTTCGCTTTGTCACTTGGTAATAGATGGCGTTCCAAAGACTTTTTTGCATTTCCTTAGTTTCACATAATTTCCAGTATTTATCTCCGAATATAATAAATTGAGGGTTAGGCCTCTTTAGCGCCGACTGCCTCATTTTAGCTATATATATTATAACTATATATTATAGAAAAATGACACACTACGTGTACGTACTACACTTTCATCGCTAATTCAATTTCCGTGAAAATCCATTTGATGATTATAAAACTCAAAAGATCTTTGTTGCGCAAAGCATAATGTAATATATATAATAAATAATATCTACCAAAGATACTATTTATTTTGCAGCTTTAAAATGAAAATACTATATTTCCTTAGAAAAAATGGTGACAACCCTACTTGTGTCGTTTACTTAATTTAAATATGCATAGCATTAATACTTGAACGGTTTGCCTTTGAAAGTACGACATGTGTAAATAACCATATTCATTTCAGCGTGTATAATAAAATTGGTAACTCCATTTATTATTATTTTACTATTACCCGATTTTATTGTTTTTCTTGTGTCGATCCTCGTATACATGTAATGCTATTCCATACATAGGTAACGTGTTATATATGTAAACTTTTATAGGTCATGTGTTTTTGATTCCAAATCTTTAACCATAGGATTACACCAAAAAGCTTTTTGAATTTATTCAAAACATGAAATCAACTCGTAACTATGCTATTAGGTCATATATTATTGCGGTAACATGCATGTTTCATAGATACTTAGCCGATAAAAACCTCGTTGACTCGTTTAGAAAATGCATTCAACAATTGACAAAATAATATTGCGAAATTATTATTATAAGTGGCAAAATTCTATCCCGAACCCTCTAAGTACTAAAAATAATTAACTTACTCTAGCTCCAAAGTTTACATTCTGCGTGCAACTGACAAAAGATTATTGAAAACCCAACAAGAAACATTCGTCTAAAAGCACAATATATGGCAATCTACACAATTGTTGGCAAACCCCAAAATTCATTTATTCAAAACCTCATGTTTTTTTTTTTGTAAATCATCATTCTAACATTAACGGCTTCAAAATAAATACAACTAAAATATGTTAATATCCCGAATACATTGCAAGTGTGCTAACAATGGTATAGTCTCCCTTACATCCATTTTATATAAGTAGTGACATATATGAATTTTAATATATGTATGTATATTTTAGGGACGGACCGAAATTCGTTTTACATTCGGCTTGACCGAATTTCGGCAGCTTACGCCGAACTTCTTGCTTAAAAAAGTCAAAAATTTGACGTTGTCAACAGATCACGATATGTTCTTGAGAAAGCGTGGCGAAATCAAACCAAAGACCGAATTTTTTGTTTTAAACCACTTTCGACCCATCCCTAACATATATATACCAATACATGTATATATTATAATATTACATATATTATATTGGTATTAGTAGTAGATATGAAAATAATCTTCATTCAGTTACAATATTGTCTCTAGTATATCGTAGATTCCGTGAACGAAAAACGGCTAAGAACAAACGCTAGGCCAATTACCCTATTTATAATTCATTATAAAAAAAAATCTACATTCTCATTAATTAATTAATTTCATTGACACGAAAATCAGTCATTCAGTACATGACCGACAAATTATTCATAAAATTTCAATGTTTAAAATAAAAACCCACCTCAGATCTATATTTTTAATTATTTTTACAACTGTACTTTTTCTAACGCGAAAAAGTATCTGAATCATTCGTATATACATTACAAACATACATGCATTGTATTATTAAAACAAACTACGATAATTATATAATATACAAACGCCATTGAGTCAAAAGTATTTCAAGCAAATTAGGCTACTTGATATTTTTCAAAAGCAGCATTTTGACCAAGAAAAAGGCGAGAGAAAGTAGTTGAATGGTATATACACAATGTGTAACAAAAAGCTTGTTGCTTCTTTTCAGAACACAACATAGGAGTATTACATTCGTAAACGTTTTTGTTACTCAGTGTACACTGAAGTACAAATCATTTGTTAACATAGAAATATTTCAACTCAACGACGTGTGTATCGAAGAAAATAAAACAATATGTACAAGATATTATCGAAAAACTAAAGAAACTTAGAACCGACATTATTATGACTAAATTTTGAAACATGCAAATGCCACAGTGATTGCGTATCAGTGGAGAAGTTTCATACTGATACATGGTAATGGTAAAATATAAAATGCGTTTGTGGTCACTTGGATTTACTAATCAAGAAGACGAGAGTATTATTATCAGCAAATAACGTGGATGTAGAACAGTTCTTAGATATTCAAAGCTTTATAATTACGAGCATTTTGGAAAATTTAGTCTACTCATCTAGCTTTAGCTTGACTGTTTAGCCTTTTTCAACAGTACATTATATTTATATATAGACGACTTACTAGTAAATACGACTGCTAACCAATTTTCCCACTGATATGCCGAGACTGTGACTTATTAGCTAACATTAAATATTATTATCCGAAAAAGCACGTATTTTTCACGTTTAAACACAATGTGATGTACTCGATGTACTCGATATACATATTACACCGAAATATAACATCGAGTCCTAAATTTAAATCACGTAAATAAAATTTACAAAGCAACAAAACGAAAAAAAAAAAATCTATAATTTTAACCGTCGAAGAATATTTAAGTCGTGCTTATTTTTGTACTGGTTTTAATAATAATTACCTATAAATCAGTGGACAGTAAAGAAAACTACAATCAACTTAAGACAGTAAAATTGCACATGATAAGCTTGACAACTTGTTTAAGTGCTGTTTTACCGACATACCAAACTGACATGTATGATAAAACAGCACGGTTACAGCATTTGATCGTCATTTCGTCTTATTCGGTACAAATGATACAAATGTAAGCACGACTTAAACAGGGATTCGTTGCCAATATAATCTCATAGAAGAGAGATCGTATATACACGTAACTCCACTGACCGCCTCCAACCGTGCTTTTAAGCTGCCACATCCACATTTTGCCATCATTGCTCTGTATGTATGACAATTTCAAGTCATCTTGCAATAAAAATTACGGTACAATTTTATTGGGACTAGATAATATTCTAACACTTTGTTGAAGAATGAGTTAACAATGTCATTCTGTAAATATAGTCAATAGTATTTAGTACTCCAGAGAAAAGTTCTTGTTTTGTTTTTCCTAATGGAACTTTCGAGTTGCAAAGTTAATTTTACTTTTAGATTTTCAAATGCAAGACTCAAGGTTGTGGTGGAAAAGGCTAGATGGTTAGGATGACATTAGCATAGACTGCGTGATGGGAGGTGGCAAAAGGTGTCCCCTAGGGCTCCCCTGGGCAGGGGCCGGGGTGTCCTCACGAGGCGTACATGCGCTTGATGTCCTCCTTGTACCGCTCCTGGATGTCCTTCCGCTTGATCTTGAAGGCGGCCGTCACCAGACCCATGTCCGGGGACCACACCTCGGTGCACAGCTTCACCGCGGCGGGCACCTCGAACTTCTCCAGACCACCTGGCAACGCACAAGGGGACGTGAGCACCCCACGACCTTGGTCTTGGCCACGAGCACGGCATGCTCCACGCGTCTTACGAATTACACCAGCCCACAAAAAAGTGGTCTGCGCTTTGGCCAGACCCCTCTATTCTTATGTATTTCGATATGCTGAATCTGGATCTGGGCAGAGATTGGTCCATATACCAACTGACCAGACCAAATTGACTTTAGATTCAAAACTTGAGAGTGTATAGCCCGGAATGACTACAGATTCAAAATTTGAGAGTGTATCAAGCAGAATGACTACAGATTCAAAATTTGAGTGTATCAAGCAGAATGACTACGGATTCAAAATTTGAGAGTGTATCGAGCAGAATGACTACGGATTCAAAATTTGAGAGTGTATCGAGCAGAATGACTACGGATTCAAAATTTGAGAGTGTATCGAGCAGAATGACTACTGATTCAAAATTTGAGAGTGTATCGAGCAGAATGACTACAGATTCAAAATTTGAGAGTGTATCGAGCAGAATGACTACGGATTCAAAATTTGAGAGTGTATCGAGCAGAATGACTACGGATTCAAAATTTGAGAGTGTATCGAGCAGAATGACTACGGGTTCAAAATTTGAGAGTGTATCGAGCAGAATGACTACTGATTCAAAATTTGAGAGTGTATCGAGCAGAATGACTACGGAATCAAAATTTGAGAGTGTATCGAGCAGAATGACTACGGATTCAAAATTTGAGAGTGTATCGAGCAGAATGACTACTGATTCAAAATTTGAGAGTGTATCGAGCAGAATGACTACAGATTCAAAATTTGAGAGTGTATCGAGTAGAATGACTACGGATTCAAAATTTGAGAGTGTATCGAGCAGAATGACTACTGATTCAAAATTTGAGAGTGTATCGAGCAGAATGACTACAGATTCAAAATTTGAGAGTGTATCGAGCAGAATGACTACGGATTCAAAATTTGAGAGTGTATCGAGCAGAATGACTACGGATTCAAAATTTGAGAGTGTATGGACCAGATTGATTACAGATTTAAAATTTGAGAATGTATGGACCAAACTGACAGCAGATTCGGATTTAATTAATGTTTCAAAAATTGTATGTGGTAATTGTAATAATACTCACATTGGGTGCATGCACTCCGGCCAGGATTTGAATCCGCGCCCTTTGAGTTCTAAGGTCGCGTGAGCTAGCCATTATGTTACCACAACTTCTTAGAAAAACGCTAACAACGGTGAAGGAAACCATCGTAATGAAACCTGCACATCGACATTACCGATGCGTGGCTATATTGTCCGTTCCCCTGTAGTGGGAGGCTCGAGCCCAGCAGTGGGACTTAATGGGCTTTTATTATTATTCTATGGCAAATAGAACGTTTTGTTCAAAAACAACCTTTTCCTTGGTTTTCCGTTTGACATTCCTTTACAGAAACAGATCCTTGCAAACTACACTATGATTTGGTTCAATAGCACAGGTGTTTATTTTTTCAAACTCAGCTGATTAGATTCCTGGCGAGGGTAATTGATTTATCCCAAAGGTAACGACACCATTTTAGTTTTTGTCAGAGTTGTCCTCTAAAGTCCAACTTAGGATTTCGCCCTGAAGACGGAACTGGTGGAATTGTACAGCAGAGTCAAACTTGATCGAAAGGGACACTCACACTTCCTGGCGTGGTCAGCCAGCTCCTTGACGACGGCCTTCTCTACGAGCTCGCTCTGGCAGAGGGCGTGGAAGTCGCCGGCGACGCCGACCCTCGCCGCCAGCTCCACCAGGTGCTGGGGGTTAGGCACCAGCAGCGCCACCGTGTACATCTTGGAGCTGTCCCCGTACACGCAGATGTTCTCCACTATGGGGCAGGTCTTGAGCTCGGCCTCCACCTTGCCCAGGGACACGTACTCGCCGGCCTGCAGCTTCACCAGGTCCTTCTTGCGGTCTGCCGGTCCAATGTCCTCGCATTAGTGACACAAGACTCCCTTTCCATGAGTTTTGATATCCCAGGCACACAATGAAGCCGTCATTATATTAAATTAAGCAATATTGGGCTTTTACTGCAATACAGTTTCTATGTATTTTATCTCTCTGTTATTTTTTTCACTTTATCCCAATTATTTAGGGTCGGCACAATATGGCTTTTTCTTACACATTCCTCTATTCTGACATACGTCGTCCTCTGACACTGCACAAGTCATCATATCATTATTCACACAATCCATTCATCTCTCTTTTAGTGTACCTTTATATCTGTATCCATTAATTTTATTTTACTTAATTAAGTTTGAAAGAACTACTGAATGGATTTTGATGAAACATTACAATAATGTAGCCTACATAGCAGAATAACACATAGGCTATAATTTATAAAGATATAAGGTGAATTACTATTCAAAATATGACGATTCTCTAGCACCACGCAGGTGAGACCGCGGGGCGCAGCTAATTAACCATAAAAACCCACAAGAGTTTGCAAGACCCAAGAGGCCTCCCTTTCGGCAGGTCCATTAAAGGAGTAACTGTCCTAAATGAAATAATTTTCTAATCTTCTTTTATTGCTAGTCCCAACTGTGATGGAAAGTGGTTGCAGTCGTCTATGGACATTAGCAATACCAGAGGTCTTGCTAATGTTCAGCCAGCCTTGAAAGATAAACTGGAACTTATGCAGGCATATTCTAGAGCAGCGGTGGTAGCCATCCAGTCGGACAAAACGCTACCAACCGGCGGCAAACCTCTCCCGTATGGGCCGCAGCTGAACTCACCGATGATCTTGATGCAGCCGTCGTGGTGCAGCTCCGCGATGTCCCCGGACTTGAACCACCTCCGGCCCTCGGCGTCCACGAACTCCTCCTTGGTCTTCTCCGGGTTCTTGTAGTAGCCCTCGGCCACGCAGTCGCCGCCGATCACCACCTCGCCCTGGACACCCGGGACGTTGAGGTGAGGTCAGTAATATATAAGCATTGCAAAGGGTTCAAAGTATTGTAAGCACTGGAATGTCACAAAATATCCTAACACTCTGAACACCATAATAATAATGTTACATACCGACAAAGAAACGCGCACCTGGTTTATTGCCCCTCCGGCATTCGAAGTTCTTTTGTTTACTTCATATTTCACATTTGCAATTAGACAATAGCCTATTGTTATTGTTTTCGACTATGTTGGCCGTTCGCAGGAATAATTAGCCAGGTGTGAAAATTACTGTTTCTCGGAAACCCCAGTGCACGCGGTCGATTTTTTTTGTGCTTGTTTTATGGCCGTCATTAGTGTCGGACTAATCCTTGTTGTTATTGCATTGCGTCGAAGCTTGCCAGGTATAGATCGGTGCATTATAAAGGAATAGCCCAAGGTGGGGAGGGGCAGTCAAGCGAGGATTACGATACGAGCGAGACGTAAATTCGATGAGTGATATAGTGACGGATTTTGCGTGTGTTATTGAATCTTGCAGTGTATAATGGTTGTATCCATTTATATTTGTACCTGCTTTATACGTGTTTGTACAGTTCCAATTTTTTATTAATTAATTTATTCATGACCATAGAATTAAAGTCTTTTAGTCGGAAACATGTTAATTAATAGGTCTTCGTATAGTAGCGCAGTTGTATTGCAGGCTACAACCGACGCCATTCAATTGAGTTCTTGTGAAAACTCGAAAGATCACATCTGACTATACAGTTCACATTTCTCACAAAAACACATAATTTCTACTCAAAAACTATCAATATCCTGCAACTATTGTTCATTTTAGAGTAATTATACACATTTTTAGAAAATAAAACTGCACAGCACAACGTCTCCTTTCATTTCCCACCAAAAATCCCACAGTTCCAATAAACTCTATAGTATTGCCAACGGCATTTTAATTCGAGTCCTGTGTAATTGTTAACAATAATAATAATATCGGCAGACAAACAGACATATTGTATATTAGACGGCCTCTGTGGTTGAACGGGCTCAGCCTTCGCCGGCCTGCCTCACTGCAACGCAGAGAGAATCGAACCCGGAGCGGATTAGTCCGTTCTATATTTACCCATAACACAAGCGCTACTTGCTCAATTTGGGGATTTACAATGTGTGTGTTTGTCTGTCGATTATTATTATATCCCTAAATTAAGAAAGATACGCTTGTGTTGTCGGTAATATACAGAAATTAGAAATCTTTTATTCTTAACAATACTCATTGACCATGTGCAACGACAGACGGAGCATTTTGGGCGTTGTGAGATACTAATGGAACGCGCCCTTTGTCGCTTCACTCCGACATAGCAACAATTAATGTTCGAAATTCAAATCGAAACGAATCGATTTATCGTTATCGTCTCACTCTGTTTATATAAGAGTAAAAGAGATGCGAATAGTCTGTTTGTCGTTGTGTGTACGGTGCACCGACCTGCGGGAAGGGCTTGTTGCCGACGCGGTAGTGGCCCTCGTGCCAGTCGAGCAGGCGGATGTCGGTGCCGGTGGTGGGCGCGCCGACGCGGCCCGTGCTGCGGTCGTGCGGGTCCATCACGGTGGCGCACGAGGTGGTCTCCGTGAGCCCGTACCCGGCCACGACGTCGCAGCACAGGCAGATGCGCACCTGCAGGTGCGTGTCCGGGGACAGCGGCGCGCCGCCGCTGATCATCAGCCGCACGCGCCCGCCGAGCAGCGAGCGCACGCGCGCGAACATCTGCACATTCATATGTCTAGTGCCAATAGATGGAGCTGTGCAATAATACAATTCACAAACGTCTCCCGAAACATACAAGGGTTTAGCCTGCGAGGAACAACACTAGCTTCACTGAAAGCTTTTCCTTTAAGACGGAGGAGCATTCCATCTCGTTCCTCCACTCTATAAGGAACAGCTTCCTGCATATATATTTCTGATGACGAGGATGAACATAGGAATACTTTTTATGGATAAAAAATATATTGTCTCTGAATTTGTTATCCTTTTACAGAAAGACTATTGGACTGATTTCGCTGAAATTCGATATAAAAGTAATAATTTTAATACCCAGGGAGTCCACGGGATACTTTCTATCCCGGATAATGGGATTAGTTTTGGGATAAAAGTATGTAATCGTTATCCCAGAAAGTGAGTATGAGTATGATGGGCATGTGACACTCACGATCCTGTTGAGCACGGGCGTGTCGTAGCCGCGCCGCATCCAGGTCTGCTTGTAGGCGTAGGCCCACTTGAAGAAGGCGCTGGCGAAGGGGCCGCTGCGCGCCACCTTGTCCGTGATGCCCTTGCTGATGCGGTCCATTATCAGCTGCAACACGACCACAAAACACACACAGTCGTACAATCATCACATTGTTGATGCTACATACAATCACTCCAGACCACCCTACAAAATGCTCATAAATACTGTCGAGTGCTGATGTGAACTAATTTATTTTGGAAATGATAAGCTTAAGTACAAATATTTTTTTTTTTTTTTTTTAATTTTTTTTTATTATTATTATTTTTTATTTTTTTTTTTTTTTTTTTATTTTTTTTTAATTTTTTTATTATTTATTATTAAATATTAATTCACAAGTCGTACAGGTATAATATATAGCACAGTGTGTGAGCGGGACGGATGATGTGCGAGCGAGATAGAGCAACTATTAATACGTGCACTCCGGCGTTGCGCTAGCCAACGTTTGCAGCTCCCATTCCAATTCTCGGATCGAATAAAACGTCATATTTGTTAGATAATCAATTAGCTTAGTTCTATATATTTTATAAATTTTAAGCGACATCGCAAATATGGTCCGTGAGAATAGTGTTGTGTTAGAGATTTTATTAAGTTGTCTTTATTGCTTTAGTATTCTATTACGTGTCTAGGGTTATTTTTTATTTAATTCCCTTTAATTTACAGAATTTAATTAATAAATAGTATTTTCAGGATAGGATATTTGAAATCGTCAAACACCACGCTATTTATTGGTAAAATGGAAACGTGGCATCATTTTTCATTTTAACGTTTCCGAATTGTCGACAAAGGCGAACTTACTGCGTAGTGCTTTTAGTTTTGTGATAGTGTTTATTACAATTTAATATCTTTTCTAGCTTTATCTATGGTCTGTATCTATTAAATCTAGTTCAAAATTGAAAACACGTAAAAACATACACTGAGAACGAACTGTGACGTCATCAAAAGCCCGTAAAAATAGTGGCGTTTAAATCGCTCAAATTTATTCGAGGTTTTAATTATTTTTTTAAATTAATTTGAACATTTTCAACAGTATTATTCCTCTTTTACTATGATAAAACGATATAAACAATTACTCAAAATACAATAAAAAGATACATATTTGCGTCCAATACATAACGGTTATTTCTAAATACCCGCAATAATGGCGGTTAGCGTAATAGACACTACAATACAAATTAAAAATTATCGAGTGCCATAAAATTAATAAAATACTAATATAGAAAAAACAAACAACAGCCGAGATGATGTTCAGACTCACCGGCACAGTGGTGATGCAGGTGGGTTGCAGGATGGTGGCGTCGCCCTTCGTGCCCTTCATGATCTTGCTCGAGGTGTCCAGCATGGTCAGCGGGGTGGAGTATCCGATCGGAACACCTGCATTTGAAAAACTTCACTTTCATATATATTTACATATTGCACGAGTTCAGCAGAGAGGCCAACGGCCTATCTGGTGGAAAGCAGTCACAAAGGTGTAGAGTAAGCTGCCATAGCGACCTTGAGTTATGTCCAGATTCCAGTCTCTGTTCAGAGAGCGAGGCAATACATTCACAACACTGTAGTAGAATACTAACAAGTCAATAGATGGCGCTTTACAATAATTGAGGTCTTAAACGATTCCCGCACATACAAAGAATATATAAAAATTTCCAACAATAATATATGGGCCTAGGTCTGTGAGGAACAACAACAGCCTCACTGAAAGATCTTTCTCCGAGATGCAGGAGCATTCCATCTCGCTCCTCCATCCTATACGGGGCACCTACTTCAACAATCAACATAGCAATAAACAGTACACATGTGAGCCAGTACATTTGTACTGGTACGGCTCCAAATTTCAAATGTCCCACTTTACAATTTTTGTCGCGCTACTACTCAAAAGTAAGAGGAAGTACGGAACAAGACTTTTGCTACAAAAGTACAAAAATGCCTCTAACATGACAAAGAGGGACAAAATGATAGTCATGGTACGACTGTTAGTAAAATGAGGTGATCGAGGCCGAGCACATCCGATTCTTAACGAACATTACCGAACCAGTTTTGAACCGGCCTAATCGTTTCAAATGTATTGCAAATATCTTTGCCTCATTCGAGGTGGTACATTGTACTGGTTCAGTACAAAATGTTACGTTGCTCATTTTAAAATTGTGACGCTCACCGCCGATGATGCAGAGGCTCTCGGCGAGCAGCTCGAAGACGTGCGCCAGCGGCAGGAAGCCCATGAGCAGGTCGCCGTCGAAGATAGGCATGGCGTCCGCGAAGGCCTTCAGCGTGGCCACCATGTTGCGGTGCGACAGGATCACGCCCTTGGGCACGCCCGTCGAGCCCGACGTGTACATTATGATGGCCGTGTCCGACGCGGACGGCGGGACCACTTCTGAAACGGAAACAGCACACACTCATATCGACAACTATTATATGCACGCGACTTCGTCCACGCTCGACTTGAAAGCCTAAGAATTCGCTCTTGAACAGCGAAACCGCATCGAAATCGGCCCAGCAGTTTTTACGTGAACCCCGATGAAACAGACAAGATATCTAAAAGAAATAGCATCGTGTTCTCCGTCGTTTACATAGTTTTTTAATAGCTTCAATGTACATACATGGCATGTTTGGAATTTTAAAATATTATAGACTATCTCAACACACATTTAAATTTAGAACTACCGTCTCTCAATGCTTTAAGAGATGGTAGTTTTACATTTAAATGTGAATATGGTCGTAATTCATAATTGACAACACAGTCATTCCACTAAATTAACGACTTCTTTAGAAGATAGGCTATTAACTTAGTCGAGTATTTGTTGCACTCACAATGCAATACATTTTACTTTGCTGCCAGTAAAATATATGTGCATCTGTCTGCTAGTATTCTTATATTTACTTCTTTATAACGAAGCTGTGGCATATTTGTAAAAGGAGTAGGGTGGTCGTTAAAAATTAAATTTCTTGCGACGCCCCCTAAAAAGCTTCCTTTTAATGAAAAAGCACTGAGATTTTTTTTATAATTTTTTCAAGTCAAGACATCAAGACGATTCAAGTTAAAACTAAAAATATAAGAAAAATTGAAAGATAAGCTTGAATCACGAAGAATTTTAAACTTTTTCTGAAACTATAATTTGAAATTCATCACTGAGAATGATAATACGGAAGGTATTTCATTGTTAAAACTTTTCCAATCTTAAAATAATTATTACTTCTAAGTATGAAGAAGTTTCCTGAAAAACATGATATTACCCAAAAATTAACTTGAATCGTCATGAGGCACGTGTTGTCTTGACTTGAAAAAATTATAAAAAAAATCCCAGTGTTTTTTCATTAAAAGGAAGCTTTTTAGGGGGCGTCGCAAGAAATTTAATTTTTAACGACCACCCTAAAAAGGAGTTATGCGCTTGTTTCTAAACTATATTATTAAGTTATTTCTTATTAATGTCATGATGTAACGAAACCTAATAATAAAATAAAAGTGTGCACCCACAGAGGGGCTTTGCGCCGAAGCTTTAGGTGAGTAGCGACACCTCGGACCTGAGTCCGGGGGCCAAGGCAAGGACTCCGCCTTCGTCAGTCGCCACGGAGTGCAGAACGCTACAGCTAAGACTCAAGCTCCAGGGGAAGAAGTGATAAATGGCATCACGTCACAAGTAGCTTCGGTGAACCTGCAGCCCACCTCTCGACACCCCTGAGCTACTCACATCCATGTAGGGAATGTCATAGTCAGTTCATCCCAATAGCCCGCTACCCTGTGTTCTCATTCCTTACAACAGTCCTACACTGACCAGGGCCTGTCCTTGGATGCATTTTTATGCGGTGTAGACAGCGACAATCGCCGGTCAGTCTCACACCACATTTAGTTTAAAGTTGTCAAGGGGCCTCTACATGTTGACCTCCCCATGGCCCCACGCAAGCTGTCCATTTTTATGGCCCGTGGTCTTAAATAAAAGTGACATGGACCTAACAGAAATCAATCAATCAATGCTATTTGATTTTAATAGAGCAATAAGCAACTGAGTTTTCAGTTTTACCAAGAAAATTAAATTAACATAGTAAATTTCAAGGTACATGAAATTGCGTAAATGTCGATATGAAACCACTCACCAATATTAGAGTCCATTCCCTTCTGGACGACCTCCTTGTAGCCGAAGATCTTGATGCCGGGCTTGTAGCCGTCCTTGTCGACGGTCTTGAGCTGGTCCTCCATGAAGATGATGGTGTCCACCTTGGGGGTCTTCGCGAGGATCTTCTTGAACTTCGGCAGCAGGTCGTGGGTGGTGATCACAGTGGACACCTCCGTCTCGTTGATGCCGTGCGCGATCGCCTCGTCGCCGAGGGTCGCGTATATTGTTACAACTGAAAATCGCAAGAAAAAAATATTGTAGGGGCATTCATTATTTACGTAAGGGTCCCGAAGAGGAGCGGGGTTTTATCTTTAGACGAGGTAAATAAGTAGGGGACGAACTTTCCTCTGGATGGCAAATTGTTATACCCAACCATGCCTTTGGCCTTAGACAAACAAGATGGCGTACATTAATTAATAAATTTTATTTTATATATGCTCCAACATGAGCTATAGTTAGTTTCATTTCGAGAGATGATTGCGTTGCTTTCTAAGTGGCTTCTTATTAAAGAATTAAATAATATTTTAAAGACATAAATGACTAAGTACCTTCTACTCGACGTAATAAAGACCCTAAATATTGATAATCTTTCTTATAAATGTTAATTATGTGATTGCGAAAAGTTAGCTATGTGTTAAGACGTAATCCGAGATCCCGCGTCGTTTCAACTCTTTAGACTCATCCCATATGTAATTAGTGAATGGCGCCATAGTATATACGAGTATTTACTACATAAATAGATCCTGTGTAATATAATTTTTCAGACAAACAGTGTGATAAAAACCTATATGCGTCTTTAAAGTACAACTTAAACATAAATGGCCTTACTTATAAACGTTTGTTAAATTTTAAGAAACTGCTCAGCAACTGATTATCGAAAATCTTACCCATAAGCTCCTCTTAACGACAACAGGTGGTGGTAAAGTAACTCATAAATAACTGTCAAAAATAACCAATATCGAGAGGTAGTTTAAGTAACTGCTAAGAGGCTAGATGGCGAGTTTTATTTGAAATAGCCATTGATTAGGGGCTTAAGAGTCTCTTATTTAAGAGATGGCTAATCCTTTCTTAACGAGATTATTATAAGTAAGGCCCAAAGAAAATAGAAATTATGGCAACTAAGAGCTGGGCGTTGTACGAATACGGCGTAAGAAAAAATCGACCGAACGAAGCGCATACAGAAATTCCACAGAATAATAAGTGCATTCCACCGAATCCAACTCAATCCTCGACCCATACCACCACCAAGGGTCACCAAGACACAAACAGCCGGCAGTAGATATATGCAAAACGATATGATAGTTCTTTAGCTCACCAGAGGTACTAGAAATGAGAACGACAGCTCTAGCACTTTCAAAGAGCCGAAAGAGTTGGAACAAGCCGTGTTGTAGGTGCACGGTGTAATTTTAATTCATATGGCTATGTTTATGTGAATAAAATATTATTTATCGAAATCCAAAAGAAATAAACATGATTATGGTACACATTTCCTTCTGTTCTACGACATGGGGTCGTGTAAGAAGCGTTATAAAATTTCTTAGAGGCCGGCAACTAGTCAGTCGGACGTGGTGAGTGGGTCGCGGAGGGTACTGACCGGGTATGCTCTGCTTGAAGCAGCCGTGCGCGGCGAGCATCCACTCGGCCCTGGTCTCGGCGAACATGACCACGTTCTGCTTCGGGCGGCAGCCGAGCGCGCGCAGCCCCGCGCCGAACTCGCGCGCCTCGCGCTCCACCTCCGCGTGCGACCGCCACGTGTACTCGCCCATGTTGAACTGAGGGCACAATTCGACAGCGCTGCCAGATGACCATGTCAATTAAACCCCCAAAACAGTTTTTACTTATTTTAAAGGAGAAAGAAAAAAGCAAAACCACCGTCGTAGCGAAAACGGCACTAATGACGTCACCATTTTCGCTCACGGGGCGCTCACAACGACCCGTGTCAATAGGTCCGTTAAATAACCATTTCACTTGAGTTTACGATTGTGACGCCAGCAAATAAGTGATTAATAAATTTAATAAAGTAATTTTCTCCGTGCAGGAGCGGAGAAAGAATACAATTTCCTGCGGCCGGGCGGCCTGTCGTAAGAGGCGACAAAACAACCCACAGCCAGGTGGTAGGGCATTTGCCCGACTGGATGGCTACCACCCCTGGTCTAAAGTATGTCGCCATAACAACCTTGTGTTGCGTTCCGGCATTAGTGACCAGGTTCCAGTCTCCTTTAAGAGGGCAGCAGCGCATTTGTAGCATCTTTGGTGTTGCAAATGTCCATAGGCGATGGTAACCGCTCTCCATCGAGTGGGCCGTCTGCCTGTCTGCTGACCTCCTGCAATAAAAAAAAAGTGAAACGGGAAAAACCACGGTTGTAAACATGATCATTGTCAGCCTCTAACGGAAAGTAGCCTATAGGATATGACGCATACGAGTAGAGACGGCATAATAAATAAATAACGTAAGTGAACGAACGAGTGAATTGAATTATTAAAATGAACTATTGAATTGAAGTATGATTCACTACTAGAATATAATCCTAAGATAAAGTAATTATACTCTATTATAACTTAGATATAATAATTGTAGTGATGAGAATTGTCTTTGTAGATGAATTATTGGTACTTAAAAATTCTCCAAGAATTCTCTTAACAAAATTTTTCCCCCCCGAATGTCCCCCCAAACAATCTTTACTCCCGAATCTCCCCCCAACGTCGAAAAAAATCCCCGAATTTGCAGGGAATCCCCCCCATCTGGCAACACTGCAATTCGATATCCATCGTTATTGGAACGAAGTTCCTTATGGAGCGTTGCGAAATGGGGCTACACGGGAAAAATTAAGACCGAAAGTTGTAACGACACTTTTTGCTATAGTTGTAAGCCGTCCTCTGTCTGTCTCTCTCTTTCATTATGACTAAAATTGAGCCTACTGATTAAGTTTATATTACATTATATTTGTTACTAATAAAAAAAATATTATTATAACTTGAAAAAAGTAAAATTTTATTACATTTCCTTCACTAATTAAACCAAAGAAACTTCGTTCCATCCGGGTGTCCCTTGACACCTCTTAAGTTTTTTACTTAGGTTCATGGCTTGGCAGCTAGGCCTTTAAGCCAGATCTTAGTTTACTATATAGTTTCTTCATTTTCTTAAGCCTACGTATAGCACAGCTGAACTGTAGGTAATCAGCTGGTGCCATTCAACGGA
This sequence comes from Dendrolimus punctatus, assembly GCA_012273795.1. Classification (NCBI taxonomy): domain Eukaryota; kingdom Metazoa; phylum Arthropoda; class Insecta; order Lepidoptera; family Lasiocampidae; genus Dendrolimus; species Dendrolimus punctatus. Next base: position 1,280,820 of record CM022536.1, read on the forward strand.
GTTCTTGTGACAACTCAAAAGGCCACTTTCGACTATACAGTTCACATTTCTCACAAAACACATAATTACTACTTAAAAACCATCAATATCCTACAACTATTGTTCATTTTAAAGTAATTTTACACATTTTTAGAAAATAAAACTGCACGGCAAAACATCTCTCAGTTCCCGCCAAAAACTCTCACAATTAGATATTATCCTGATAGAAGTTAGAGATGGCACTAATAGTGGTTTAGCCGAATACCGAATATTCGGCGTAAGACTTGAAGCATTAATTTGTGATTTTTTCTTACGTTCTCGCGATTAGTAGGTACACGTAATTAAGGCTATGTATGATTTAACGGTTTTAAGCGCGATTTGAAATAATAATAATAAGATTTAATTGACACCAAAATTAAATTTACATTTGTCTTAAAATTAAGACTGGGTACTAAGACCTAAACTAGGCCAAGCCAGTCTTACGTGTTAGTTCTTTCCAACGACTAAAGAACTATGAATTGAGTATGTAACAATTTAAGTACAAGTTAAAAAAAACCAAAAGTTACAAAGAGAAATACGTTAAAAGAGAGATTCAAATTATTTTAAAGCAAGTGAGAAGTAAATATGTCAATAATTGTCAACAGAACGAAAACAACATGTGCATCGGGCCAAAGTCGAAGTGAGAAATAGTCTGTCACTCCGCCCGCAGCGATAACGAAGCGAGGCGAGTAATAATCACAACTTCCCCGTAAATATTATCTAGCACGCTGACCCGTGTCCACTTCGCTGGTCATCAAACCAACATAAGTCAACAAATAATTACAATAAAAACGGTTACCACGGCAATGGTTACCATAGCAACGATGGTGTAATTTGTGATAGTCGATATTTTTTTTATTTTGGGTAGGATTTTATTAAAATCCGTTCTTAGCACGCGTCTACGTTGCGAATAGAGTATCTATGCAAAATTTGAACGTATGGTTTCGGAGATCTGGTAATGAGTCTGTATTGGAACACTTACAAGCCAATAGATGGCGCTGCGCCATAATTGAGGTCACAAACGTTTCCCGAAACATACAAAGAATATATACACATTTTCAACTTTACCAGATGAACCAAGGTCTGCGTACGACAAGAATGGCCTAGCTGGAAGATCTTTCTTTCAGACGGAGAGGATTCTAGAGGTGGGCGATTATACTTATTTATATAACCGAATTACATTGAATTACTAATCTTCATAATCGAATGATGGTATTACTACCTACAAGACAGTACAGGAGTGAGTGGTATGTCGCTTATATATGTCTAGATCAGTAAGTAATCCAAATCATAAACCTTTTTGAACACCCTCCCATTAGGCTGGGGCTCGTCTTCCTCGCTCAGGACAGTCCTGGTGCCGAGGCAGGGCCTCTGGCCCCACCTGGCGGCGGCGGCGCGCAGCATGCTCTCCATTGTGGTGACGCCGTCGCGGACGAGGCGCGTGTGCAGCTCGCAGGGGCCGGACACCGAACGCACCGTTATGCTGTCTGGCGTCTGCTGGATTATGCGCGCCTGCGAATTTAAATTAATCGGGTAAATGCTTGGGAATCCTTGGGTTCCCGTACAGGTGCTGAGAATGTTTGCAAACAACCCAAAGCCAGGTATATGCCCGTCTGGATGGCTACCACCCCTGGACTAGAGTATAGCGCCATAACAACATTGAAGTTGTGTTTCGGCGTTAATAGCGAGACTCCAGCCTCTCTTTGGAAAGCAACAGCGCATTTGTAGCACCTTTGGTGTTGCAAGTGTCTAAGGCGATGATAACTGCTTTCTATCAGATGAGCCGTCTGCAGGTCTGCTAAGTTCATGCAATAAAAAAAACTGGGGATATAATAAATGATAGATGTTTAACATAATAATAAGATAAGATTAGATGACACTTTATTGCTCACCAAAATAAACAATTGCAAAACAAAAAGAAAAATTAATTCTTCATTATTTATTAACTGCAGCATTGTCAGTATTAAAAAAAATCTATAAAACCCTGCCAAGAGTTGTCAGGAAGAGATCGCTTCTTAGCGATAAGGTCACCCGTTGTCTCGTATACTATCTTTTATCTTTTTCTACTTCTGTATAAACCGGAGTAGAAAAAGACGAAAGATGTACAATAAAGAATTATCTAACTATCTAACACTTTTTGAAAAACAACAGGCGGCCTTATCGCTAAAAGCTATCTCTTCCAGGCAATCTACTTAAAAGAGATTCCTAACTAATCTGGCGATGTAGGTGGACCAGAAACAAAATAGGACTGTACAATTTTAATATACATACTTACAATAATTTATAAATTTAATACATACCTACTAGTAAATCCAGACACATTTATAGTATACCAATATATATATATACATAAAAGTAAATGTTTATTATATTAGTAACTAAGTGAGTTCTGAAAAGTGATGAAGTGTGTGCAGGTGTCAGGAGTCTACGATATGTATCTGTGAATCTATGTATCAAATTGTCAGAAGTGGAAAAGCGAAGGAATTCGAAAACCTTTACAATCATTTTATGCCGTACTACATGTAAAATATTTATTATTATTTTAAAAAAACTTATTTATAAAACATATTACATATCAGAAAATAAAATAAATACATTTAATACGTAACAATGTTTCGCGAAAGTACCAAATGAACTGCCCGATCAGCCAATGCCAGACAGAAGTGTCTGTCACGGTGGGTTTTAACTGCTTATTTGATTTATAAAATAAATGAGATTATTTTAAATCCCGATATACGCAGTCGTAATTTTAGGATTGAGTTCATATTTTTTTTATAAAAATAAATCAATCAAAACGCACAATAACAGCGCAAAATACAGTCTTGCGGCGTGGGCGAGATTGCAAAACAGGTCAGGTCGAAATAAAAACTCCACACAGAAACATGCGAGATGATACAAGTTTCCGAAAATAATTATAACGATTTTGACCTATCTCAATGTCAAACGCAAATACAACAATAAGTGATTCTAAATATCAGTTTTAGGCCATGTTTATATCATGCCCACTTCCATGGCAGCAAGCAGTTCACAAATTACGTCACACGAATTTCTCTTTTTTTTACCCCTCCCGCTTCCTTGTCACAGCTGGTCACATTCACGAGAGTCCTCTCTCCCTAGTGTGATATCATCTATGCAGGCAATTTTACATCAAGTAATTCCGCCCGTGGTCTAAATACGACCATATTAATTAATGTCAAAGACTTCCATAATCACAGATTTCGCCAAAGCTACACTATTAATTTGACTTTAACAATTGAAGACATGAGTGGATGAAGGTGATAAGTCGCATAATTCCAATTCTGAGTAAATCGAGATAAAAGTTTTACTTTTATTTGAATCTGAACTGAACTTAACACCTTTAGCAACTTTTTACATACATACATACATACATACATAACTTCACGCCAGGTCCCTTACGGGGTAGGCACGAACAACAGAGCAACTTAGCAACTTTTTATTGTTTAAATATGCCTTATATCTATAGTTTATGGTCTGTAGTCATTTGGTATCGACTTATAACATTCATCTACGCAAAAAAAACAAAAAACCGAATATGCGACATATCACCTTCATCCACTCACGTCTTCAATTGTGTTTGTCATATGTATTCGTATATGGTAGTCCGTGTGTGTAATGTTTTTTTGTTGATTTATTGTATTTTTTATGCATAATTCAAAAATATATTATCATTCTGTACTCCTTCTTTATATAAATAGGTTCAATGTATAGACACGGCATGTTTAGAATTTTATAATAATAGAGATATCGGACTGACTCACACTCACAGAGAAGCGTAGTCGTGTTTAGTTAGAACAAGTCCGTATTAAAGCAGATATAATTTTACCTTTATACGCCTGGAGAGGGCGCGTTTCCTCCATGGCCTCTGCACCAGCAAGTGCACAGGGAAGGTGATGATGTCGAAGACCAGCGCCACCGCGCGTATGGTCTTCAGCAGGGCCGATACCCACCATGACTCCGGCCTACAAACAAAAGAGAGAGTTGTTTATCAATCAACAATACAAAATTCAACTCTAAAATTTAAATGAAATAGTTTTACGCTGAGCTTCTTCTATAGTGCCTATTATCCATTATTTTACATTACTATAGCAAAAAATACTTTACTTCAATTAAACTTATCTCTTTATTACTTATAATTAATTGTTGAAGCGCACAGCAGAGACCCTGACGGCTCAACTGTGATGGAAAGTGGTTACCATCGCTTACGGACGGATATTAACAATACCAGAGGTCCTGCCAATGTGCTGCCGGCCATGAAAGAGAAACTGGCCACTGATGTCGCAACACAATTCAATGTTGTTGTTGTGGCATACTCCGCCAGGGGGACCAGGGACCTATACTGTCGGGCAAACGCCCTACCACCTGTGCTTAGTCGCCTCAACGCAGCCACGCAATTAGTATTGTTACGACCGACAAAGATCAATTCACACCAGTTTATTACCTTTCGGCAATTGGATGTTTTGTTTATTTTATGTTTAAAATTTGTAATTATAAAAAACAGCCCATTGTGTATTGTAATCTTTTAGGACCTATTGTTGCATTATGATCACTGCCAGGTGTCTCGAGACATATTGCATTGGTACAGTATGAAGCAATGCCCCAACTGAGATATGAGGCAGTCAAGCGATAGCCACTAGCAGAGCAAGACATGTGTACCACATTCGGTAATCTATTTAGTGTCGGACTTTGCACGTGTGCGAGTGCTATTATAACTGTGTTATACGTGCTTGTATAGTCCTAATATATTCTACAATAATTCCAATGGCATTTTAATTCAAGTCCTGTAACTCGTAACAAAATATTTTTCCGTATGTATAGTAGGATAATTAATAATAATTAAGCAGTGTTTACAAAGTAAATAAAATCATCGAACACTGCGCAATATATGTACGAAACAGCTGGTATTTGTCCGCAGGCGCCCTTCGGCCAGGTCACGACCGTGACCCTGGCACCATCTGCGTCGTTCCCTTTCTGCTGTCTACTTTATCAGGTAGATTGTATTAACACTAAACAGGGTTTAGATAAAATGGAACTATTATAGGATGATGATGATTTAGCCGTTTGTTCCGACCTAGTTTCTCTTTGTTAATATCATACGTTATAAAATGTCTCTTAGCTCGGTGTGTCGCTTGTCATAGGCCTCCTCCAACTGCTTCCATTGCTGTTTGTCTGTCGGGACTCTTGTCCAATACGGCCCGGCGAAGATCATCTTCCATCTTCTTAGCGGACGTTATGTAACCTCTTTCTTACTCCTAAACGATACAATCGGTCATTTCCTTAAATGAATAATAATGTTATATTGGACTTTATTACGTGATTAGCGTCTGTTTTGTATAGAGTAGATATCTATAATTTACCATAATTTTGTGTAATAAAATTACGTTTTAACGGTTTTGAGCGCGGTAATTTATTTGACTTTGGTTTATCCCACGACGACGACGTAGGCTCGATAAAACTTTAACAATACTCGTTGGACAAATGTCATCTTTGTTATCCGTGAGCACGGCCACTGAAAAGGGGCCGAAACGTCGGATAAACCAAAGTCGAATCAATTACCGCGCTTAAAACCGTCAAAACATAGTTTTATTATGTATACAAGTCGCGTAAACTTAAGAAAATATTATTTTATACTTTTTAGTTTTTGAAGACAGTTTTTTTTATACTACCGAGTTATATATTGCAGTTAGTGCCAGCATTTGACATTTTATTTTGTTGTTTTGTCATAGTTTTGGGTTATACTATATTATCTGCCATGTCTACTTCAGTCACCTTGATGATGTGACAATGCGGGTTCGAGACTTTATTTATTTCTTGTTATTCTTTTGTTATCTTTATTTTTTATTTTTTGTTATTTATTTATTGTATTCTTCTTGTCATATAATAAATAGATGAGACATTAATGGGCACCTTACATTTAATCAAATGAAATAGAATTTAAGAAACACTCACATGACACATTATCTCATGCTAAGATGAATATGGTAGCTACTTGACTATCGCAGTTTACCTATCATAGAAATAAACAAGTCGATTAGTTTTAATACGTCCTCCTAAGTGGCTATAAACTTGTGATTATTACCAAAGCAATTAAATTAATAGTGTTATATAGAAGGCCAAGCCTTGTCGTAACACCTTGATAGGCGCACTTCGTACCTTTGTTACTTAATGTAATTATAACAACGTGGTTACAAAGATATTGTTATATACCGACAAAGAAATGCACACCTTGTTTTAAAATTCCACGCATTTGGAGTTCTTTTGTTTACTTTGTGTTTAAAATTTGCAATTTGACAGTAGCCTATTGTTATTGATTTATGGCCGTTCGCAGGAATAATTAAGCGTTTTCTTGGAAAAACTCAGTCCACGCAGCCGACTGTTGTATTGTATAGTTTACTATGAAACAATGCCCAAACGGACGGGCGGGGCAGGCTAGCGAGAACGATCAAAGGAAGACGAGTACATTCGATAACGGATATAGTGACGGACTTTGCGCGTGTTATTGAATGTTGAATGTAGTTTGTGCTGGGTGTATCCAGTTATATTTGTACCTTTTTTTATACGTATTTGTATAGTTCTAATAAATTCTACAGTAATTCCAACGGCATTTTAATTCGAGTCCTGTAGCTCGTACAGTATATAAGATATTGCCATCATATCACTATTACTACCGTTAAAATTCTTTTATTGGTATAGCAAATTTTTCGACATGAATATTGCGGAATAACATGGAAGAAGTATACTACGAACGATGACTGTGACAATGTTATATTAAGGGCCATGTAATATGTGTTTTCCGTTTTAATTATTTGTCTTAAAACTTATTAAAATGATAGAATATGGAGTTGAGTTTGTTTCCATTTATCTTGATTATAGCGTTGGGCGTACTGCCTTGTTCGTCGTACTTTGAACCCGGCGAATGAACCGGTATCTATGATAGATGACTGTTACAAGAATGCTTGTTTGTACATCTTAAAAATAAACCGTGACATTATCAGTTTTACAGATAACCTAAATTTAAAAACAAAAAATAAATATTGAAAATAACCTTATAAGTACTATTGATTTGAGAAACAACTGATACTTGATTTACATTTGTATAAGGTAAGAATTAGTTAACTAATTCTTTAGTTTTTAGCCCTGCAGGAACGGCGAAAGAATACAATTTCCTGCGGCCGGGTGAGCTGTTGTAAGAGACGACAAAACAATCTACAGTCCGGTAGAGTGCGCCACCATAACAAACTTTTTTTTTTTTTTTTTAAGGCGGGGTAAATTCTGTTTACGAACAATACAACAACAATATTGGGTCCTTTGCAAGGGATTAGACCGGTGTCGCATGCGAGGGGGTTACTCGATTTCTCGTCGTAACCCGCCCGCAGTATTGACCAGCATGCGTGGTGACTCAGAGAAGCTGTACGGGCAGCAACCAATACCACCCTCCTCCCATGTGCCCCGCGCTTTTGTGTAGGAAAGGCTGAGACTTCGAACGTAATTACGCCCAGACGTGCCATAACAAACTTGAGTTGTGTTCCGGCATCAGTGGCCAGGTACCAGTCTTCCTTTAGAGAGCGGCACCACATTGGTAGTACCTTTGATGTTACATGTCCAAAGGCGACAGTACGCTTTCCATCACGTGGGCTGTCTGCCTATCTGATGAACTCATACAATAAATTTTGAAAAAAAACCTTCAAAATTGACGAGTCTTGTTACCGTTTGAACAGTAATTTTTCACTTAAATGATAAGCTGTCGATTCCATGTCGATGTGAGAAAGGCCCTAATTCAAAGCGCAAGATTATCGGCAGTAAATAATCACGTCAGCGTGCGATTAAAGTAGCTAGACAACATAATTCTTGTAATCCCATCCAAAGTACAAACACAGAGCGATTAAAGAATATCTAACTCTACACATAAGCATTACTTAACACAATAAATGATAACGGCAAAATATCAATAGAATTTTAATTGGAACACCACAATTATCTGATCAGGCGTCGCTTGGATGTTTGTAATTAGATCAATCGAACTAATTACCCTATGAAAGTGTTTATACTTAGTACACAATCATGAAGACTACTTATGATTGGGTATTTTCCTAGATGGTTGGTTAACTATGCAACGATAACGGCAAATCTACAGTATCTATCAGTAAACTTACTGATAGGTACTGTAGACTATATAGAGCTTAGATAAGTTGACAAAATTACAGAATCTAAAATTGAGCATGATTCCTTTGTCATGATTGACCGGAATTAGCATGTTTAATATTTTACTCAAACAATTCCTTCAATTCAATCTTAGCCAGATCCAAAACCTCCATTCGGAGTCTAGGTCACGTGTTTAATTATTCTCAAAGTCTAGTCAAAGACATTATTTGATATGCCTATAATTCGTTACGGATTTAAACCAGCATCACTTTCAGACTTCTTTTCTATCAGTTGTCTTCTGCGTCGGCCAATCGCTGTCCTCTACTGATTGAAGGGCTGCCCAAGTTTGCGCCTCGAGGATAATATGACCAAGATCTTACTTGACTTTCTTGAGATGTATTTATTATGAAGCTTTCTGTTTGCGATCTCCTTTGGTCTGATATTAGAGCGGTTTTGGAAACGTAAACATTGGATTTTGTCTCATAAAAACAATTTCATATTCTGGGATATTTTCTATTCTTATTCCTATCATCAAAAGCAAGTTAGTATATTTGTCTCTCAAAGGATTTCATTAAGTCCATTGAGCAATTAAACATGTAACGGTTTTTGAGAATCATCTACGGCCTCTAATAAATAACTTATATCAGACACAAACATTGTCAAAACAGCATACTCACTGTCTTTCCCTCATTATATACTGAAGATATACCACCAATAGCAAATCTGAACTTATGATGAAACAGGTTTACGGCACGACAACCGCGATGCAACTGAGAATTACTATTTGTAATTACCCCTTTATAAAGTGTTGTCAATAGAAATAATGTCACCGGCTGATACTGCTTATCTGATAGCTGCAAGACGGATCCACGCCGTGTGTATTATACGGTGGCAGGATTTATTATAACTCTTAATCTTTGTTTCAATTTGCAGATTAATTGTTGTCTAGATCTGTTTTACAATTATAAGCCTGTTGCTTTCTAGCATTAGTATAGTTATCGTCTATTGCTGGAATTTTACTTAGAAATGATTTACACAAGTACATCCAGACCGGAAACAAATCGTATGAATATTCTGAGTGGATAGTGCATGCACTTACCACGTCCATAGTTGTAGATTGTTTGTATTCTTTCCTATGCTTAATATATCACTATCTACGATACCACACGTTCGGGATCCCAATTCAATTGAAGCACTTGAATAAATAAATAGATAGACAACACTATTATAATTATGACACACTAATACAAAAATTAACTTAAAGACTAAAATTATATCTATTTATGTACAAAGGGCGGTCTTGTCGCTAAAAACGATCTCTTCCTGACAACCCCAGCAATTAATTGAGATGATAATGGTGATGGTGGTATACGTAACACCAGTACGAACTACTTACTTTTTAATAATAAATACATAAATAAATATATATGCAGAAATGTTATATCTAATATATAAAATTCTCGTGTCACAGTTTTCGTTGCCATACTCCTCCGAAACGGCTTGACCGATTTTGATGAAATTTTTTGTGCTTATCCGGTATCTATGAGAATCGGCCAACATCTATTTTTCATCCCCCTAAATTTTAGGGGTAGTCCATCCCTAAATTTTTTTATTATTTTTTAGACAAAATTTTTAGTTTCTATTTTTTTATGATACAACATACAAAAATACATACAACCCTAAATTATTAACCCTCTGCGACAAACCCCTATTTTTACCGGGCAGGACGACGTCTGCCGGGACAGCTAGTATTAAATATATTTATACCTAATATACATACCATGCAAATACATATCTACAAAATATATATAACTTCAATATTAAAACTTGTTTTTATTTTGATTTTAGTAAATACCTTTTAGTAGTTTTATTGCAAAAGTTTCTAGTAACCATGAATAAGCGAATAATTGTGTTGGGAACCCGTACGCGCGGTAACCGGGATCGTAGTATATTAAACAAAAGGAAGAATAAAAAAATCTACAACTATTAACGTCGTAAGTGTATCCACTACAATTCTAATATTGAATTGAATTCAGAAGTGTCGATTTCAGGAGACTATAGTATTTTCTCCGTGCAGTTTGGGTCATAAATCAAACTCGCCCTCAGCCCGGCTAGGGCGGTGAGCATGTTGCGCGGGCACAACGCCATTAACGATAAAAACTCATTCTTCTTCAAGATTATCATTCTTATAAATAATTATCTTTTTTGCTGTTAATTTTAAACTTAGATATAAGTATTTTATATTTATTTTTAATATAACTTGTTACAGTCTAAACTTTTGTACTTATTTTTTTTTAATACATAGATACATACATAACTTCACGCCAGGTCCCTTGCGGGGTAGGCACGAACAACAGAGTGCCATACAGGCTTATTCTTACACAACTCAATTGCTTCTTTGACATTCATAGCTCTTGTCATGCACGCTCGTCTATTCTTAAGGCTCCTGACATCACCTTCTGCTAATACATAGATACCTAATTAATAATTTATTTTAAATAATTATTGTTCTTGTTTTAATAAATACGTTATTTTATCTTTTTTTTCTTTCATTTATATCACTAACCCGCAAAATGGCAAAACTAAATACACTATCGATAAGGCTTATCGGCAACAATAATGCGTATCACTATTCCTGCCCATAAAGCCCGTGAGTGGAAGAGAGAGCAAAATACTCGTTTCACTGTTCCGATTATTTATGACCCAAACTGCACGAAGAAAATAATGCTACTATAGATTCGACTACATTTTACAACAGGCCAGAGGGGCAGTTCTATTAGCCACTTATCATCGTCTTTCCATTTTATCTTTTCCTAAACATTCGCGGTCATTACAATATCTTCTATTATATATTATATACTCTGTTTTGACAAATGTCCTCTATCACACCGCAATCTTCAATCTATTTTATGCCTTTTTTATCTATCTATCGATTTTGACACATTATTAAATTAGCCACTTATAGTATTCCGCTGGTTAAGAGAAATCGATAAAAGTGAAAACATAAATATGCAAAACAGGATACTCACTCCCGGTTTCGATAATTATTACATTTATTTCAATAAAAAGGATATCTCGTAATTTAAAAGATTTTTTTTTCTTCAACATCAAATGACGCAACAATAAAGAATTACCTGACGAAATTCTTGTAACAAGTCTGTTCATCCACATTTCAAAACAAATGCGCAACCAGGTGACGACTGATTGTCGTCTTATCACACAAATTACAGGTTGTCGATCCTTATCACTGATTTTCGTATCAGAAAAATACAGACATTATTCGAAGATCACTTCCAATCTAGGAGGCCATCACAGATACCTTTTGTACTGGACGATTATACACACAGCAGCTTGGGCCAAGTGCCGTGAGGTGACAGGTGTCACTTGTGACCCCAAAATGCCGGTTCAATTAAAAGGACTGGTCTATAAATCCATCATTAGACCTGTCCCCTTGTATGGCACTAAGCGTGGCCTGTACTTGAGCGACACAAGCAAGAACTGCGTGTCACGGAGATGAATATGCTGCGATGGATGAATGAAGCGACGCGGAATGACCGTGACAGGAACTCCTGCATCCGCAGCTGTATTCATGTCCGTGACATAGCAGATAAACTGCAAGAGTGTCACTTACGCTGATGCGGCCACGTTTTACGGAGACCGGCTAATTATGTAGGGAACAAATGTCTAGCCATGCCGCCTCCGCTAGCGGTCGAAGGGGATGGCCCAAGAAATATTGGCTTGACGTTGTGAGGGATGACATACGTCCCAATGGTTTTACACCCACCAAACCAAACCAAACCAAATTGGACCCTGGGCGGCGAATTTAACGCTCCGAACGCAATGGGGATTTAACGCTCGTATGATGATGATTATTATTATAAATTATAGTATTCTACATCTATGACGTAACACAAAACAGCCAAGTACGTGAGTTCGAGGTGCAGCGTAAAGCTGACCTTGACACTAAACGCGACCAGTTAAAGGCTCGCCCACCTGCTGCCATTACATATAACTATGTCAACGGCGTACACACGTGCCCTCAGTGTGCACGGAGTTTCGCCGCCAAGATAGGCTATATAAGCCATCTTCGCGCGCACCAACGCCAATTCTCAGACTAGGGGTCAAAGTGGTCGCCATGGCCGAAAACGGTCGGAACAATCATCATCATCATCATCAACACAAAAAGGTTTTTACCATTTCGGCTACAGGTATTATCAATTAACTGCCGTTCTTGAACAATTTTTAACACTCCCAGCACTAAAACCTCAGCTGAAAGCCTGTATCAAATCCGATAAGCGTAATCGTTTAAAATTTAATTCAGTAGCCAAATGTTAATGTTTGTTATCTCTATTAATCCAACATCAATTATACATTGTCACTGAACTTGCACCAATCGTAATACTTTTTTGCAATATCATAATGGATTCAGAACTAGATTAAAGATATTTTTTAAAAGCACCAGCGTTGACAACGCGACCTAAACACATGATACATGTGGTATTTAATTTAATTGTAATGACGATTCTATTCTTTAAAGTTTTGAAATACTCGTATTAATAACACTAATATAATTATTTATGACTATTATTTTACCTATTACTTGTATATACTACGTATGTATTTGGGTGTGTGTATATAAGTATATTATATAAGATTCTACTTTCATGCTTTGCAATGAAGTAATAATGTCTGCCGTGACAACACCTTAAGGGCTCAGCGGAAGACCAGCGCTGGGTTAAACAGATCAGCATTATGTTGAGACTGATGCCCCTTTTAGGACAAGATTATGTTACTTTAGTTTTAAATTCGTTAACAATTATATCTACAGTATCCAATGTAATTTGTCTTGAATCAAAAAGGATTTTATTTAATTTTTTATCAGTTCTGTCGACAGGTGCACCGAAGCAAATATAATTGTTTATATTAACTAATACGAGAACATAAGTCATCGTGCTTTTGTCAAACAGTGAAGTTTTCCCAGAGCACTATGATATAGATTGCATTACTAATAATTGACGACATGAGTGGATGAAGGTGATAAGTCGCATAATTCCAATTCTGAGTAAATCGAGATAAAAGTTTTACTTTTATTTGAAACTGAACTGAACTGAACTTAACACCTTTTTCAAATTTTTATTTTTTTAATATACCTTATATCTATGGTTTAAGGTCTGTAGTCATTTGGTATCGACTTATAACATTCATCTATGCAAAAAAAAGCAAAAAACCGAATATGCGACATATCACCTTCATCCACTCACGTCTTCAATTAATAATTAATATCATAAATGCGAAAGTAACTATGCCTGTTACGCTTTCACGGAAAACTACTGGACCAGTTTGGCTGAAATTCGGTATATATGTAATAATTGTCATACCGCGGGTGGACAAGAGATACTTTTTATCCCGGATAATGGGATAGATTTGTGTAAAAGGTATCCCGGAAACTAGGACAGGTTTTGTGATTTTTGTTTCGTCCACTCGGTCCATTAGGTTCATTGCGTCCATGTTGTCATTTATGTAGTTTACAGATTGCCCGGGAGATGGGAGAGTTTGCGATATAAAATGAAGTGAATATTCCGGGGGCAAATACATTAAAAAAATACAATGTAACCTATACCGCCTGCTCTTTAAACCAGAGGTGCGCACTGGTTGACCCGCGGGACAAACTCTAGTTAAATAATAAAACTTAATTGAGAATGGTCTCAATTAAAATGTAAACCAGCTTAGAGGACATCATCTCATTTGTCACACAGAGACGGAACTCCGCAGTAATTATTCCGAGCTATAAATCTCAATTACTCCCACTGCGACTCCAATATTCCTGGGTACAAAACATGAAATGCGATCCCGTACAATAATAGCACAATTAATCACCTTAGAAAATGTCTTAAAAGATTAATACAAATTGTCTGTAACAAAACCCGTTTGTTTCACTGATCATTATTAGGCTTGATGATATTGGTCTGTCAAATATACCATATACCTCTCTATCATCAATCAATTATTACTTATCATTATTATCATATTATCAGAGTATTGTCTATCCCTATAACACAACGCTTTGAATTCAGTTCAGTAATTTATCTGAATTTTATTATTCCAACGTTTCGGCCACTTTTCAGTATCCGTGATCACGGAAGACAAAGATGTCAAGTGTCAATGAGTAATATAAAGTAATAATTATTTTGTTTTAATTACGGTTATTATTTATTCTATGGCAGCCTAATGTAATACCGCCGTGTCGTAACATGTTGTAGCTTGAACAGAAAACACAAAATATGAAAACATGCAATTTTAGTAACCTATACCAAAAAAAATGATTTTTTTAATAAGTCAAAATTATAAAAATATAAAATCATAGACAACAATTTTAAAAAAAATATATAGACTTACAACTTTCGAGAATTAGCGTGCCCCCAAAAAATAAGTGACAAAAAAGGGCCTGCTCATAACTATCATGGAAATAACCCACGAAATACAACAGACACTATTTATGTGGTTTGTTTTGAAAATGTTAAAGTACGAGGATGCTACGATAGTATATGAAAACATAAATTGAAAAATATTACCTGCCTGCGGGAACACGCATAAATTTGTTTCCAGAGTATATTCCTAAAGGGTGAAGCATAAAACCAGTCTCGGAATCTCTGACATTTACCTTCCAGACTTCGCGTATTACTGTAACTCAAGCGTAAAAGCCTCCCGCCATTTACATTTCGGAAATTTTCTGAATTTGGCTTTTTCCTTTCGCAGTATCGTCTTACGCTTGGGTGCCATTTTACGAATACTACAACTATTGTATTTTGTTGAATTTTTTTTTTTTTTTTTATGTTTGCGTATAGGCAAACTGGCAGACGGGTCCACTTGATGGCAAGTGGCTACCGTCGCCCATGGACATCTGCAACACTAAGGGAGCCGATGCGTTGCCTACCTCGTTTTAGACTTCAAAAATCTGTTTACGCCCTTTTTGAAGAGCCCCAAATTGTAGCGCTCTGGGAAAACCGCAGGAGGGAGCTCATTCCACAGCTTGCTCACATATGGCATAAAAGAGCGAGCGCCACGTACAGTGGATAACTTCCACGTGTCAAGGAAGTGTGGATGAACTCCCAGTCGCCGGCGAGCAGTGCGGTGGTAAAATGGCGATGTAGGTACCAAACCAAACAGCTCCTCAGAACACTCCCCATTATACAGACGGTAGAACGCGCTGAGAGCGCCTACGTCTCTTCTGAGACTTAAAGGTTCTAAGCCGCCTGTAAGTTCGGGATCGTCGACAATCCGGACCGCTCGGCGCTGCAAGGAGTCAAGTGGGAGCAGCTGGTACTGAGGTGCCCCAACCCAGAGATGGGAGCAGTACTCCATATGGGGACGGACTTGGGCCTTATATAATAGAAGCCTATGTCCCGGTGTGAAGTACCGCTTAGCCCTGTTGAGCACCCCAAGCTTTTTAGAAGCGATTTTCGCTTTGCTCTCCAAATGACCCCGAAATTGCACCTCGCTCGAAATGTCGACGCCTAGGATCCCGATTGAGTTCGAGATCTTGAGGGGAGTGCCCTGGAACTGTGGCGCTAATCTTCGCTTTTTACTACTTCGAGGCGTTATGAAGCTAACTATGACTAAAAAATGTTATATTTGTGGTGTTTTAAAGTTGACCCTAAAATATGACCACATTTCTGAATATCGCAAAAAGCTCAAGTGGTTGCCTATCTCACTTCGCCATCGTCTCATTTTACTATGACCTGTTTCTAGGTCTTAAGGAATGTTTCAACTTACTTTATACACATACACACCCTCAATTTGTGCTCCACTAATAATCTGTTAACGACACCTGCACACTGGACCAGGGGTGGTAGCCATCCAGTGGGACAAATACCCTACCACCTGGCTATGGGTTGTTTTGTCGCCTCTTACGACAGGCCACCCACCCGGCCACAGGATTTTTTATATTTCTTTTTATTTATTGTCACCAAAAATATAACAAATTTTACCTCAAAAGTAAGACTGGATACTAACATCTAGGCTTGGTATCCTTAGGTGTTAGTTGCTTCCAGTGACTTAACTAAATTTATGTAACAAATTAAATGTTCTACATTACAAATAAAAATTACAACAAAAATTTGGGGGTACTTCCAAATTTGTCAATGCAGCGACTTGTTTTATTAAAGCTCTAACCATTCTTACAACTTTAATTGTCTACAGAACGAGAATTCTATATTCTGGAGGAAATTGTATTCTTTCTACGTTCCTGCATCGATAAAAAAAAACGAAACCAAAAAGTTCCCGCAGCAGGTCGTGATAATGGAAGCTTAACGAACTATCGCAATTACAATGTTGTTAATTGCTTTGTTTATTCGTTGACTGTGACCATAATTAAGACAATAAACGGGTCTTTAAAGATACTTTGCATTATTGACACAAATGTAGCTGAAGAGGTGCACTGACTTTATCATAGTACATTATTTAACGGTTTCAAAAAGGCTAAAGTAAAATTATGTGTTATTACACTCAACTACGCTGGCCTAGGGCCTGTCCGCACAGCGATATTTCACCGCGAGGTTTTTATTCTCGCGTATTAAATTCCGCGATCGGAATTACACCTAGTACGCACTGCGAATAAAATTTCGTACTATTTTTGTCAGTTTAATTCAGTTCTCAGCTGAGACGCACGTGTAAAATGGTCAACCGAACTAAAATTTTAATTTATCTAATGCTAAGGCGGCGTAAGAGACGTATCAAAAGATGTCATGAACATTAGATTCACCCACTTACGGCATTGAGACCCATGAAAGGATTTTTCTACATAAAATATCAAGAAGCGCGCGACATATTTTCAATAGCGACGTTGCACCACTGAGCGAAACGTGCGAATTTTATTCCACACTGCGAACATAGCCATACTTTATACGGTACAAAATATTCGCGCGGAAATATATCGCACCACTTCGCGTTCAATTTGCATAAACTCAAAGATTTTCCCGCGCGATTTTCTTACCGTCAGTGCGGCTACTTCTATAATGTTAAATGTGTTACAGAATTACGCGAAAAAAAACGTGCAGTTAAATATCGCAGTGCGGACAATGCCTTAAAGCTTGGTGTCGTATCCCACATTACAAATGATACATATACATAAAATATAGTATAAACTCTATATAACGACACCGAAGTGACTGCGCATTTTTGGCGTTATAGAGAGTTGTCGTTAAATGGAGAGAAGCTTTTATTTTTGTCTGACGCCTTTTGCTGCAACAGTAATTTTGTTGTATTTTTTTTTACTAATTTTATGCATATTTGCGATATTGAGGGATCTTTATGATAAAGGAAGACTTAGTAACTTAGAATTTTCGGTAGGTATTACGGAACTTCTTTTTTTACGGAACTCTTTTTTTTTACGGAACTTATTTCAGTATACATGATGCCGAGATCAGAGTTTATTACGGGCTAGGATAATAAAGCGGTAAAAGACCGTATCACAGCTGCGCAGCTTTTACTAATTTCGTCAACTTAAAAGGTACATTTTATTACTTATTGTTGTCATTATTATGTCGTATGGAAGACAAGCTGAATCAGCCAAGTGATTTCGACGCTAAAGAGAGTTTGTCCTTCAGGCGAGTGACGTTACATACAGAGTTTACATTGTATAATAAATCTATATGAGGGGTCGATATACAATTAATTTAAAATAGAGAAAAGATTAGGGGGCTAATTCAGAACAGCATATTCGAAAAATACAACTGTTAGGATTTTTGTTTGTCTATAATATCATCACGTGAAAACTACTACACTGATTTAAATGAAATTCGACACAGAGCTAGCTTACATCCCAGGTCAACGGTTGGGACACTTTTAGTCCCGTCAAAAGACATTGCTTCCATGGAATAAACGAATATAGACAAAAAGTGGTTGCGTATTTTTGGTGTCGCCGTTGCAATTTACTAACAAATATGACGTCGTGAGAAAACGCAGGCGAAGTCTCGGTGATACTAGTAATGACCAATAATTCTAATATTAATATATTCATTTTTGAGAACGTGAAGGAAGAACAAAGGACATCCACACATCTACAGAACTGTTACTCAAGGAAATGAGAAGACATTCCGCCGATAGTGAGCGGTGATGATGATTAAAATGGGACGTTGGCACCAGGGTCCCAATTCTGCTGTTGCTATCTCGTCAAAATCGCCGGTCACTATCGTTTCAATCGTAGATTTGCCTGATTTTGGTATTGTGTTAACTCCAATGGTTTGCCCACAACATGCCACTCTATAAACATTTTTAAGTGAAAAATCGCGAAATAAATGTTGTGAAAGTTCTAGCAATTTCTGCTAATGGTAATACCAATGTTTTGGACTATTATTCTGCCGCGACGATATCGAGAAGATATTGTGGATTCAGTAGAATACGATTTTTCGACACTCGCAATAGAATCGTACTTTGCATATCTACACAACACCAAGACATTGAAATAGCAGAATTGGACTCCAGACCAAACAGATCTTTGGCACCGTTGTACTGACGGATGAATTACTATTTTGTCGTATTTTGCCCTATGAAGAGCTTACGTTTACTTAAAATATTAAATAGGTTCGCGATAGACCATCATTGCAACTGATGCTAGGTGGAAATGCAGTCTAAGGTGGAGCACGTTTACCTAGAATATAGAAGGCACCTATTTTTTTATGTATTAGAGAAAACAGACGCCTCTAAGCAGTTCCACTGCTAAGTGGTAAGTATTATAAAAGTTGAAGTAAAGCGCTTCGGCCGCTTTCATAAATTACGTCCCACGTTAAGGGCGTCTGGGTGGACGAAGTCTGACATTGTGTTACAAGGGGTGGAGGGGTTTTTAAATTTCGTGACGTCACATTTCAAGATCTAATATATTTAAGCTAATGACGGCACTGCTTTTATAATGTAATAATATAGCTAGCTCAGCTTATCGGTTTCCTATCGGGTTCACTTTGGAGAGTGTGCAGCTGAGCTCTTCGATCTGTTCCCGACATCTCCATTCCATCATCGGACAACCAGACGCACCGGCATGTGGCATCGATATATGGTGGATATTCCACCTATAAGAACGAAGCGCTTTGCATCTAGCTTCATCATACGCATCGCAAAGGAGTGAAACTCATTGCGCTTCATCATACGCATCGCAAAGGAGTGAAACTCATTGCCGTAGTCTGTCTTTCCTGATATAATACGGCCGGCGTAACTTGCTCTGCGAACTTTAGAGCATGTACACTCGTGTGATGAGTGGGCATACGACTCGTCAGTGAATACAATTGGTCGCCCTTCATCCCTGTGTTTTTTCATTGCTTTGTACTAGTTGGTCACTGTATTTTCTTCACGAGTTTACATGCGCTAAAGTTCGCAGAGCCTATGTTCACATTCGCCAAGTTACGCCGGCCGTATTATACTTACAACCTGGGTGTCTTCAAGTCCCAAGTGAATAGGTACCTTCTAGGTAAGCGTGCTCTATCTTAGACCACATCTTCGCTCCACATAGGGCAAGATTGCGGTCAAACACGAACCTATGCTAGAATAAAAAAAAAGTGTGGGTGTACTTATGTACACGCGTTAGAAGTTATACTTTGGCGTAACAAGATAAAAATCTTTACAAAAAATTTATCTTTCGCCTTATTCTACGTTTGTAGAAAAAACGACACTAACAATAAATTGTTGACTATAGCTAACTTCAGGGTGTCGGTTTTTCGTGACGGTGTGCGCGCGCATCGTTAAAATTTACTCTCGTCATTTTTGCCTAACGCGCCAGAAGAAGTATAAAAAATATCTTGTTGTAAAATTGCAAAATATTTGGTCACACTACGTCACAATAGGGGGAGGGAGGAGTCTGACGAATGTGACCCACCTGTGACAAGCACCGGGGGAAATTCGTGTGACGTGATTTGTGGATGGCCCCTTGGTTGGTATTTCAGCCATACATTGGTGGCGTGAGCTTGAGTAAAATGTTCTAACTTTACTGCAGTGAAGAGTAGGACTTTGACGCGTTTGGGATATACATCCGCCCAACAAAAACTGGCATATTGCCAGGGACAGTGTGGCTTTAATTCCACTTTCATTTTTAAATGTTCTTGAAATACATTGCAAAAATGCGCTATATCCAGCTTCATGGCCTTCTTATATTAAACCCAAGAACTAGCATTATTTTATTGCTTAAAAAAATCGATTATCACATCATATACCATTTGTATCGTGTCTTAGGTCGCGTTGGTGCTCTTTTAAGCCTAAGCCTCTATTAAGATTTTTCTGAAATCTAACAGGAGGTGGAATATTACTCCAGCAGCTTGTCACTGCGTAACGAAAACCGAGTTGTATTGCACATCTACCCACTGGAATGCTCAAGAATGTCTGCGGACGCGGCGTACGAAGTACGCTGTCGTACGTCCACTCTAGTATATTATACCACTAACGACCCGCCCCGGATTCGCACGGGTGCAAACCTCTAAAATTAGCAATGTTGCCTTAGTATATGATGCATGTATTATACATATAAACCTTCCTCTTGAATCACTCTATCTATTGGAAAAAACCACATCAAAATTCGTTGGGTAGTTTTAAAGATTTAAGCGCACATAGGGACATAGGGACAGAAAAGGCGACTTTGTTTTATACTATGTAGTGATGATAAGCACTCATCGGTCGCGTACAACGTCACAACGCATGCGGCCTGCGTCGTTTGTAACAAGCCACTGCCTTAGGCCTCAGTTAGCAACGGTTGGCTACACAATAAATGTTTTGCAAAGAAAATCAGTTATTGTTCAGCCTTCTGTAGCTAATATAGAAAGGCCGTTACGTTTGACTTGGATTATACCTAAATTATAAGAGTCATAAGAATTTGGTAGGTATGATAAGATAAAACTAAAGGCTGGTTTACATTAGGTCACTAACAGGCGCATCGCAAGCGAGCGCGCCGAGTATTGTGACTCACGCACTGTTTACATGCATTCACTAGTCTTGGTTATTAATAATATTTACAGTGTACGCATGTTATTGAAATCAGTAGAGAAAAATGAATTCTCGGAAACGGAAGAATTTGATGCGATTAAATTATTTGTTGAGAAAAGTTTCCTAGCTGCTATTAGAGGAGTTGTCGGAAGTGTTCAAAGAAGAATAATCTAGAAAGAAACTACTCGTCTATCCATTGTCTTACAATGAATAGATAAGTCGTTTCGATAAATGAATCTGGTGGTTCCACTTTGTTGTTACCCTGCAAGATAGTTACAGCTATTGACCAATCGCTGACTTTGCCATTTACACGAGGTTAGTATCGTTAATACGAATGCCGAGGGCAGCGGACTGACACCATGATATCCATGTAAATATTAAAGTCAGCACTGACGCGACAGCGCTACACTGACTCCAAATCAAATTACACGATGACAGTTGTAGGGGTTTTTCTACATAGCATGTTAATGATAGACGTTTTAGAATTGTTTATTGATAAATTATAGTAATGAAAATGATGGTGCTTATGATTAGGCTAAGATTAGTGGTTGTTTTGCCGACTGACCGAGGACGGTGCTGAATGAGTACTGATTTAAATATGTTCAAATGCACGTGTCGGCGTAAACCGCTGACACGGCAATGTAAGGCTTGTTAGCCCGTACAACAGTATTTGGTCAGCACTGACACTTCGAAATTGAAGTCAGTAACAGACTCAATGTGAATCAGCCTTTAGAACTTATGACATAGCACAAACGACAAAAACTATTCACAATTCAAATGCACATGTTTTTGTAGTTTTTTTGCAGAACGATGTCGACACCGGCTAGAATAGCATTTGTCTCTGGTTAAACAAGGTCATAATCAAAGAGCAGTTGTTTTGAAATCCACAAACTGGTAATAAAAACTTGAATAGAACTGCGCATTTTATAAGGTAAAACGGTAGCGCCGATAATAGCAACTATAACTAATATTATAAATGCGATTGTGAGTTTCTTTGTTTGTTACGCTTTCACGCCTTAACCACTAGACCGATCATCATGAAATTTTGCATAAGTTATAAGTTCTTTATTTCGTCCAATTATACAATATAATATATACACGCCACGTTTATATATGCATATGTAAATGAGTAATAATTAAATAAAAAAAATCAAAAAGGAATGTTAAGGTGTGGCTTGAGCAGGTAGAAGGGAATGGTGCGCACGTGTTTGCTCCGCTCCCGTCAAAGGAGGAGGCGTCGACGCCGGTGGACCAGCTTGGACCTTCAGCCGCCGTGACCGCGCGGCGCGGGAGGTTCCCTGGGGAAAGTTCTCACCCGCCATTATGCCGTCGAGGTGGGGATGCGACGTATTCCGCGCGCACTCACCTCTCCTCCGTGGGGCGCGTTACAGACCGCACGCAATGAGAGCATCAAGATGGGGCAGTGGGTGACGCCGCTAGCCTACTGCCTGCCAGGGGCAGTGGAGTGTGTTAGGCCATATACCCGTGGTCCTGGCATTAAGCGCGAAGAACGGAATACCGAGGGGGTTTAGTAGTTCGTAGTTCTTAGTAGGTTTTAGCATCTTTAGTTCCGCCTAGAGGTGCTAGTGCCACCCCGACCTGGCTAATCCTTTTCTACATTGCGCGACTTATTGGACTTATGACCCTCAATCAGATTTTCATCCGTAATTTTTTTTTATTGAAAATGGATGAAATTAGAAAAATAAAACTCAATATAAACGTGCATGTATAAAGAGAGAGGTTTATGAAAGTAGATGAAGCGAAAGTTGTTTGGCGATCCATAGTCTCTGCCTACCCCCATGGAAAAACTGCGTGGTAATATGTATGTATGTAAAAAATTCAATAATATGCGGTCCAATGGTTAGTACGGTTTAGAACTCTAGACGTTTAACTACAACAATATTAAGTGTGAAAATTTAAAAAAACTGGTACTCACGTTTCATTCTCGTCTATGAACATTTCTGTGTGTTTCGACCTGAAACAGATAAAATCTTTTGAAAATCGGTTCACAATTGACGGAGGAACCGAGTAACCAACATAATATACGAGGGTTGCTCTCGATCTCCCTAGCATCCACTCATCGGATCCTGACTTGGTGACAATAGGACCACCTCAAGAGTATACTCTTTCGAACAAATAAAAACAACATAGTCGAATTAAGAAACTCAGTTTGAAGTCGGTTAAAAAGGCACTTTAAGTACAAACAAAAGTGTCTATAAAGGTAACATGAAAGGTTGCTTTGCTTAAACTTAATTACTTTTATTTTCTACAACATTTACCCTGTAATTATAATTAATTTAATTAAAATAAGCATACAGCGACCTTTCCCTAATCTCCTTGAAATCATCCGGACTTCCCCGTGACTGCCTAAAACACTACTACCATTTAAATGTGGATAAACCGCGTTGTTCAGTATATTCTCCAATAAATGTTTATTTGTATACGGAAGATTAGCTTTCAGCTGCTTGCGCATATATATGCGCAAGCTGCGGTGCCTCTTTTATTGAACGTAAGTATATGTACATGTGGGAATGAATGTATCTTGAACGCATGATTTGATGAATGTAAGATGATTTTACTGAACGAAGCCATAGTGTGAAAGAGATAACGAGTGAAAGAGAGAGGGAAGATTTTGACGAATGGACGACGTACGCACGACACAAGACGCAAGACGCTCTGATAAATTTAATTTTAAATTGTACGCGATATTGAAATTAAGTTATATAAAAATAAACGCACGCGCAACGAAAACTCGTAAAAGTGTTGTTTTACTTGCCAGCCGACCATCCTACATACATATATGTAAGTTTATATTTATATATCAATTTTATTATAATATTGTTATATTGTTACGAGTCGCGAGACTCGAAGTAAAATGCCGTTAGAATTACTATAGAGTTTATTAGCACTATACAAACACGTATAACACAGGTACAAATATAACCGAAAATAATAAGTCCAAACGTAATACAGGAGGACACAAAATTAAACCAAGTGTATGTAACTTCGATTATGCAAGTGATGTTCTTGGAAAATGATCATTCATCAGAGTGAAAGGGTTTATTTATGTACATTATAATAAGAATTAAAGACAAAAGCATTCCAATTTTATACTTGGAACGTCAATGTATGTAGTTATTATGACTGGACTAATGCAATTCAATTGTGGTTAATTAATATAGTAGGAAAGTGCAAAGTTTAATTTAATCACATAATTTATAAACAATATTCTCTTTATTCAAAACTCCTCAAATGTTCCCGTCCCGAACTCTAACGATGCGGGTTCCAATTACCACGTGCTGACAGTGAAGGTAAACATCATAATGAAATCTACACATCGAGATGTGTCAAATGTCTACAGGCGCTTATTTCTAAAGCTATTCAAGCAACTAAAAAGTAGCAAATATGTATTTGTCAAAAAAATATTTTCTTACAGAATAACATGTATTTTCAAATCGGTAACATGAGCAATCATGGTCGTAGTCAGCCACTCCCAGGTCGAGCCCTCGCAATCTAATATTAGCCAGTTTGCAACCGACAATGTTGCCGACGAATCTAGGTTGCAGACCTGTTGTTATGCGCCTGAGGCTATTGTACTTACAATTCAATTAGAAGTTCACAAACACCCGGGATATCCTTTCCGTTAGTCCACAACCCAATTTAGGGAACACATACCGTATCGTATTGAAGAAATAAATATTTACAAAATGAATATGAACGTATAACACAGGGATGCGTAGGGTCGCCATGGTTGTTTAATCTATTCGCGGTTAGTTGCTTGCATGATTTGAAAGAAAGCTAAAGTCGGTTAAGAATTATTGGGTTGCATCTCAAATATCTTCTCAGCGCCGATGATCAAGTTATACTTGCACCATCAGAAGTAGTTACAGGAGATGATAACAATGGGGATTGTTCACAAAAAATTACCCTCTGATTTTATATTTTTATTACGTAAAATAGGGTATTTTAAGATACTAATTTGAATATTTTTGTATTTTAAGCGTTAGTTTTTTTATAATTCAATTTTAAAATTATTTCTCCGATGACGTCATAAGGGACAAGTTTACATTGATTTCTTTGCCTAGAAAACAAAAATAATAAAACTTCCTAATCATAGTAATCTGTGCTACTACTATTTAAATGTCACTGTCATTACTCATTACGTAACTCGTGATCATTTTAGTGTTTTTTGTCGCTAGGGTTATAATTTTTCGTGTTCAACCATTATTATTTTCTATAGTTATCGTTTTTTAGTGATCTTTAGGGAAAATCCATGTTACAGAACTTAAATCAAATAATGTACAGCTAGATTTTTTTATACTTGAAGCAGGCAAACAGGCAGACGGCCCACCTGATTGGATTTAGTAAGGTCAAACACATTTTTTTACAAAATACAAGAAGATCGTACGTTTTTTGGAATTTTAACTAGACAGAAATGATTAGGGACACTATTCCTCGAAATGGTTTTTGAAATAGCTAGATTGAAAAAAAGTTAAAAATCCCAATTACGAACAAGCTTTTTGAGAGAAAGGGTATGAAAATAAATGTGGACAAGACGAAATTTATGGTATTTGAAAGAGATGAAAATATGACAATCTGTAATATACATGTAGGAAGCCAAAAGTTAGAGCAAGTCAAACAAATTTAAAAACTGAATTCAACATTTATTTTTTCAATGAATTATATGGTAAGATAAGAACCTATATACTATAGTTTTTTTTAAATACCAAACGAAACATATTGCAAGAAAGTCGTTTTTGATCTGAGTAAAAAAACAGATGCAGCATCTGGCAGGCTACTTATGGCTGTTAAAGCTGCTATAAATAACAAGTCCTTGAGACGGGGCCGCACGAGTCATTATAATACATAAGGGTACACTTGAATATGTAGAAACGGATGAAATGGAAGAGCTGAAGTTGTTTGCTAAAATGAATTTGATATTACGAAAATTCTGAGGTTAGTCATGTGCACGAATTTCAGATAAGAGCTATATAACGGCAGCGTAGGAATCTTAAACTATTGAAATTATAAAACAAGCAAATTATGCTTGTGTTATTGGTAATATACAAATGGTGATTCTGGGTCCGATAATAGACACCAAGGTGTAAGTAAACAACAGAGAGTTCGTTAAAGAAATTAACGTTAACAGGATATGAACCTAAGACCCCCAATGAGTCAATGTTTAGATCACTACACCACTAGAACATAAGACATAAAGGAAGCCAAATTTATTTAAAAACCTATATTTCTAATCAGGTAATAAATTCAGATGCATATCGTAGACTCCTGACACCTGCACACACTTCATCCCTTTATGATAACTCTTTTACAGTTCAGGCTGTAAAAGTCTGGAAAGCGTTGCCTCTTACTGTCAAAAAGGCCAAAACATTATCTACATTTCGTAACTCACTTACAAAGTACTACCTGTTTTTTAAATAAATATGTCTATTATATTACACATGTACTTATTTATCTATTGTTAATATAAAATGCTTGTCATATATAATGTCAATAAATATATATATGTTACATACATATATATATTCATATAGATCATTTCGTATATACGCATATTTTGGTATTCTATAAATGGGTCTGGATCTATGTACGAATATGACAGTATGTATGTATATTTCAATTGTATAGTCCTATCATTTTTCTGTTTCACCTACATCGCCAGATTAGTTTAAGAATTTCTTTTAAGCTAGGAAAGCCGTGCCTTCGCCTGGAAGAGATCGCTTTTTGCGATAAGGCCGCCTGTTGTTTTTCCAATAAGTAGTGTAATTATGCATTTTGTTGAGCAATAAAGTGTTATCTATTTATATCTAATCTACTGGATTAAACGCTACAAGTTTCGAGTTGTTATCAAAAATCTTTAATAATGCCCTAGTAACTATAAAGATAAATGACAATTCAATTACATACAAACTGCTGCATAGTACTACTTGAGATATACGATATCTTATCTTGTTTAAGTGCAAATCAGAAATAAACCTATTATAAATGTTCAAGATAATCAAAATCTTGCGCTGACTTTTTACTTACCAAATAAAAGTCATTCACAGAATAAAGTATGAATGGTAATATGCCCATTAGATCAGAAAACGAAGTGCTGCATGCGTTCCGGCCAGGATCGGACCTGCGCCCTTTGAGTTTGGGACGCGTGCGCTAGCCACTACGCTACCACGACTTTTACACGACACACGACCTGTGTGAGTACAAGGGTGAAGCCATCCAGCTGCTTATTCACGCAACTGTCATTTTTCTAAGTCACTTATGAATAACTTTTATCGGGTGAATAGAAAATCTGCCCTTAAAATAACTAATAACGCATATGTAAGTAAGGACCCATAGTAAATAAGGCAGAGGTAATGTAATAAGAAACTCTCATAAGGGAACAATAAGGAAAGGCTGCGGCTTCGTATTAAGTTTCAATTTGCCAGCGATAACGTAAGATACAATGTACAATGTGAACAATATAGAACTCGTAACGAAACCTTTCTTCCAGAAGCTTCCAGGGGCTCAATTCTACTATTACTATGTCGCCAAAATCGCCGGACGCGATCGTCTCAATCGTAGTTTTACCCGATTACGGTATTCTGTTCAATCCAATGGTATGCCCATGACACGCATTTTTGTAAATATTCATAATTAACATTTTTGGTAACTTTTCAATACTCTCTTCGGCAAGCGACATTTCTGCTAATGGTAATTAACCAATTTTTTCTACTATTATTCCACCGCAACGACATTGAGAAGATATTTTGGACTTAGTAGAATACGAACTTTGGACAATCGCGATGGAATTAATTAGATTAGATCGATTTAATTAGATAGTAGTGGGTGTGTGTATGTATATCCTACTAATATTATAAACGTAAAAGTTTGTAAGAATGTATGTATGTTTGGTACTCTTTCACGCAAAATCTACCGAATGGATTTTGATGAAACTATACAATAATATAGCTTACTTAATTAATTTTTAATAATAACACTAATAAATAATTAAATAACACTAGTAATTATAGAATACCTTAATGATCTCACGTACATATCAAACGAGTAGGAGGAAAATCAAACTTTAATATTATTCCAATAATTCGTCCAGTAATTCCATGAAAATCTGGCTTTAGCGATAGGAATAAGGATGACATACTTCGAGGCAAATTAGCAAGTTAGGTTAAGTCAAGAGGAAAAAAATAGCAATATATTGAGTAATAATCGCCAGACAGCACACGTATGCATATCCCGAAGCTTAGCAAGTTATTCTTGCGTTCCGTAATATATAGCGGATCACTTTGGGACCAATTCTAGACCATAAAATAACAAAAAGTTCCTTTACGAAACTAACTATGACAAGGATTAAACTCGGCCCCTTTGCGCTACTGTGAGATAGGCGGGCAGAGCTTATCCCACCTAAAACCACAGACGAAGCAAAAGTTTTATGTACCAAATAATATGTTAGCTACTATCAGTTACTTGGAACTTCGTCCGCATTAAACTTTTTTCTGAATAAATTAGAACCGCGACTGAAATCCTTGCATTTCTATAGAAAATTAAAAAGAATACACCAAAAAGCTGCAGCACATAAAATTCATGCTTCCAAGAACTATAATTTATTTTAGAACAAATATAAAGAACAAATGGAACGGAAAATCCATTTCCTTCGTAATTTATATTACATTTTCGTAAGAAGATTATGATAAACAAAAGGTATTTAGAACATATCAGGACATCAATATTTGTGGTGTAACAGAGGAGGTATTTTCGAATAGAGGACTATGGAAGGAAGAGGCTTTTTTTATTGCTGAGCTCAGCAGACAGGTAGACGGCTCACCTGATGGAAAACGGTCACCATCGCCTATGGACATTTGTAACACCAAAGGTGCTATCAATGTGCTGCTGCTTTCTAAAGGGGCATTAGTAGCCAGGTTCCAATGAACCTGGCTACTAATGCCGGAACACGCCTCAAGGTTGCTATGACAGTATACTCCAGACCAGGGGTGATAGCCATCCAGTCACCAAAACATATTATCCCGAATCCCAATTAATTGAGAGAAGGCGACATAAAAGAGAGATTACGTTATAAAATTAGACGGAAAAGAATAAAGAAATTATAACTGTAGTAAATTTATTTTAGTAAAGCAAAAAATCACTTACTTCATTATGTGACCAACGGAGTACAATGTAACAATGGTAAATCAACAATATTGTCGAATGTGTACAGACAATACCTCTCTACGGGATGTTCACTACACGACTGGGGAATAAGCGTGCGTTTGTTCTAAGGTCTTATGTATTAAGCCGAGCGTACATTTTTTTTATCTGACTTGAAATAAATGGTTAATATTCAATTATTCATCCTAAAGGGAATGTAGTATGTAAGCATTTGTATTGTTAATTGTAAGGGGGGGGGCAGCGCACAACAATAAAAATATATCAGTCACATTGGGACAATATAGTTTTAATACTACAACCACCTCAACAAAAGAACGAGTAGCGCCCATGCCACATGCAATTCTTCTGTGAGCATCGTTTTCTGCAACAGTATTTTATAAAAAAAATCTACTAGATTATTCATTTTTGGTAACAAAATTGTCATTGATTAACAACGCTCATTATTGGTATAAACAAGGCACTTGAATTAAAGAAATAAATATGTTAAGAGACGTAAAATAAAGTGGTTACAGACAATGACGCTTGGGTATTCTTCATGATTTCGACGCAGGTCAAACCACGGAAACGTGCCCCGAGATTAATATGAGAGTAAGTAATCACATAAGTAAGATTGGATTACATTTTGATCTAGGCGCTATTCGCTCCCGGAAAAGGTCGACTATACCGATAAATAATCTATCCCATTTTTCAGGATAAAAAGTATCCTATGTCCATTCTCGGTATTGAGACTATATACATACATACATGACTTCACGCCAAGTCCCTTGCGGGGTAGGCACGAAGAGCATAGCGCCATTCAAGCTTATTCTTACACACCTCACTTGCTTCTTTGACATTCATAGCTCTTGTCATGCACGCTCGTCTGTTCTTAACGCTCCTGACATCACCTTCTGCTAGTAGACGATGACAGTATGAAAAATATAGGCTGATTTTAACATATATCGTAGATTACGATCAAATATGACAAAAATAAATTGTTTTAACTAAAATATTAAATATTAATTGATATTTTTGAGAAATAAAATTGTTATATTGCAGCCATTAGCCAAGTGACAATGAACGCCGATCAGAGCGCGTGACGTCATAGTGTGCAAAACACAAGAAGTTATCAATGAGTTCTCAGATAACACTTCAATGAAACAGATGTTTGTTTTGCACCCTGTGACGTCATGCGAGGCGCCGTGACAGCTTGACGCGTTTTTGTGACGAAATGTCAAAATATTTATAAAATCGCTAAATTAAATATGTTAATGTTTATTTTTGCTGAAATATTAATATTTTGGCTAAAATAGACCATAAGGCTCAAAATAAACTGTTTCTCAAAAATTGACAACTACCGAATTATATATATGTTACAATCAAAGGTTGACATGTAGTCTTTTTCCGGAATGACTGGTTTATCCTAGGTTTGATCAAGGCCTTTCGACAAAATCCGAAGTAAATTCCAATTTCGGCCTTTCACTAAAGTATTTTAGTCAAACATAAAATAAACTGTATCGGGCGTTGCCTAGTCGATCCTCGAAGCGACTAAGGCGGACTCGGTCAAACATCGATTTGTACTGCAATTCTTACATGTTTAATGACTGTATAAATTAGTCGTTCCTAGGTTAAACAAAAATTCGTTTGTCAAACGCAGAGAAACGTCATTTATTTGGGCTTAGACTAGGACTCTATGGCAGACCTGAGGTTTAACTAGTTAAACCTAGGAGCGCCAGAGCTTCATTGTTTGACTATAGCATACATATCAAATACCAGCAACGCTCCCGTAGTTTCTCATTGAAAGCATAACAGACAGAATTACCTTCATGTACTATCGTTGTCCTGACCTACGAGGCCGAGACGTGGACACTGACGGCAGGATTGGTCCACAAGTTCCAAGTCACTCAACGGGCAATGGAGCGAGCTATGTTGGGTGTTTCTCTTATGGATAAAATTAGAAATGAGGATATCCGTAAGAGAACCAAAGTAACCGACATAGCTCGCAAAATTAGCAAATTGAGGTGGCAGTGGGCCGGTCACGTCTATCGCAGGACCGATGGCCGTTGGAGCAGACGAGTCCTGGAGTGGAGACCGCGTCTCGATAAACGTAGTGTCGGACGCCCTCCAGCCCGATGGACCGACGACCTACGCAAGGTCGCCGGTAGGCGCTGGATGAGAAAGGCAGCGGACAGGTATGAGTGGCGCCGTCTTGGGGAGGCCTACGTCCAGCAGTGGACTGTGAATGGCTGACGACGACGACTATCGTTGTCATGTTTCTTAACGTAATATGTGTATGTTTAAAGGATAATAATGTACATTAAAATTTCAATAGCTTAAGTAATTAAAAACACTTAATAAATAGAATGCTGAAGGGGCGGTATTTCAATCACCAGACC
Organism: Dendrolimus punctatus; assembly: GCA_012273795.1. Classification (NCBI taxonomy): domain Eukaryota; kingdom Metazoa; phylum Arthropoda; class Insecta; order Lepidoptera; family Lasiocampidae; genus Dendrolimus; species Dendrolimus punctatus. Next base: position 1,312,511 of record CM022536.1, read on the forward strand.
CAAAGCTATTCACGGAATAAAACATAACATGTGAAAGCTTAAAAGTACAGTTCCTGACTTAAAGTTGAATTTTTCATTTTAGAATTTAGTCAGCTTATATTTTACTAACTGTGCCCGCGACGTCGTCGGGGGGAAAATTGTTTTCAAAACACCCCGATTTTGAAACATTATTCATTATGGTGCTCCGCTCCTACTGGCCTTAGCATGATGATATAAAGCCTATTATAGCCTTCCTCGATAAATGTACTATCCAACACTAAAATAATTTTTCAAATTAGACCAGCGGTTCCTGAGATTAGCGCGTTCAAACAAACAAACAAACAAACTCTTCAGCTTTATAATATTAGTATAGATTTGACCGATAACTTTTACCTAATAATTGAAAAATCGGTGCTAAGTTATAAATAAATTATGAACCAGCATGCTATTTTAATAAATAAAAAACACATATAATATGTAAAGAATTGTCTATTTGTTGCGAAATGTTAACGTGGAAAACATCTGCGCGTGACGTATGTATTATGTAATATGAGATTGGTATACGTACCACGGATTTCCAAAAATAAAATATCTGTAGAGGATATTTAATATTCTAACAATCCTTCGTATTATTGAAAAAAAGGTTTGAGGATAATAAAGTAACTAATTGGAAAGAAGATACATGTTACAAAAAAAACTGAAACAATTTTCATACAAAATATCATGTTGAAAATCATTTTGACCACTGTATAAACAATAATTGATACGCTGTTTGACTCTTTCAAGTTATGACGTCATAAGTTTCTATTCTTTAACAGACGCACCAAAATGGCGACGCGAACAAAGTTTCGCTGGATAATAAATATGTCAATTTTACTGCTAACCAGTTGTTTGAGGGTTTGATAAAAGCGTGGCAACCAGCCATTCAAGGCAAACAGTTTAAAAGTTCGAGCGGCTCATTTGTCTTTTATTGACAAAACAGTTATTTAGGACAGAAAGATTAACGACCTTCGTCCTCAAAATGAAGTAACAATTTACATTAATACGGAAGAATTAAAATTTCAAACAAGAGCTATGGTCGAATAGAATCAATCAAGTAGAATTGTCAAAAAATTAAAGATTTCTGTAATTCAATTTAAAAAGCCGTGTGCGTTTCGGGAAGCCCAACAGAAGTGATAACTTAGCCGGCTTACCGCTACTAGCCAGACAGACTGGCACCGCAACGCGTTACGTAACGAAGCGGTTTACCCTCCCATAAGAAGTTATTACTTCAGAAAACATTTTCAAAAAGTATATAATTATCGTACTTGTTAGTATATAATATTTACTTTTTTGTAATGTGTATAAAAGATACCATAATTATTAAATTAGAAAAAGCATGGCCCTTTCCGCGAGATAAGGTTCGAAGTACATACAAGCAAAGCTGCGTGGAAAGTTCAAGTATGCTACTAAAATGAATTAAGAACAAATTACCAGATGACATCCTCAACTTTACTGTCATTTAAGGCAAAAAAACGATCAACCCCTAAACAAAAGCTAATAAGACCAACTTTATAAATCCCACTATATGCGTAGAGAGAGAGAGAGAGAGAGAGAGAGAGAGAGAAAGGTAACACTTAATTGCACACCAAAATATACAATTACAAAAACAAACCATATTTACAATATTTTCTGGGCAATACAATAGGCGGCCTTATCGCTCAAAGCGATCTCTTCGAGGCAACCTAAATTATAAAGCCATTTGTTAGCTAATCTGGCGATGTAGGTGCTGCTGGAGAAACTGCAAAATTGCACTTTTGTCCGTACGCCTGTTATAATCCCCTCGATTTGTATATAAATCTCCTAACGTGGCTGGACTATGCTTGAAAAAGCAAATGTAACAATTAAATAGGATGATTCGAAAACCTGCGAATAATATACATTGTGCACCTAGCCTAGTAGCACCACAAGGCCCAAACAATGCAGACCAAAGTCCACTGTATCAATTGTAAGAGGACTCCGCGTTGGTCGGTGACAACATGCCTTGCAATTGATCTGAAGTAAAAACATGGACTTTAGCACCTAGTGTCCGACTCATCTGTAATCTATTTTCGGCATCACGAAATTTGGAAGCCACAATACAAATAGGACAATATGGGACAAATTCCGTAAATAGAGAAAAAAAAGTGTGCGTCTCGGGACGCCTAACAGAAGTGAAAACTTGCGTGAGATAGGGAAGCCAGACAGGTTGGCGCCGTAACGCGTTACGTAACGAAGCGGTTTACCCTCCCATAAGAAGTTATAACTTCAAAAAAACATCGTGATTCTATACTATATTGTCAGCATCAGTGCAAAACCAAGATGTTATAATTATTAATATAATAATATTTTTCTTTCCTTTCATCTTGTTGTTCTTATTGAGTATGCACTGTTTGCTGCAATTTCATTAATTCTTCGAAAAGTAATGTAAAATATATATAAAACTTTAAAGAAAAACAATATTTAGCTAGACGCGTTGCTGGGGAGTTTCTTGCCGCTTCTTCTCCTTAACAGCAATGACGCGTTGCGAAGCGGACATAGACTAGGAAGTAAAATTAAATTTTAACTTATATGTAGGACCTTCAAAAAGTGTTCTCGATTCTAACTTATTTTGAATAAAAACTTTTGAATTTGACCTTGTGACTGCATTTTTTGGTGACATTAATTTGTTCGTCAAAATTGTATTATGTACATTCAAACTTTACATAAGCTCCATACAAGTAATGTCAAAATTAAACCGACGGTAAGGCACTTGCCTTACCGTCGGTTTTCGGATGTTCGGACGTTCGGATGGTTAGTAAGAAACAGGAATTAGCCATTAAATGAAACTCGACACATAACTAGCTCATGTCTCTAGTCAACACTTACGATACCTTTTATCCTGATAAAAGTATGGTAATTGTAGGGCCTGCTCTTTATATAATTTGAAAATATTTACAAAAATAAACCTAAAACTCCTAATACTGTTATATATTGTATGTGTTGGTATATATATATACATATATTTATATTGTTTTGTACGTATTGTGTATACTTATTATTTATCGTTATTTATAAACTGCATCACCGTCAGTATTTAAAACCTATCAGTCCCTACCAAGGGTTGCCTGGATGAGGTTGCTTTTTAGCGATAAGGCCGCCCGTTGTACTATCTCTTGTATTTTGTTTATTTCTGTTTATCTTTACTTTGATGTACAATATGGTGGTAGGGCATTTGCCCGACTAGATGGCTACCACCCCTGGTCTAAAGTATGTCGCCTAACAACCTTGAGTTGTGTTCTGGCGTTAGTGACCAGCTTCCACTCTCCCTTAAGAGAGCAGCAGCGCATAAGTAACACCTTTCGTGTTGCAAATGTCCATAGGCAATATTAACCAGTTTCCATCAAGTGAGCCGTCTGCCTGTCTGCTAAAATTCTGCAATAAAAAAAAATACATAAAAGGGTTGTCTAAATATAATTTCAAAATTATTTCTAATGTTTGCTATCTACCGTATTCGATTTCGACCAATCCGATTTGACAGTAAGCGCAGCACTATCTCACTCAGAATGACGGTCGCGTGTCCAATTTATGGTCATAGTATAGTCAGCACTTAGTACGACAATAAACCAATTCGCTTGAATGAACGTACGCTCAACGTACTTCGTCACGTTTCAGATAAAGCGACAAGGGCATGAGGCGCGTGCCATTGTTGCTGTACTAGTCTTGTATTCATGAACGATGTAGCTACTCTTGAGAAACGGTTCTCTACATTGTACTTAAAGAAACGTTTCATTTCACCGAACTGTTACAGGTGAAATAAATTTACCCTTTTAAAAAAAGAATGTTTGTAATTAAACACAAATATACTGATGAAAAGTATTCGATTTTAGAAAGCAACCGCTCACAACAGAAATTAAAGACCGACTGATACTTGCATTGAAAACAGGGTATATGATTTGTAAGGCTGCTGAGGTATCTCGGCAGTCTTGCAGGTAAGCATTGACCCTCGCTGTATATGGGTATAACCGAACGTTAATCTGTCTATTGATTCCCTCGCTTAGCGATCAACACCCCAGTCAACGATCTGACAGTCTTGTGTAGTTCATGAAAGATGTACTATTAGGAAACGGTTCCCTACATTGTACTCAAAGAAATGTTTCACATTACCAAACGTTAATAGGTCAGGTTCATAGGTCAGCGATTTGACAGTCTTGTGTAGTTCATGACTGATTAACTCATGAGTGATCAGGGACCGTGAATCAATTATTAATAAAGAATATCGAAAAGTTCTAATAACCGAATAGTACTATTAAGATGAACTAATCCAGTGACCGAATTGTTCAAGAAGGGAACGCTGTGCCACAACAACATGATAAGGCATCATGTGTCTGTGGTACAGAATAAACATACATTAAGACTGTTCTTTAAATGTGGAAAAAATATAAAGAGGAAAACCGTCAACATCACAATTTTATATCCGTATGAGACCTTCGAAGGTCGATTGTAAACATGCATAAAGAGATAAATGTCAAAAAAAATTTAGATCACAGCTATGGCATAAACATTTTCAGGTTTTTTTATTGGACATTTTAAATCTTACCCAAAAAAATTCCCGCAGGATTCCCAGGGTAAAAAGTAGCGCAGAAGTCTAAGAATTTGCTGTTGATCAGTGAAACCTCACCAAAATCGGCCTGGTAGTTTTAACGTGAATCCCGAACAGACAAGAAAACTAAAAAAAATTGCAACGTTTACATAGTCTAGTCAGTAATGTTTTGGGCGAATTTCATTCCTAATAGTTCTCCCATGCAATCATTCTATTGCAAGAACACAATACGCTTGTTTTAGTGGAATATACTATATACAACGGACCACTCTGGGGCCAATCCCAGACACCCAGACCACAGTAAATAACGGAATTCATTTACCAACTGATAGTTTAACCCAAAGCCAAATAGGGCTATTGCTCGTTTGGCTACAAAGCCTGATCTAGAGAATGCAACCGTAACAACCTTGCCTGCTGTTCCGGCATTAGCGGCCGAGTTCTCGCCTCCCTTCGAGGTTGGCACTTTTTCTCGTGACGGTAACTGCTTTAGTCTTAAAAACTATGATAACCATATAGGGGACTACCGAATCTCAAACAGAATGTTGTACGCTTTGCGTACTGTCTGAGTTGTTGAGTGCATTGTCTCGTCATTTTAACACCTACTTACAGAACCGTTGGCAGGCATGTGTGGGCTGTGACTAACACAGTTCATTACCCTGTTAACTCGCAAATCTTGCCAAAAAACTACAGCTATATTATATCTAAGAAATATTTATTTTATTCTTGTAATCATAACCTTTCAGAACGGTTTTATATTTGTGTGAAAGCTTATATTGTTTTCTATTTGTTATATGCGTCTATACAGGGCTTTTAAATGGCAACACAAAGAATATATAAGGTTAGTGCTCTTTGTAGCAAAACATTAACATGAAGAATATGTCTAGTATTATAACTTTTTTTTTTTTTTTTTTTTTTTTTTTTTATTGCAGATCAGCAGACAGGCAGACGGCCCACTTGATGGACAGCGGTTACCATCGCCTATGGACATTTGCAACACCAAAGGTGCTACGAATGCGCTGCTGCTCTCTTTAGGGAGCCTGGAACCTGGTCACTAATGCCGGAACACAACTCAAGGTTGTTATGGCGACATACTCTAGACCAGGGGTGGTAGCCATCCAGTCGGGCAAATGCCCTACCACCTGGCTGTGGGTTGTTTTGTCGCCTCTTACGACAGGCCGCCGGGCCGCAGGAAATTGTATTCTTTCTCCGTTCCTGCACGGATAAAATAATAACTAATAACGGATAACTAATAATGTTTTGTGATTATTAATTTGAATTTGTAAATAATATCCTAAATTACAAGACTAATAATAAAGAAATCTCTATGTTATGTACATAAAGCAATAATTAGGTGTTTTATATATATAAACCTTTAATACGTAAGTTTCTTGTTGAATTCACTACAATTACAAAGAAACTATGTCAATATAGTGTAGACAACTGCATAGCGAAACATAAAGTCGTAGCCAACCTGATTTGAAGTACCTACTACGTAATGAATGACATGTGGAATACTCGTGTATTTGTTATTGAATTACAGCGATGGTTGTCTACATTGCAATTGCAGAGTCATCCTTTTTACCGTCTATTCCATCTAAACGACGTCTTTTATAGGGATAAAACGTATCCTAAGTGTTGATTCGGGTTATAAGCCAGCCTTATGTCTAGTTTCATTCATATACGTTTATTCGTTTTGCAAGAAAGATGCGATCGCAGCGCAATCTTTTTCGTCTATCCCACAGAAACGTCATTTATTACGGGGTAAAAGTGTCCTATGTTACTTCCGTTAGGAATTTCGTTTAAATCCGTTTCGCAGTTTTCACGTGATGCTCTGACAGACATACAGAAAGACGAATAAAAATTCAGAAACTTGCATTTTCGAAATCTTCTAGTCCGAACCTAAGAACCACCACATAGATTACAGATGTCATCAACAACAGCGCATTTTTTAAAATGTAGAGCTAGTTAGTAAAACGTTTTTCTTTTAAATTTTATTCATACCTCATTCATACAAGAGGTGATAAGTGTTTGTCAGGATCGTAGCAGATGCGATATCCATCGTCATCGACATGTCACTCAGTCACATCATCGATAATATGTATGTGCATGCGCATACAAACGTATTAATAGACACAATGTTTAAAATCATAATAAATAAATTATTTGAAAGTGACAGAATAATAGATACATAAAAATGTATTTATCACCAGAAAAAATAATGCCGTTAATTACAGGAGATAAATAAACGCATAATGCACATTATAAAACATGTTTACCCCATTTATCGGTATCCGGCAAGAGACGGCGGGTGTACTCCCGCAGGGTTATCGCGTCGGGTCGCTAACGCACCTAGACTGCCGATAGCCTCGCTTATCTGATATCCAAAGGTCAGCATGTTTCATGGTGTCTGTTTATTATGTAATGTATGGAGCCTTTCAATGTTTGTTTAAACAATTTTAACTTGTTTATATATAGTGTGGGTACGATAACAATATTACATAGTGCCGTAGTGGTAGTTGATGTATTGTACTCATTATCCTTTTAAAATTACTGTTGTTGTTTTGCTTTGATTGTCAAATTTCAGTTTTTATTCTTACGCTTCTGTTTCGCAATAGATTTGTAACAAAAAAAAAATGTAGAAATACTTTAGTGGTATATGATAACCTCACATTATTGTAGATTAATTTTTTTAGAGAGAGGATGGAGCTGGAGGATCCAAACCAACCTCGAAATTGAGAATTTACTAGCCTAACATAATAGGAGAAACAAGAGTTCACCGCCTCCGCTGGCCCAGTCACATAGAACGGATAGGAGACGATCGCAGCGTGAGGAAAGCATATTTGGGACGGCCGGTAGGTCGGCGTCCGTCCCAAATATCGCTGGAAGGACAAAGTGGAGGCTGGCCTTTTGGAGCTACGAGCCGATGATGGCAAGAAATTGCGCAGGACGGAGAAAAGTGGCATGCTCTCGTTTCGAAGGCCAAGACCCACTTTGCTAAGATAACGAGTTTTTTTTTTTTTAATTGACATATAAGTACCAAATATTTGTATGGCCATATTTCGGTCAAATACAGTGAGACCAACTCGATATGTAAACCATCTTTTGTACTATTCATTCATTCAACAAAGTAAGCCATTTTGTATTCTTAAAATTTGCTAAAGCTTTCTTTTGCCCAAAAGGTCCGTCTGCAATTGTTTTTATCTTTCATTTTCAATTGTAAATTGATTTATTTTATTTATATATAAGCGATTATTATTATAAAATATACAATGTAATAATCAATTCTGCACACATCCCTGTATTTTAAGTGATACTATATATATATATATCTATGACATTTTCATTGATGGAAGGTTTCATTGTCTGAAAAAGATAGCATTCTTTATAAGGTCGCTCTACTCGTATCATCACACATAGTTGCTTCTTTATATTTTATTGTATTCTGGTAAAAAGTAAAAGTAAAAGTTCTATTCCTTTTCATTTGTATCTATTTTTGCGACAAATTCCAAAACTTTTAACTAAAATTTACAAACTCAAAATATCAATGGATATGGGTCCTACATAGAAATACGTTGTACTATTTTATTGCCTTTTGTAAAAGTAAACGATGGTTGTAGAAAACGCAGCCAGTCGCATGTACCACGCAGCGTGGCGACGTGACGCCGCGAGAAATGTATAAATAGCTCAACTTGACCTCATTCCAAACACATTTTTCTATGCAGGTAATCACCATTTTAGTTACACGTGTATTATTCGTTCACTAAAACCATGTTAGTCCATACTGCTGCTCCATCTGGAAGTAATCGTTTCACGTACATGTAACCATGGGTTTAGTGCGTTATTTGTGATGTGTATTAATTATTGTTAATGACGTTAGGTATTGACAGATATAATATTCACTAATGTAGCTAATCATTAACAGCGTTATTTTTAATTAAATTAAAATTTAATATAATTTTTTATATTTAATTTTTCGGTTACATGTTATTCGCTCCGCTATCGGCTGTATTTTGGCTTATCTTTAATAATATTTTTAAACAATCTATAAAATTATCAAGTTTGTACAACGATTTAAAAAAGAAACAGAAAAATCAACGGAAGGCTAATTCCAAAAATACAATTTTTATATTTTTTGTCAATCTCTCTTAAAGCAGCGGTTCTCAACCACCGTGTCTCGACACACTGATGTGTCGGAAGCAGCTATCAAGTGTGTCGCGAGATTTACAAATACGATTTTTTTTCTCTAGTGACCTGGTGGAACTGTATTAATTTGAGATTACTTAAAAACTAATCGAAAATATACAATTGCTGCCATTCTGCAATAAAAAAAAACCCATTAAATCTGTATACCGTTCTCGACTACGTGATGTGAATAGCGAGATGAGTGCCTGTAAAGAATTCGTCCTCGCCTAGATAAACTTTGCAAAAGTCACCAAGGATCCATCGTACACTAATTCAAGTTCCTATTTTTTACCTTATATGTTTGCTATGCTCTTCGGCAATAAAAAAAATACGTCCAATAGATTAATGATTTTTAATTTAATAAATGTACACATTTTTTGCATTAATGTTTGCATGTAAGGGTATCACGAATTTGTAAAGCGTATGTAGTGTGTCGCTGAGGAAAAAAGGTTGAGGGCCGCTGTCTTAGTGCATCACATGAAAACTGATTTAAATGAAACTCGTCACAGAGATAGCTCATATCAGGAAATGGTCAGGTCAGATCAACATTTAGGATACGTTTTATCCCGATAAATGACATCGTTTACGTAGGATAGACGAAAATAACCAAAAAGATGGCGCTGTTTTTGCCGTCGTTGCAGTTCACCAACAAACATAGATTTGGCAACACACTTTTTTGCTGACACAACAAAAAAAATTAAGTATACGGCGAACGGAAGTTGCAAGGAAATCGTTTTATATTACAGACTTATTCCAGAGAGGTAATCTCTCAAGTTTTACAATATTATAAGAAACAAAACGTTATGGTTCTATGTAGATTGAATGAATTGTTTGTTTATCAATCAGATCATATGATGATTTCATAATCATCATATGATCTGACATCAGCAAACTTTTTTCACTTGAAGTACCAGGTGATAAGAAAAAGCGAGGCGGTGTCAGGGTGAACGATCACACCAAATACAGTGAACAGTCATACACAGAACACATTCATTGCAACACCCCAACAGTGTTTCATTGTGAAATGCTACTAGACAGGGTTCATTAAACTATCGTAAACCGCCACCGTATTTATACTTTCCTGGTACTTTGTTCATTAATCACTTCCTAGTTTATATACGAAGTTGTGACAACCTAAACTCCTCTATACAACGTTAAGATCCGCTTTACACTAGTCTGATTTAGGAAACCTTTCTCTAACTACCGTATATAACAATAATCTGGAGGGAACTTCTTGCAGAGGTATTCGCTACCACATGGGTGTTATAAAATTTCTTAGAGGCCGGCAACGCGTTTGCAACGCTACTGTTGTTGCAAACGGCCTCAAGCACCGATGGCTTTCGATCATATGGGACGTGAGCATGTCTCAGTCAACTCAAAAAAGTAATCAGGGGGGTGTAATAATAAGAGTGTCGGAATCTTTAACGTGGCCACAAACACACTGTACCGGATCCCTAAATCAGTACAGTGTAACAAGGCCAGACGTCTCATTGCTGGACTCGGGTCTCCCACGATAGGGGGGGAATGGACACTATACCCGCCAAGCTTGTCCAAGGCGGTTTAGTAAGTTTGACATATCGGTTATCTCGATGTGCAGGTTTCATCCCGATGTTTTCCTTCACCGTTGTTAACACCTGGTAATTGTAACGATGCAATGCACATTAGGTCAGAAAACTGATGCACGCTTTCCGGTCAGAATTCGAACTCACGTCCTTTTGAGCCTGATACGCGTGCGCTAGCCATTACGCTACCACGCTTAACAACAAGGCCTAATACAAATTGAAATTATTCTTAATCGACTTATAACAATAGGAAAGTAATTAGACTCTTCTTAAAGAGTTACGTTCATACTGAGTGCTACAAAAACAATTTACTATATTACTCAAAAATATTTTTTTGATGATATCACAAAAACAACAAAATGTTCTTATATTAATTGATTAAGAATAACATTGATTAAGAATAACATCTCAATGTTATTTTAAGTCCCACAGCAAAATAAAAAAATTATCTGACATTCTGTATAAAGGTTAAGAGACTCTTAAAACAATAATAAAAATGCATGTTTATGACAAATACAAAACACAAATACAACATAGATAATCATATTGCTAAGAGATACGATATCCTAAATAAGCTCCTATAATTTTAAATGATGGTTTCACAAACTACAAAATATAAAACTACAAATCTCAAGCTTAAAAGAAATAAATTGTAAACACATAAAAATAACATTATTGAAATAAATTCCATGAAAGTCACAATAATGTTCAATAAACATTACCCTAAATAGGTCCCTTTAATAATGTTGAATAATGGTTCCAATACATATTTAATAATTGCTTTGATACAATTACGATTTTCGAGTTGAAAATTAATTGTAAATACAGAAAATGAGTAATTAAAAGTACAATACAATAAATTATTCAAATTAATTCAATAAATTCATGACAATGTTCAATAAACACCGTCATGTGTGGAGAAAAGCCGGCAATGTTTATGGAGCTGTATCGTATTCAGACAAATTCAATATTGATGAATAAACAACAAACACTTTTATGAAAAAGCTTTGTTTGTGCTATCTGAATTTTAATAACGGAGAGTGCGCAGGCTATTTTTCTTTTATTCATGATCCTTGGAAATAGACCGTCATCGTTTAGCAGGCAAAACAATGCCAATAATAATAAAACATCACGCTTCGTAAAAATATACACGTGTTTAGATATATCGGTATAAGACATGGTATAGCATCAGCGCGTTCCATTATTAGCTCAGAACGACCAAAACGGTCCGTTGGCTGTTCCACAAGGCGACCGCGGTCGCTGTGAGTCCCTAATGGAACGTAGCTTCCACAGATTCACTTTATTTTGATACTTGTAATCTTCGTAATATGAATCTTCTTCTATTCTATTTCTCATTCTTTATTTTATTTAATTAGATAATAGCGTATGTGTGGTGTGTGTGTGTGTGTGTGTGTGAGAGAGAGAGAGAGAGAGTGTGCTAGCGCGAGTGTATGTGTGTATGTATATACACACAAGTGTTTACACATGATTAGTCGAATGTTATTTTTTCTGTATGCACCTGTCTTGGATTGCAATCCAGATTTGTTTAGTTACTAATTTAATATTTTAATTTCTATGGTTGTAATTTGTTTTGTGCATCAATAAATTTAATTATTTTTTTTTAACTGCGAAAGCTACCGCCGCTTTAGGTTCTCTGATCTTAGCGATCCATTGCGTATTCTTCTTCTTCTTGCGACATATACCACTAAACGGGTTCGCAATTTTAATGAAAAGATCAGCAACACCCAATTGCATAGTATGTCAGGTTACAGAAGATGTGTATCACATCTTAGTGGAGTGCGTACGTAACGAGGTCGAAAGAAGTGTGTTAGGATGTGACTTGCACGAAATTGGTGCGTTTAGGGATTAAGCGGCGGTAATTTAAGTGTGTTGTTCCTATGAGGGTGGCATGGTCAATACTGACCAAACCCTGTTATAAATAAAGAGAAAAAAAAACCATTGCGTCTTCGAAAAGTCGATAATAATAACACAAAAATTAGAAGAATATTATGGTAATCACGTCTTATGAATTTACATATAGTGTCACAATTTGAAAAGTGGAAAAATGATAATAATTATGGAATCGCGTGACGAATGTTTTGTACTAGCTTATTTTTAGATGATCAATGAAATACGCCGCCTTACTATGTCTTACGACACACGCATATCATTTGGTTCTAAACATACACACATATGGTCCCTAATTCGACCCTTATAATTAATTTAAATTATAAATTTCAACATTATTAAGGTTCTGTTGTCAAAGACTACATACACTTCTCTAATCGCAGATTTCACCAAGGCTACACTGTTAATTTGACTTTAACAATAAACAAAAGATGCGCGTGTGTCTAGTGTGATTTTTAATGTTTGTTTTTATTGATTTTGTGTATCTTTTATGAATAATTTGCATTCTGCACTCCTTCTCCTTGGAGTAAGAAAATATGAGAAAGTGTGAAAATTTTCTTACTCCCCGACCGCGCAATTTTCGTAAAAAGGGGTACAAAGTTTTTGCTTCACGTATTAAAACATAGATATTTGTATTAACCTGCTGACATCGCTGTGGTTTGCATTATTATTTAATATTTTGAATTGTAACTGGGTATTAAATTTTAATGATGTAGCTGTTAGTTGTTCCTATAAAAAACGATAAACTCCGGCAAAATCCCCAAAAGGCAAGGTAACAATTCATAGTAGTAGAAACCCGGCAATTAGACGTATATATGCGGAGAAGGTTCCAGTGGTTCCGGACTCAATTTCCGGGCGGGTAGTTCCCCGCTGCGTCGAAAGCGATACAATAAGGCTAACGTCGAGACGCTGACCTCTTTCACGCCTCAAAAGGGCATAAAGCAAGAGAACCACCATAAGCAATCAATTCAAAACACTTGAAACAATTTCATCTTAAGACGTTCAAAATGTAAAATGTAAGATCAGATTAAATATTTTAATTCGTACATAAATAGCTGTAATTTGTTTATAATGTAAAAATAATAACAGCATTTTACTAAATGCATATGAAAGTATATACGGTACTCGTAACAAAAAAATATTATTAACATGTTTGTCTGCCAGTCTGTTTGTTCTAGCTATTCTCTGAAACGGATGAACCGATTTTGACGAAACTTTCACTGACTAACACCTGATGTTATAAGGCGTAGCATAGGCTACTTTTAAAATTAGGGTTACGCGAAAAAAATCCCCGCAGACGAAATCACGGACACAGCTAGTTGATTTATAACAAAGGTATTTATGTAATTATAATATTATATATAATTTACCTATCCTAATATATATATATATATATATATATATATATATATATATATACAGCTTAATTTACAATAGATAAAAACTACAAACAATAAATAGGTCCCAAATCACCGTCAGTTGGGAACGTTCCCAAAACGCCGGTCGCATTACCAGGTTGTATGGCGACGCTTATGCGATTATTATAAAAAGGCAGAATTTGATATAGACCAGACACACAGTAAACACACGTGTCCAAATCAGACTTTGCACCCTAATCTAGCGGGTTTGATAGTCGAACTTACCTATCAACAAACACACGGAAACTATTAAAAAAATAATACTTAATTGTCTATCACAGCCACTTAGCGCTAATTAATATATTCAACTTAGGAAAATAAACGAAAATAAGTGTAAGGACGCGTCAGACAGGCACGAGGTCCGATCGCAAACTGAGCCAGTGAACTGAACTGAATCAACGAGCGAGATAATGAAATGAATGACGTGGTGAATCGATGGACATTGGCATCTCGGTGAAGGGCCTTTGGAATTATGGACCACGTGGTGATCGGAAGGTGCTCATTCATGTCGCAGCTGCTTCTGCGATGTATGTTCTACATTTCCTTTGCCGTAAAAAGGCAATTTCATAATTATAAGAGCGTAAACATTATATCGAAGACCTCGGTGGTTGAGCGGGCTAAACCTCTGAAGGTCTACTTCAATACAATGCAGATAGATGCTCAGTTTCCGTTATGTACTATGGTCTGGGTGTCTGAGATCGGCCCCGGAGTTAATAGTTGTACATTACCCAACATATGGTTATAATACGGCCGGCGTAACTTGGCAAATGTGAACATAGGCTCTGCGAACTTTCCTTCTGTCAAGTCGAGATAGAGACGGTCAGGAAGCGGGAAACCGCTTGCTGCCTCGTCGACTGGTCTCGTGACCTCGAACACCCTGCGGCCGGCGGCTTTACGGTGGATGCAATCAGGCCACAACTGGAGGAATGGGTCAACCGCACTAGCGGTACCCTCACCTTCAGGACGACGCAGATACTGACCGGACACGGTTGTTTCGATCAATATCTGTTTCGCATTGTGGGCTGCTTGCCTTCTCCGGATTGCCGACAGTGTGGCGCGCCCGATACGGCGTTTCATACGCTTGTCGAGTGCGCTGCCTGGGCGCCGCAGCGTTTCGAGCTCGAGACAAAAGTAGGAGCCGTCGGATCGCTCGGCGACTTGGTAACGGCCATGTTGCAGAGCGACGACCGCTGGGATGCTGCGGTTTCTTTTTGTGAGGCAGTAATGTCTCTGAAAGAGGCCGCAGAAAGGGATAGGGAGCGAAGTCCTTCGGCGCGTACTACGGTCTCTTCTCGAGGTCGCCGGCCTTCAGCCGGCACCCGGAGAGGCAGGTACGCGCATTACTTCCCTCCCTGAGTTAGGATCCGGAACGATGGGGGCCCTTAGCTACTAGGTAAAGCAAGGGATTTAACAACTACCCCCGTTCCGTAGTGGAGTGTGTTCTCCCAGGGCACACTTCAAGCACTTTATTGCGCTGGATCGACTGTTGCGTAACTATGTTCTATATCTCAGTCTTTCCAACACACAAAAGCGCAGGGCCGCGAAGGGAGGAGGGGGTTTTTAGTGGGTATTGAGGTTGCTCGCCCGTGCGGCATCGCTCGGAGTCTCCACACTCCTCTGTGTAGTCCATAGCGGACGGAGCGCAAATAAAGCATACAATTGCTAGCGTTACCGCCCCCCGTGGATTCGTGCCGTTTCCTAGTGACGGCCCAGAGAGTGCGTAAATCGGTTAGTCATTTTCCCTCGCCTCAAAAAAAAAAAAAAAGGCTCTGCGAACTTTTAGAGCATGTACACTCGTGTAATGACTGGTACGACTCGTCAGTGAATACAATTGGTCGCCCTTCATCCCTGTATTTTTTCATTGCTTTGTATTAGTTGGTCACTGTACTTTCTTCACGAGTTTACATGCGCTAAAGTTCGCAGAGCCTATGTTCACATTCGCCAAGTTACGCCGGCCGTATTATAACTTGCTTAATTTGAGGACATAAAATGCGTGCGTTTCTCTGCCGATTATTATTATTATAAGGTTGGTTTACCGCCAACACATTAAACAAAACATTTAACAAACCATAGATAGCTAGAATTCTCTTTATTATACACAAATATAAATTACAAAAAATATATATAATTGTACAAAAAGGTTACATGAAGATATAAAGCCATTTCTCTCTCTCTGGTAGTGATTAACGTAATATACTTAGACTTACATGTAAGTAATAAACACATAAATGTATGTATAGCAAAACTGCCGCCCTCAACGATTTGGGCCTACTCTTCCAGACAAGTACCGTATTTTTTTACTATATGTTCCATTAAATAATATGATTACATCATTTCTCAAATAGAATTTTTCAGTTAACATTACATATAATAATAATAATAATTGCATTATTGAGAAGATTAATTACATATATATTCATATACAATTAAAATTATAATGTTGCATATTAACAGTTTACAAAATTCTGTAAAGTAAAGTCCATCCAACATACTAAGTTAGGGAGTTGATCCTTTCACGCGTCTTCAATCTGGTGAAGGAATCATTATCTCATGAAAACTTAATCTTTCTAAATATTTAGTAAGCATAGATAATATAATAGACGTTTTACTCGACCCACGCCGACTGCTAGAGTATTATCAGCAAAAACTTAATTAGACTGTCCGACAAAAACATGGAAGGCCTCACTCAACACCAAAATACAATATTCGTTCTCGTTTCAGTTTTTTCATCGAATAATTGAAAAGACTATTCGATTTCAGAGTGAATAAAAACGATATATTTTACGAACATTCACCTTCAAGCGCATTTTAATTATTCGCTATCGTACAACAGACGTAATGGCGGACGTGCCTAGAATTCGAATTTCGAACAACTAACAAAGAGACGGTTGTCGCAGGTCTTGGGGGACAAACAAACAAAAAAAACGAATACGTTTATATATCCTGTTACTCATAAATTACCATAGACAAATACAATAGAAATTTAAAAATAAATATCTTGTTGTCTCACGTGCATATTACATACATACATAACTTCACGCCAGGTCCCTTGCGGGGTAGGTACGAGCAACAGAGCGCCATTCAGGCTTATTCTTACACACCTCACTTGCTTCTTTGACATTCACTAGTTGCCAAGCCATAAAAATTAAAAAAAAATAGCTCTTGTCATGCACGCTCGTCTGTTCTTCTTCTTAAGGCTCCTGACATCACTCGATCAATTTGATCATGGAAGGTGTGCCGTGGCCTTCGGCGACTTCTGCATCCATCCACTTTTGCATTGTATATCTGTTTAGTCATTCTTTCATCATACATTCTTTCCACATGCCCGAACCACCGGAGCATATTGTGATTACTAAATTACTTTCTGAAAGAACAAAAAGAAAAATCATAAATCTTTATCAAATTATTAAAAGGCTGCTAGAAAATTTGTACTATCCTAAAATAATTGCACAAATATATCACGAATTAAGTTCAAAACGCACTTCAAAAACTTAAGTTATGCATTGATTTCTCCTCACCGATAATACTGCCTTCTGTTCTCATGATCTAAAAATATCCACAAGGAACTTCTTGAGACCTCATCAGCTTAATAAAAACGATTGCGAAGTGACTCCAAGACTAGAGAACGAAATAGAATAATTCCTTAACAGCAGGCAGCATCCTGATTGTTTCTGTGTAGAGTTGCCAGGCGCAAGGACAAATTTATTTAAATCTAGTTTGACACAGTGTCGAGTAGACGTATATAGAATTTCAAATTCTAAAATTGTAACACAAACTACTAAACATACATAACCTCACTTCAAGTCTTAAATATAAAATTAAATATTCACATTCGTTATTTTCGTATAATAATATTTATTCAACATAGTATTAGAAATCATGGTAGCCCAGTGGATATACACTTGTATCCGTGTATAATTCCGATGATGAGATTCAACTCCTGGGTGAGAATAATGCCGAAATTAAACTGCGTTCTGACCTAATTACGCATATTGCTTGAAATACAATACTGATTTTGATGTATTAGATTGTAAATTATTGAAAAATATTCTTAAATAATCTTTTCCAATTAATGATACACTAAATTTAATTATATGGCAGCATTATATGTGTGCGAGTGCGTGTGTGTGTGTCAATAAACAAAAAATAGCGTGACGAGTATACCACGCGGTCCCATAATGAGGAAACCTGAGCCCAGCTATAGGACGTATATAGACCTACATTTATTACTTGTTAAACTAAACTTCTTAGTATAGCGTTAATAGATACATTCCTAACAAAAATAACAAATTAAAAATCCGCCTTATAATATATAAAAAAACTTCAACCCACCCAACTAATATGCACATCTTAACGAAAAATCGTTCATAATCGTTTAAAACCCGACTAATCGGGAAAACAACAATCCCACCTAGCAACCCAGCTCCATTAAAGGTTAAAGAAATGTGGACTTTGGCCCATTGTAAAAAGGGTTAAACGGCGGATGTGACAATGCTGTTAGCGAGATCACCTACACGTGCGCAGACACGCGCAACTTGCATCTCTATGACTTCAGCACTTAAAGTCAGGAGTGAATAATTTCATTTTTCAACCAAGGTGGAAATGCGTTAAGAACTGTATGAGCAAGAAATCGATCATTAAATGAATGTCCAGCCGTTTCAGAAGTTAAACGGAACATCAAGACAGAGCCAAAAAATTTAAAATTGATTTCTTGATATAAGTACTGTTTATACTTTTTCATATGCATTTAGTAAAAAGCTAATATTTGGACATTACAAACAGACACTTCAATTTTATTAATACAGATTTGTTGATTTGAAAGGGACGTTTCCTAAGACTTGGAAAAAACCGGAACACTCGTGAGCAAGCCGAAGCGAGCGCTCAAGAATCGTGTCGGGGATTATACATATAATCATATTTTCGTAATATTTTTATTACGTTATCTGTATTTTCAAGAATTAGTACGATTTATTTTCAAAATTGCTGCTATAATAGCTGCTCAAAAGAGAGTAAAGGAAAGAAATATAATCGGGCATAAGAGTTTTCTTACAACAGGATGAATTTTCGAAGTGCATCGTTGTCTGTAACTATTCTATTTACTTTACTAACTATTACTATGACTGTTCACTTTTAGCTACGATATCACTGTTCCATGCTCATTAATTTTATCAACAAGACACTGGAATCGAAGAAATTCTTAAGATATAGAAGCTTAGATAATCGTGGTTGCTGACAATAATGCGCGGAGGAGAGTCACCCATTCAAGTAATTTATTTGATTCAGGCTCAGCTAGAAGTTGTCTGCTGTACACCCCACGTTGAGCGCCACTATAGTAGTCAAAATCAAAAAACTTGGGTTACCTGTACCTTTGTAAACGCAGAACATTTATTACCTGTCGGCGCTGAGTTCAGCTAACAACATTGAAACTTTTTATGACCGTCTTCTTTTGTTTACTTTGTGTTTAAAATTTGTGATTGGAAAATAGCTCATTGTGTACTGTCTTTATGGTAGTAATTAGCCAGGTGTGATTCTTAGAAATTCAGTCTACAGAAATTTTGTATTTGTACAGTATATAAAGCAATGCCCTAACGGAGGGGTGAGGCAGTCAAGCAATAACCACCAGCGGAGTAAGACGTGTGTAGGTACTACATTCGGTACTCTATTTACAGGCAGACGTTGCGCGTGTTATTATATTTGTACGTGTGTTATACGTGTTTGTATAGTTATAATAAATTCTATAGTAATTCCAACGGCATTTTACTTCGAGTCCCGTAACTCGTAACAATATTTTTAGCTACCACAATTAATTGTAAGTGATGTTAGAGATTGTTTATTAATTAACGTCTTATATTAGCGCAGATATAATCAAAGTCTGCCTTACATGACGTGAACATATCTTCGAAAATGTTGGTAGAGGTTGGCGCTGAAAAATGAAATCTCCATGTTACATTTCTTATTTAATTATCATTTTGTAATATGAATTACATTTACACAAGCTTAGTATTTGCGTAATAAACACACCGCAGTAGGACATTAATTAATTAATTAACTAATCCAATTACTCACTTATGAGTTTCCCTGAGGGATTTGGATCACTGAAATCCCTGTAACATTAAACAACAGTCGAGGGGGAAAACGATAGTAAAACTAGATTTTGACATTTGTATTAGAATTCGTCAATTAGTTATCGCTAATATTACACGATTCAATTCTGTCTTTCAACTTAGATGAAAGAATCGAAGCAAGCATGGCAAAATCACAGAATCATGCAATGACATCGAATCTGTTTGGTTATGAGCCTTTTGACCTAATTAATTTAAACCAATTAAAAGAGGTAACACATCAGCTTAAAGCTTTAAAACTTTCTCTGCATGTAGGAACGGAAAAGATTTCTGATTCCTTTGACCGGGCAGCCTTTTTTGAGGCAGGGGGAAATATATTTCGTACACTACCGGGTCCTTTACTGGGATTAGACCAAAGCAATATGAGTAATCCACTGAAAATGGCGCAGATAACAGAGTCAATTGCCGGCTTGTGTGGAGACTCAGCGAGGTACTCCTATTAAAGAGGTAACCCATGGGCTATACACTAAAACCCCCTTCCTCCCATGTACCCCGCGCTCATGGTAGATAAAGCGTGAGACTTAGAACGTTGTTACGCCCACGCTGATCCTGCGAATCAGTGCTTGAGAATACCCCGGGAGAAGCAAACTCACTTCGTCAACAAGGGTTTGACCCTCCGCTACCCAGGTGCTGAAGGACCCCTGTAGGCGGCCGGGCAGTCCGTCGTAATAGGCGACCAAACCACCCACATAACACACTAGGGCATTTGCCCGTCTGAATACCTACTACCCTTGGTCTAGAGTGTGCTGCCATAACTAATTTGAGTCTCCTTCAAAGCCGACAGCACATTGTCGGGACCTCTGGTATTTCTAGTGTCCTAGGCGACGGTAACTCAACTTTCTATCACAGTTGGGCCGT
The DNA here is from genome assembly GCA_012273795.1 of Dendrolimus punctatus. Taxonomy (NCBI): domain Eukaryota; kingdom Metazoa; phylum Arthropoda; class Insecta; order Lepidoptera; family Lasiocampidae; genus Dendrolimus; species Dendrolimus punctatus. The sequence goes on from CM022536.1 coordinate 1,333,140, forward strand.
CAGCCTGCTGTGCTTCAGTAATAAAATAAAGAAAAATTTAAATCCATATTAATAAAAGCATGTGTAAGTTTGAGAGCATTTTTAACACACCCTTTTAAAGATTTTACGTGCAAACAGACGTACTTTCACTTGTATTGATTATGAAACGGGCCCCGGTTGTTATTAAAGGCATTGAACTGGCGAAATGTTTTTTCCCCGTTTGCGCAATAAGTTACAAACCTACGTCACGTGAATGAATTAATATCCTTATTTTTGTTGTGGGATGGGTTTTGCGTGTATATTATCATCACTACTACTTCATTAATTCTAATATCTATTTTATACTAAAATGTACGAATCAACTTAAGCATTGAATTACCTTTTTTTAATTATAAACTAGTACAATGAAGGAAACTTAATTTCGCAAAACATGTAAGGAATTTATGGAGATATGTTATACAGTGCAAACTTTTAGTACGTCTCGTCATTATTATAACAATAATGATAGTCTTCTTTCCTCCTACTGTGTCTTTGTGTAATTGAACAGTGTAGTCTCTACATCAGTGTTTTTCAACCTTTTTCATGACACGACCCCTTTAGTATGAAGAAATATTTCGCGACCCCCAGTTGCTTTTATTTCCGTATTTTATTTTGTGACAAAAATTTAATCCATATTTATTATTTTTCATAATTAGGGTTCCACTAAATACATAATTATGTACGTAAAACACTTTTTTTTTGCCGAAAGTTTGATTTTACTAGCGACTTTAGACATGACGGAGATTATGTTTGGCAAAAAAGAAGTCGAAAAACTCAAAAGTATGCCTCCGTCTGACAGTACTATTCAACGCAGGATAAGCAATATGGTGACTGATGTTCGTGATCAAGTCATAGAAAAAATAAAATAAAGTACTTTTGTGTCGTTACAATTTGATGAATTAATCTACGGATATTGCAGACTTTACTGCGGTAGCTTTCCCAACCTTTTGCAACTCCGCTGTAGAAGCTTCGCGACTCCCCTGAAGAGTTGGGTTAAAAAACACTGCTCTACATGAACAGGAAGTAAAATTAAATTTTAACTTATATATGTGACCTTCAAAAAGTGTTCTCCAGTGGAACTTATTTTGAATAAAAACTTGAATTTTAGTTTATGTTATATTCCACTTGTAATACTGAGCCTAGGTCATCGAAGTCAATGGATCAGATTCCTAGAAGGCTGGCTAGTTACCTCGCTGGATCGCCATACTGATCCGCAGTCCGAGGCAAGAACCAGCCCTCTGATCTCCCGAAGGTTCTATAAGTCGTTTTGAAATAAAATCGTATACATTTTTAAAATACAGGACAAACAAGGGTAATTTTCTAATGATGTTTCAAACCTTGTAATTACGCCAAGTTTACCACGAATTAAACAGTGGTTTTCTGTTAGTTATAAATAACAGCTTCTGAACAAAAACTAACTACAATACAAAACAAGCCGTTTTTAAACCGCACTTGTCAGCAATACAATGCACTACTCACTAATATAGACAGACCCTTTCATAGGTAATTTGTATCAATTTAAAACCTAAAATAAAAAATGATGTAATTTAGAATGATCCAATGACTTACACTTTAGAATAATGACAAACACTTTTTGTAGTTTCCTTTTTTATATATATTTTATTAGTAACTATTGTAATATTTATTTTTTGGTAATTATTGTTTGAGCCATTTTTTTGTATATTAAAAATATTTTTTTAGTGGAAACTTGATTGTTATATGTATTAATTGCGTTTTATGTTAAAGAATATTAATTATTGAAGTTTCCCAAACAAATTAAATAAATAAATAAACCAGTCTTAGATCAAAGACAGTTCATTATCATGGTCACCGAGCTAAATCTCGGCTACGTATAACGCAGAGTGCCACTTAATATTTATGCATTAACACTACAAAATTAGGAAAAATGTCGCAACACTACTGAGGAAACTTGCTTATTCCCGCTACAAGTACAAAGTCTTATATTTACTTAACACGTAATGCGTTACAAATTGTTCCAGTTAGCGATAACAGAAGTGCAGCATGAGGTCAACGCGTTGCATCTGAGGGTCCAAAGTGCGCTTTCCTTTACAAAGCTCGTTTGGTTGAGTCACAACAACAGAAAAAAGTTCTGACGCACGTTTTGTGAATGATAACATTTATATGCAAACGGAAGTATTTATCGTATGCCGATTTTTCAATCGTCACATAAATGTTGTACATCGAATAAATGATCCCGAGAACAAAAGTATTGCAGCATTAAAAAAAATGTAGCTATCGATTTAAATGAGCTAATTTTACAAGCTTTTATTTAACTTGCAATGGATGGGATCTTGCAAGTTAAATTTGACCAACTTCCCGGTGTCCGATTGAGCTGAAATTTTGCACGCATATGTATATCGCGTGACAATACAATAATATGGTACCATGGAGCTGATCTGACGATGGAGTCGGAAGGTGGCCATAGAAACTCCTGTAATAAACAAGATAGACCCGTCGTGTTTGGGCTCGTTTTACTTGTCTTGGCTAGCACTCTATATGATATAGCTTGTATTTAAAAACCGATAAAAAAAACTTTTTATGCATTCGAACAACTTCAAACCGCTCCCAGGATCTAAAATATCAAAATTTTATTCTATTAAATTTGCTACCGATCAATAAAAAATCACATTGGAATTTGATTTTTTTTATCTGGTCATTTTAAATAATTCCCGCGGGATTTCCAGGATAGAAAGTAGCGCAGATTTTGAGTCTTCCTAGACTTAATTAAATTAGGAAGAAATCGGCTTAGTTGTTTTACGTGAATCTCGAACAAACAGGCGAACCGACAAGCAGATAAGAAATCTAAAAATAAAATTGCATCGTGTTCTCCCTCGTTTTTTTTAAATAGCTTCAATGTACAGACACGGCATGTTTAGAATTTTATAATATTATAACTTATTATTTTTTTAGTTAAATTATAGGCGTAATGAATAACACTAAAAATTGATAGAACGAATAGATAAGACAAAAGTTTAGTGCAAATCATCTACTCCACTGCAAACAATACACACATGCATCTTGAAAACTTCTTTGTCTAAGATATATTTATAACTTGTTGTTTGCCTTTATTCACGTAAAAACTTAAACAATGGCCATTATCATCGGCTTCTTTGTGTCGTTCACCTGCTGTTATTCGGATATAAGATGATCTACAGAAGCGTCTTTGTTCATTATCAAACAACCATTGCGAACCCATTAAGACATTAGCCTCACATGCCTTTACTTTACTTATTTAAATTTTTGTCTATGGTATTAAGACATTAGCCTCACATGCCTTTACTTTACTTATTTAAATTTTTGTCTATGGTATTGTATATGGCAGAGCCATACTGGAATCATTATTTTGATTACAGTTGTTTTTTTATGGCTTTAACAAAACACACGACATTGATTTTGCCAATGTCGAAGTTTTACAATGAAGAGGCCGGTGAAAAATTATCTGCAAACCCCGAGGTGTAATCTTATACTAATACATAAAGCTGAAGCGTTTGTTTGATTGAACGCGCTGATCTCAGGAAGTACTGGTCTGATTTGAAAAATTATTTCAGTGTTAGATAGCCCATTTATCGAGAAAGGCTATAGACTATATATCATTACGCCAAGACCAATAGGAGCGGAGCACCAATGAAGAATATTTCAAAATCGGGGGATTTAGAAAACAAATTCCGCGCGGGCGACGTGCACATCTGGCATGTATAATAAAATCCAGCACCTGAAAGCCGTATACCGGAAGCTGCCTTTAAAAGCGGCTAAATGGTGTCACAGAGTAATAAGCTGTACTGCACATTGTCCGAGATTAGATCTGTGTGCCTGTCCATAAAAGTTTTTCAAATAAGTACGTAGGTGCTTTGTGTTTCATAAATAAATAACAGAAAGAAAGAAATTTCCGAAATTCACCGTAGACAGGTATCGTTCCTCTAGCCTCTGCGTTCCAGCGAGCTCGTCCGTCGAATACTTAGCCCGCTCAATTACAGACCGTCAAATTTGTACAAAGTTTATGATTCAAATTGTATCTGAAGAACTAGTAAGATATAAGAACAGGCTAATAATAGTAGGCGTGAAATACTTATCGCCTATCAAGACGAGTCCCCAGCAACCCGCGTCGTCGACGAGGGACGCAGGGTCCGAAGTCCGGAACGGACGTACCGCAATCAGGATGGAAATAATATAGCGAACTAAACCCACCAAGATCTATCTCCATTCGTCGCGATGTGGGCAAATTGTTTAGTGAACTGTGTGAATTGAGAATTATTGGACATGTGGGCGGCGGGACGGAAATGGGCTTCAGCTCTGTTTGTGTAACTCCGTTTTAATATGGGGGAGTGTTTTAGGGATGTATTTATTTCTGATCGCCGGCTCTTTTGCTTTGTTGCGATGCTACCATAATTTCTCAAATAGTCTATCTATATACATAAAATTCTCGTGTCACAGTGTTTATTACAAAACTCCCCCAAAACGGCTTGACTGTATTTTATGAAATTATTTGTGTATATTCTGTAGGTCTGAGAATAAGTCGTAAACTATTTTTATACCCTTAAGTGATAAGGGTGGCCCACTCCAATTTTTGTTTTTCGACATTTTTTTTATGATTACCACTAAAAATACGTAACTCTTAATTTTCACCGTTCTACCACCAACCCCCATTTTTATATAGCGATATTAGTACTGCAATAATCATCACACTCTCAGTGGTAAGATATACATATTTAATTTATTATACCTACCTAACATCCTATTCTTATTCATCCTTTATATCCTATCTCTATTATAAATTTTGATTGGTCATTAATTTTGAACCATCTTTGAGTGTAGGCTTAATAATGTTTTAAATAAACCTTAACAAATGAACCACAATATAGCTCGGAAACATTTTTTTCTAAATCGCAGCAGAGGCTAAAGTCCATGTTGTCACGCATCAGGCGATCCCCGAGCAATTGCGGCCCACATTGCGCAGATATATATGTCACGCGACACAACGGCCACAAGTGTCGGCCGGTAAATATACGTGTCGACTATAGCCGGTTCCTACACTACTATTTACTAACCGCTCATAGGACATTACTTGTATAGCAAGTCATGTCAAAATTTAACTAATAGTAAGACAAGAGAATGAATAGTTAAATGTGATGTCACACTAGGGAGGGAGGTCTCACAGATGTGACCAACTGTGACAAGGACGGGGAGGGACCAAAGATCATGAAATTCTTGTGATGTAATTTACCTTATATTCCTACTGTCCGATCCCGTATCTCACTCGTATAGACCTCCTGTTTATCCCATGCTAAAGGTTGGCAACGCGTTGGCGTCGCCGCTGGTGTTGCGAGCGTCTATAGGCGACGATAACCAGTCTCCACAATGTGGGCTGTCTGCTTGTTTGTCAATTGACAATTTAAGGCTTATGATGATGACCTTTGGTAACATTCTCGCTCGAACGGCCGCTGGTTTTAATCAATTAGTCACACCTCTCATTTACATAATTAAGATCAACTCTATACTCAGTAACGATTCAATACTGTGCTTATTATACTAGGCTTGAAGGTTGAACATGCCTTATCACGATGTAGTCTAAATACGATTGACACAGACACGTTCTAAGCAAGGACGAATGCAGGAGAAGTATTTGACATCTATTAGAGATATTTTAAAACGACTCACCTTATTACGATAGTATTTATGCAAGTAATAATGAACCAACCGAAATTTCTAGAACTTATGCCATTCGAATATTGTGTGACAAATGTATACGAAACGCACATTTAAGACTAAAAATAAAATACCGCTGGTGTGATATATGTTGCCCGTACCCGGTAATTTGGGGGGACGTTAATTGAGTGGCGGGAAGAGCAAAGTGCGCGACCTTGTTTCGACTAACCTCGGTAACAGAGCGCACAAAAAATATATCGCGGACACTTAAGACATTATGAAGGTACTTTAATATAAAAAATGCTTGTCGTTGTCGTTTTTACCATTGTGTTGTTGTAAAAAAAATCATGTATATCTATCAACGAGACAGTGAAGGGAACGTCATGGGTGGGAAGAGGACGTAGTGACACCGTGAAACATCCACTGCTGGGGTAGCATAATGAGATATGCTTCCCCTGCAGTGAGATGATGATGTGGCCCTTGCCTGCCAGGGCACGCAAAGTCGGGCGAGCTTCCGCTTTCCAGTGGCATAAGCATAAGGCGAAGGAAGAAACACCGAGGGGTTCTAGTGGGTATCTGTAACTCGGGTGGCAACAGTACTTATCGGGAGTACTAGTGCCGTCGCAACATGGCGAATCCTACACGCCCCCACCGCGTTGCCACCATGGCGGTTAGTCCTTAATCAGATTTCCCCTCCTTGGCAAAAGGATGGAGTGACAAGTCCAGTCCAAAATAAAAAATGTTGTTGAGCAAATGTAGGACCTCTTGAAGAGTGTTTATGGCATTATATTCTGATTTACGCTTTACAATTTTTAATTCATCCTGTTTTATTATTCAGATTGTAACCATAGCTACTATAATGCCCGTCGGCTTTGAGGGTGTCTCAACACACACTGCCAAAGAATGAAATAACTTGCTGGAGCCTCTTTTTCCTGACAAATACAATCTAGGAGTCTTCAAGTCACAAGTGAATATGGATCTTCAAAATAAGCATGCACAATTCTAGAGACTACTACATCAGCTGAGATACTGGTCATACATGTACCAATAGGAACAAAAAAAAATTAAATACTTTATACACATTAAGCATACAATGGTTTATTCAAATTAATGCAAAAATAATAAAATATAAATGCCAAACAATACTCATATAAGATATATATCTATACATACATCTATTCAAATAAATAAAAATGAAGTGTCTGTCTGTAATGTCAAATAACAGCTTTTTACTAAATACTATATAAATAATAAAAGTATATACAGTACAAGTCAATTTTTAATCTGTAAACAAAATTTTAAAATTTTTGCTAGTCTGGATGTTCTGGTTAATCTTTGAAACAGCTCGAGTGATTTTCACACGGCTTTCAAACTCAAAATAATTTATTTTGGTGTATACAGGTTTGAATATGATGTCCATAATTATGTCAATTTAAGTATCACTGTATCCTGCCACATATGTGACTTACAAAATTATTGAATTCAAAACTACTAATGTATACAAATTATTATACAATTTAAAATAATAATGATTACAATATTTTGATTTTTTCATGTCACAAAATCAGACTCCTGTATCAGTATTTGGGTCTCAATGTAGGTAAAGAAGGTACTCATGTATTGTGTAATATGTTTGATTTATTAATAACTAGCGACCCGCCCCGGCTTCGCACGGGCATCACTACATAGAAACCTCTAAAATTAGCAATGTTGCCTTAGTATATGATGCATGTATTATACATATAAACCTTCCTCTTGAATCACTCTATCTATTGGAAAAAACCACATCAAAATTCGTTGGGTAGTTTTAAAGATTTAAGCGCACATAGGGATATAGGGACAGAAAAGGCGACTTTGTTTTATACTATGTAGTGATTGTTCTGATATTATTTTAAAGCTTTTGATGTTGAATTCCTTATTTTTTTGTGGTATTATTATATTATGATAAATTTTAGTCGCTTTTTCATTGGCAGACAGTTGATGTTATGACAAGTAAATTATGCTACTGTTTGTTTTGGGTTCTTTAAAAAAATCCATACGGCCAAAGTCATGGGCACAGCTAGTTAGATACAAGAATATGTTAAACAGTAAGAGGCCATTCAACTCTACAGCCTTGGCATTCATCTGAATAATGATATATCACTTAAACATATAACATTTATTTTGAAATATAAAATTTATCCTATGACTGTTGCATATTTGGAAATCTAGATTCTAGACAGTATCCTACATTTAGGACCTACTTATGCAAAACGGAACCAACCTTGACAGTTTTTAGAAAAAGCTGTTTTTATTAAAACTTTGCATACAAAGAAATGTGTATATTTTGGAAAAAAAGTTTAGAATATTGTATATTATATTTTGTCCCATATATTCAAGTACAATTTGAATGTAAATAATTTCAAATTGGATTACCATGGGTCATGGATCTTGTTAGTTTATTATACTCTTTTTGTTTTGTGGGTAAGCTACTTGTGATAAAAATGTTTTATTCTGTAACTGTTGTCAGATCATTATGATTCATATTGAGTCGATAGAAGGTGCATTTTGAAAGCCTTCTGCATCCTTAACCCAATTTTGGCATGTTTGTGGATTGGTTCTGTTTTGCATAAGTAGGTCCTTAACTGAATGTCTGTAAACTCTAAAAGATGTTTTTACCTAAATCAGAAAACTATACTAATATTAATGTCATAATAACATTTTCAAATGTGATCTCAAATTTTAAAATGAGACTAAAATACGAAAAATATAAAAGTTACAGAGTTGTTTTTTTTTTCATATATGATCGATCTTAGTGACACAACATTAAAATTACAATCTAATCTAGGAAATAAGACTAATGAGCAATTTAAATCTGGCCTAAAATAACTAGATATAACTTAAACTAAGAATGTGTCCAATAACACATTTCCTATTGTCTTTATTAAGGAGAAGACACTTTGTTCATGTGTTCTTTGTTAATGTAATCGTCATTAAAGTTATACAATAATATGATGAAGCCCACCTTCAATGTCGAGGCCATCCAGCTCTATGATAATACAGATTTATAAAGAAGACTCATTTAGAAAGGACAAAACCATTTCAGTTAGTGTTATAAGACTCTTATAATAATAAAGTGTATTGCTATGAAGTTTATATGATATCTTATTATTATCATATAAAACTAAATACAAAGAAAAATTACATAAAGTAATAACTTCAATATTTGTTGTCTCTTTATTAAAGACTATTGAACAGAATATGATAAAGACTAGAAAGAAAGCTAAGGTAGCAAATTAAATAAGTTGAAATCCAAATAATTTTTAACTTGCCTAGGAATTAGTTTGGTTGTATTCAAACCTTGGCCTTAATGCACTGGAGTGGTATAATGGCACAGATTTGGATGGGATAAACTAATTATAATAAAAATAGAATTCATTGAAACATTGATGACATCATTAAATTAATTAGTTCAGATAGGGAATTCAGTTTTGTGGACTTTTTTTGATAACCATACTGGAATTGTTTTATATATGGCTATCAGACAGAACATCTACCAAATACAAGAAAGATACTTTGTTCTGACCGATTAACAGATAGAGCTTCCACTGTATCCAATTTCAGAATAACCAACAAACTAAAATCGACTGCTATCAATAATTCTATCACAGAATTTGGCATGTAGGTGGTTCGAAAATGTATACCTAATAAAAAATAAATTTTAATTCAATACACAAATCCATCTGGCACATGCAGATTTATTAAATGTTAGATTACACATATTTATCAATTAAAAATGCAAGTTATGAAGTCGTTACTCACTCATGTGAATTATAAACGGAACTTTCTACTAAATGAATTGCAATAGACGTGTAAATTATGATCGGTAAGTAAAAGTTTATACTGTGAGGGTAATTATTTTCCTCTATTGAAATATACGCGTCGATTAATAGGAAATTTGTCAGATACCAATTTTTAAGACAACATACTAAAATATAAAGTTTGAAAAATTCAACTTGAAAAGATCGTATAGGTTATACAATTCGCAGGCTGCGTGATGATTTGATTTTAAATAATATAAAATTAATTTAAAACTCACTGGTCTTTTATCCGGTTTCGCTGATATTATTTCACGTGTTTAGTCACTATAACTTTTTTAGATTAATTTAAAATAAACATTAGCGGGATTCGTTACGTACAAACAGCAAATCCGAACATAATTACTAATTAGGGATGTGACGTGTCCTCGTGTCGAGCAGGGGCAGTATTGACAACTTACTCCAAATCGATTATTTAAAAAAGCAAAATGATAAATAACTGGATTTTGGTCCAGAATTCTGTTTTTTTAGAACCAAATATTACAAACTGAGACTGTTTAGCGATTAATGAATGCTATTTTTGTATATTTTTCCTTTCGATTTCTTAACGATATAATCATTCGGTTTAAAAATTGATTTCGTATTGTAGTCGTTTGAGAGCCAGCACTAAACATGTTGAATGTGAATATTTTTGTTTGGGGTGGGGACACGGGATGGTTTGACCAATCAGATTGGAGTGTTGGATATGAAAAAGGTGGCGTGATCGCTACGTCATCAAAATATAAACCTATATATAGGCGTATTTTGTATACAAACGCGTGGCCTAGATCAATACCTAGGAAATAGAAATAGTTAACAACATAAACTATTCTGAAATTTCAATGGTTAATATAAAACTTAAATCGGAGTGAAATACGTTGGTACGACAAGTTAAATATTATTAGTCAGTATGTTATTCAATCAATCATCTTACTGCCATCTGTTGTACAACTTTGATTTTAAATGTAGAAGCTTTCTTTCTGGAAACCCAATATTTTGACTAAAACTTTGTTAAATTCATAAGTAATATTTATGCCCAAAGTATTGTAGTTTCATAGATTAATATTATAAACCGTGTTTTTTTCTAAATTTTTAAAGAATGAAAACCTCTTTGCGGAGAACGCGACGCCCAGGGAACTGCGGTGCTGGTTCCTATTGTGAGAACTGGGACTCATCGACCGAATGTGCAGCCGGAATACATACTTAAACTCCCGTGTTACTTCCACTCGGCTGTAGCCAGGACCACGGAAAATGGCTATGGAACGCTCTAAATGAACCACGATAATAGATTTACTAGGCGTTTCTTTTATTGGTTTTATGTTCCTACAAATAGTTAAAGCTAATACCAGAAACAAATGGCTTACTCCTGTTTTCAATTTGTATAGAAATTAGACACAAGAGTTTTTAAAAATAAACATAATTTGTATCGAAATTGGAAGACACAATAGGATTCAGGTATTTTGGACTCATTCTTTTAACTATTTAATTAGTTGAAGGACCTGATGACTTAAAATTCTTCTGTGGATTCCGGATTTCATGTCGAAGTCAAATTGACAATAATATCACATCTATTTCTAATTTCAACTTTTTATATTATTTTGTACTTGATTTTCTACGTTTATATTCTAGTTTTACATTAATGCACTCTGTGGTTTAGTATATTCATTGGTTCGGAGCAATGTTCAAGCATTACAAGGATATATCTGATGTTGTTTCTCTTTTGGTTTACTGTCCTTCGGAGAGATCGTATTTACTTACGAAAGAGGCTAGTGGAGAACTATGGATACCTTCTAGCAGATCCGAGAAGAACTGTTGGAAAATTACGGCAAATAAAATTAATTATGAGGCTAGATATTATTACTTTTAACTATTCACTGCATGCAAGTCTATTTTTATTAAATCATGGTTTAGGTTTACATTTGATAGCTATCTCAACTGATGTAAAGTGACGATGTCACTTGATCTAGGATGAAGCACGTTCACCTAGAGACGCTCGTGACCTGTAAACTACTGGTTTATACCTACGAATCGGGAACACAGACTCCGGAAAATAATTCTACTCAACAGCAGTACGTAAACGATACTACTGGAGGTAAATCATTTAGCTCTAACGAATGGCATGTCCACCACGTAATGATGGCGCAAGCCGGTGAGTCTGGTTATTCGATAATTATCTTTGGTTGAGTACAAAAACATTATGACGCTAGAAATATTACTTATATAGCAGAAATCAGAAATCATCATCATCACATAGCATAAGTGTTCTTTCATGGTAATAGTATAGAAGACTATCGACTAATCAATATCAGTAATGCCATCTAGCGGACATGTTTGTACAACTAATTTAAAAATCGTAAAAACTAAATTGCTAACTTGAACAAGCAGATTCCAAAAGGCAACTTTATATTTTTCCGTGTGCCCGTCCATTCGAGCTTTTTTTAAAATTTATTACCTAAGTTCAGCATACTGGCAGACGATCCACCAGATGAAAAGCGGTCACTGCCATCTATGGACACTTGTACCACTGTAAAGGTGCTAGCAATGTGCTGCCGGCCGCTCTCTAAAGGGAAACTGGGACCTGGTTACTAATGCCGGAAGATAACTCAAGATTGTTATGGTGTCGTAGATAAGGCGTGGTAACCATCCAGACACAAATTCCACCTGGCGGTTGGTTGTTTTGTCGCCTCTCACGATAGATAGCCTGGCTGCATGTATTCAGTCTCAGTTCTTGCATGGATGAAAGTATATAAAAACAAAAGAAGCCGATCAGAAGTTTCTTCTTATACATACACACTTTGTCATAGATGTATTGATAAAGTATATTCTGTTTCAGTTATTTGGCATAGATGCAGGGAATCTGTGCGTCCCTTTACGAGTATACAAGATCTGGCTGCCGAATCATCCCCATCACTGTGTGTTCCACGCTGTTTATAAAGTTTCTGTCAAAGCAGACGTTAGGAAGAAAACTAAAATTAAGGCTGTTAGTAAGAGTACCTGTTTTAATTTAGTATTGAGAAAATAACGAACAACGAAATTAAGTCGAAACAACCTCTTTGCTTTAGTGTATTTAAAGCTTGTAGATATAAGTAGGTATTCAAAACAGAATAGCCGATCCCGTACTCTCACTACATTTTTAGAATATTCATATTATTAAATATGTATTTGCAACTATACTTACTTTCCTCCTTACATATAATTATAATATTATTGTTACGACCTAGACGACGACAAAGACAAATTCACACCTGCATACCTGTAGAAACACATTTTATTACCTTTCGGCATATGGACTTGTTTTGTTTAATTTGTGTTGAAAATTTGTGATTAGAAAACAGCCCACTATGTATTATAATCTTTTATGGCAGTCATTAGCTAGGTGTCGGATTTAAAGTACAAACTGATTCTAGGAAGTTCGGTCCACGCGACCAGGCGAACATATTGCACCTGTGCAGTATAAAGCAATGCCTCGATCGAGGGACGTGGTAGTCGAGCGATAACCACCAGCGAAACAAGACTTGTGTACATTCGGTAATCTATTTAGTGGCGGACTTTGCGCGTGTTATTGAATCACGATCTTCTGCATTACGTTTGAATTGGACTTGTTGCGTTCGGTTATATTTGTACCTATGTTATACGTGTTTGTATAGTTCTAATAAACTCTATAATAATTCCAACGGCATTTTAGTTCGAGTCCTGCAACTCGTAACATTATTAATGCTTATTTATATATTCGGTATTAAAAAAATAGCTTTCATATTCATATTACGAATACCCATGTCGAATATACATTGCAGTAAAGGCATGCAGCGGAAAGTAAGTATGAATTTGAAAATTCTAACACCTGACTTATGGTAGATATCTATATCAAAATAAATTTTTTCGCCCAAAATAATCTTGTAATGGACTTTCTTAAATACAAAGTCCTACTTAAATAATTATAACCTCTGATATGAAATAACCAAATAATAAAATTATGCAAAAGATAGTAATATACTCTATATTACTATCTTATGCATAATTTAGTAATAAACATGCTTAAAAATTTTCTTGCTCAGGGTTTAAGAAATCGGCTCCAGTGGTACAGCACAGTAGAACTGGAACGCCAGCGTGTCCACGCGACGCTGAGAAGTCCTGAAGTGGCGGTGTTCGCACAAATGGCGATCGGTGACATCCTTAAGGAAGCTGACATGATAGTGAGTATATAGTAATATTTTATGAGCTCTGGACAAGCTGAGAGACGTTTTACTAAAAATGAATGTCTAAACATGTGGCTTTCGCCAGGTCCGGATAAGAAAAGTTAACCCATGAAATGCTGGCTTGATGTCCTGAGGGACGTTGTATATCGTCTCACAATATGGGATGATGAAAAGACGAATTTGTTGTTAGGCTAGTTGCAAATATAAGAAGAGTAAATGATTAAGGTGTATTTATTTCAGGAAATGGAGATCGGCGGTCTGGTGGAAATATGCGAGGAAAACATATTGCTGGTAGCTTCGGCAGATGTCGGCGGAGGTGCAGTGCAGAGCTTTTCACCAAATAGCCAGCTGTTACTAGCTGCTAATTATAATAAAGATGGTAAGTAGTACTATTGTATCGTAATTTTAAAGTTTAAACAATAATTATTTTTATAGTCATTATTTTATGAGAGTATGTCTACTGAAAGGTATCCGAACGCTATATTAGGAAGAAAATTCAGTTAAAAATCGATTACCAGATTTAATATTTTGTGATTGTCATAAAAAAATACTATATGAACTCAATCTGTAAATAATTGTTATGTATTGTTTTCATCAATGACCTTCAGATCCCTTCCGGTTTTCATGGTTCCGATCTATAATTTGGATATTTCGATACTATCAAACTATCTACATTCTTAAATGTATCAAAATGTCAATATTTACTTACGACTTTTCAGATCAAATTCGTTTGTATCGCGAATTCGTAGTCATGATCTACCCAGCACTTTATATGAGTTCACACGTTTTCACTCAGTTCATGATCGATCTTGGATGGCAGCGAACACAATGTCCAAGTCTTTTCAGGTAAAACGTCTATAAATATAGTAGCCCATATAAATACGACCACATGACATATTCGGTTTTTGAACCGGTCATGATATTCTGGCCCAAATATTAGCCACTAGTTAGTGATAATCAAAAACGAATCTTACGATGGATGTGTAGTGAGAATACACTATGCGAGTATATTGAATTGAAGTTTGAATTGGTGATTGAAAACTTGAGAAGAAAAAGAATATGATGGTATGGATTGGACATGTAGGTAACGAAAAGTCTGAAAATAATTTTAAAATTGAACGTTGATAGATACATGAATAACAATCAGATAAAAATATTAGTGTTAAGAATGATATGAAGAATTATGATATGGAAAAGATCTAACGTAGCTTCTTTTTCATCTAGGAATATGTAAGGAAAACACGGGCGGACATAGAATGATAGGAAGAAGGTGCCAGGATACAATACTCTACTAGACTAGAAGAGAATTTAAATCGAAATAAAATAACTTGTAATGATATGATAATTATCACAGAGCTGCAGACGTAACCGGTCGTGGAGGTCTTTCATTCTTGGAGCTGATGCTATGGTCGGCAGCTTTAGAACCCAATACACACCACAGCGGTGTGCCGGCAGAAATTCGGTGTCGCTATATCTTTAGGTACCTATATATAGAATTCCACTTAAGTGTTTGCCATAATTGTGCCATATTATTCGTTTGCGGTAACAAAATATTAGCTACCCGCACTTTCCCTGTGTTAGACAAAAGAATAAAGAACTCAGTTAAACCATAATCTTAGGCACCCGTTGACTTACTCTAGTGATTTGGGTTTAAATCCTAGCTAGCAAGTATTATTGTACCAATTACTATGTTCTAACGTCGAAGGAAAGTATAGAGAAAAAACCTACGCATCGAGACTGTTGTATTCAAATTGCCTTTGCCAAACTTGGTGGGTTTGTAGATATACTGCCCATTCCCTTAATAAAAATAGGGAAGCCCGATTCAATTAATTAAATTATATCAAATTTAAATTTTAATGGTTTCCCAATCAATTTAAAAGTATTACCTGAGTTTTTTAGTACAAATGCTTTACTTATTCTTGATCCAGATACTTCGACAGCAATCGTGACCTCAAACTTGAATATTTAGAGTTTAAAGAGTTAGTTGCTGCTGCTCGAGCTGCTAGACAACTACCAGTTGATGCCCTAAGTGTCGCAAGAGATGCTGACGTATGCTTACAGTTAGTACATTTCAAATACCCCGCGGAAATTATCAAAATATTTGGGAATAAATTATTCTGTGGTAGTAGTGGTAAAATGATATACATAAGCCATCGAATAAGAACACCTAAATTGACAATCGACAAGTAAAGAATGCGGTTGAGAAAATCAAGGTGCCACATTCAACTTACGTTTTTTGATGTTCTGGTGCATCTAAAAAATATGTTCCAAATAATAAATTAAGAAAAAGCAACAGAACAATGATCCATGGTATTTAATTTATGAGATTATATTTTTACTGGGCGATTATAGCAATACCTTCTACGTATAGCAGAAGTGTTCTTCTTCCATAAAAGATATTGGTTATAATTTTTAATAATATACTTACCTTCTAGTAAAATGCTGTTATCATTCCGTTTTGATTAATTCCTCTGTTTATCAGACAACTGGGTATTCAACCAAACTCTCAGCTGCCGTTGGCGGAGTTTCTTCGTGGGGTTGGAGAATTGCGTCTTCGCGGTACCAGCTCTCTGTTACGATCACCAAAGAGCATTACAGGATACCTTGTTGATTTACAGTATGTTATCACTTCTTTCTCTTACCAATTGATGGCTGCCATGGTCTGAACGTTGGCATGCCTTATTCCGTGGACTGCAGAGTTTGTGGCTTCGATTTATTTAGAGGCTAAATTTTGTAAACAAACGTTCCGTTTTTCATTCTAGGCTAAGTGTGTGTGTGTGGGTATGCCGTTCGGTCCTCCTGAACGAGGAGACCCAACTTCAACAGTGGGATCTATATAGATTAATGCTATATAGGTTAAATACTCAATCTATTAAGTCCACTGCTGAACGTATGCCTCTCACAAGGATCTATCGTTCTTCATCGTTTTGGACAGGGTGTTCTGGTACTCACTCCTCCTCGAGAAGTTGTCGCCTAATGTCGCCTATTATTCTCGTAATATTCAATTGTTTCTTATAATGTATCTATGAACTACTTATTAAACTTTCAGCCTTTCGCACTAAAATTCTATTTTTGTTTCAGAGAACGGGATAAAGAACCTAGATCTGCGAATTATATTCCATCTACTTCCAAAATACCACCTCAAGAGGGCAAGTAATTTTAGAGATGGTTTTTATGAATTTCGAGACTATAAGTTTTCCCACGGCTACGCACACGTCGCATTCATATAAAATACTGACTCGCGACTTTCGTACTTACATGTTCCCCTAAAATGTTTTTATCGGGAGAATATACAACAATTTTCAGGAGTAAGTACACTAGGACGGACAGTTTCTGCGACACGGGTATCTCCGGGCACCAGTGCCGGGAAGAGGGCTCTGAACACCGCCCGCCCCGATTACAGCGTTGCGGCTTATACTGTGCGCCTGCACAGGCGACCGCCAAACGAGATGCTGGAACTAAATCATTTCGATGGTGAGAAAATTCTTTTTATTGATGAAGTACAGCAGACAGGCTGATGCCACAATTCAACTTAAGGTAGTTATCCCAGACCAGGGATGGTAGCTATTTAGACGAGTAAATACACTACCATTTGGCAGTGGGTTGTTTTATCACCTCTTATTACGGACACCCTGGATACTGGAATAAGTATTCTTTTTTGAAGTTAATGGCTCCAACGCACTTTACACTGATTTTACAATTTAGGCTATTTAGATATTAGTTTCCCTTTTCAGAGGATGCTGTAAGCCCATCCACTGCCCGCCTGATCTCAGGTGCAGTGAACTCTTTGGAAGTTCTGAGCCCGACCTCTGTGCCTGTAGAGGCTTTGGCTGCTGTGCATTACTTCGCAACGTCTACTGAAAAGCCTGCTCACGTGCGTGATAGTAATTCGACTGATACTGTAACTGATCATTGTAGAGCCTGTAAGATTTGTTTCTGTATTGCTGCATCTTCCACTTTTCGAGCTGGTTCGGTCAGACTATCTCGTCATAGAAGAGCAGACTGACATACATAGGTAACTTATGCATTAAGGATATGTTGTAATCAGTACTACCAATTTAATCTTTCCACTTTCCCAATTCTTTCTAAATTCGAGTTTTTCTTCTCTTCTGCTTACTTAAACTTTAATTAAATTGAGAAAACTGTCTGGTCATATGTAAATAACACTCAGTGTTGGTTGTAAGGTATAAGACGAGCATTACACATTATTAACAATAGGAAAGGTCTGATGGATACCGGAACCTAATCCTCATAGATCATACTCAATATAAAATCAATTAACTACTATAAGAGAATATTTATTTTCGTATGTTTCATGTTTACATCTTAATAAGTTCTATTTTAATCAAGTTAAATTGTTTTTTAAAAACAGACTTTAACGCCATCTACAATTTAAAGAAAGAATTAAACCGTGTCATCCTTTTAGTGACCGAATTGTTACCGTCGTAGCTATTTATATATGGATATAACGGGAGGTGTAAAATTTTCCCCATTGTCGGACTTGACTTGACTGTACTTAATGTCAAAAAGTAAGAGAAGTTCCTAAATATTACATTCGTTGAAACACTTGGTTGACGCCTTCTGGTTATATAGAATTTAGGTTTCTTCCCAGTTATGTTATTTACGGGGCGAATGCCATTTTGAATAATATTCTCAAATGTCCAAAGCCACATATCACTGTGCCAGGCACTTACCACCAGCCATTTCTTATTTTTACCAATCAATATATAGTATATATATCTACTTAGTTTTAGGCATGATGTAGAATTTGGTAGTTTGTAAAATCTTCTGGTAAAAGAATGAGATCGAGATGTGGAATTTTACAAAGCTAAATTAGCAACCGATAAGTCATAATATAACAAGAGAGAGCAAAAAAAATGTACACAAAAAGCCTGACAAAATTCCCACGGATGGAAAGAGATGCGGACGGCAAGACAAACGGTGGGAAGATGACATAGGGGTATTAGGATAGCAAGGATAAGTAAGTGTAAGAAATGGAAAATAAAAATTTAAATTCAGTTTACGATTTAGCAATAAACAAATTAACAAAATATTTCAAAAATTAAGTAAAATAAATCAAGTAAAAAATTATTTGAGCGGACTAATCGTACATACATACATAACTTCATGCCAGGTCCTTTGCGGGGTAGGCACGAACAACAAGCGCCATTCAGGCTTATTCTTACACATTTACATTATTTTCAAATTAATTTCTCCATTATACTAGTGTCTGAGTGTCTAGGATCGGCCCTACAGTAGTCCGTTGTATATCACCCATAACACAAACGTAACTTGCTTAATTGGGGATAAACAATATGAGCGTTTGTCTGCCAAATGTAGCGTCGCAGATCAAGTGGTAGCACGGCAGGTAAGCTGGCGTGGTCGTGGGCTTCTCGGGACGAGGAGGCCGCTTTAGGAGCTCTCTTGCTGAAGCTGGCTGATGCTGTCAGGCAGATATGCTTTAACGAGCCCAGGTTATTGAGGCTTGCATCGCCTGTGTATGCTATTGGTGAGTTTCCATTTTAAAAATGTTACTTTGTATGCAAAAACACATATATATAAGAGATAGTACAACGGGCGGCCTTATTATCGCAAAAAAGCGGTCTCATCCAGGCAATCCTTGGTAAGGATTAATAGGTTTTTAATACTATAATATTAGCCATGCTACTGTAATACCTGCCTCTCTCCTCTCTCCATCAGGCCGTGTTTTATACTTCACAAATACAAATATGCCCGCCCGGCAACGTTGCCACAATCAACTTATTATCGTAATCTGCGACACCTGGCTAATGATGCAGCCGCAAGCGGCCGGAAACGAGTACAAAAGAACAATAGGCTGTTCTCTACAATAACTAGAAACGTATGACAAAAAATAATTAAAATTATAGAAGACGATAATAAACGAATTACAATTAATTCAAATGCCGACAGGTAATAAAATGTGCTTTTACAGATCTGTACGTGGAATTGGTTTTTGTCGGGGCCTAGGTTGTAACAGTACTGTAATTTGCTATGTCTATGTGTTTTTAATGGGCAAGTGCAATATTACATGAGACAATTTTTCTTAGGCGATCTGCATGGTAACCTGCCAGCTCTCCTGGCGATGGAAGCAGCTCTTTGGCCGTCGGGATCGGCGCTGGCGCCAGCTCGCCTCCTCTTCCTCGGGGACTACGTGGACCGGGGCGCCCACGGCACGGAGCTGATGGCCTACCTCCTCGCTGCCAAGCTGCAACGCCCGACCGGCATCTTCTTCGTCAGGGGGAATCATGAGACCAGGGATATACAGAAGATGTTCTCCTTTTACAAGTTAATATTGTTAATACATATTTGGCAGATGATTGGTGATGCAAACTCCTCAAGCAAAAAACTTTATTCCATATTAATTATTATTCGTCTTAAATTATAAATTTGAATTTGTCTTTTTTTAATGTAGTTTAAACTCGCTGTGCCCGCGGTTTCACCCGCGTGGTGATGGAACAATCGTTATATTTTGGATAATTGACACTATATCTTTATAAAATATAG